>CM057342.1:299984770-300569616 GCA_030015575.1 Agapanthus africanus
AAGCGCATACGCTAGTCTACTCCGGCGTATCGATGCCCTGTCTCGATAGTCCTATGACTAGGGACCTGTATAAGGATGTGCTTGTGGATAACCCAGCCCCCACGAGTATGACTGCCATCACAACGCTTGTAATCAAGCAAAGATCCTAAGGGCTCCACTAATGTGTATAGGTGATATACTAAAAGAAACACATGTACACATTAAAGTAGAAATAAACCAAGTAGCATACTACCATTTTGAGCAAGATTGTCTATACAACTATGAATATCCCAAGCTTCCATTAAGTAATATACAAACTAGTATGATACAGTAATGGCCTCTAGGGCATATACACTAACAATCTCCCACTTGCACTAAGGCCATGTACTGGCGTATCGAAGACCTATCATCTCGATCAGCCGCTCGAACTGAGTCTGGGGTAAGGCCTTCGTGAGTGGATCAGCAGTGCTATCTTCCGTAGCAACTCTCCGAACCTCGATCTCCTGGCGACCCACGATCTCCCTGATCAGGTGATACCGCCTCAAGATGTGTCTGGACTTCTGATGGGACCTGGGTTCCTTTGCTGAAGCTATAGCCCCGTTGTTGTCGCAATACAGAGGTATTGGATCAACAACGGACGGAACCACCTGAAGTTCTGCCAAGAACTTCCCCATCCAGACGGCTTCTTTTGCGGCATCAGATGTAACGATATATTCCGCTTCCATCGTCGAGTCAGCAACGGTTTCCTGTTTGGAACTCTTCCAACACACCGCCCCTCCGTTGACGGTAAAGACATAACCCGACATGGACTTGGAATCATCCTTGTCACTCTGGAAGCTGGAGTCAGCAAAGGCCTCGATCTGGAGGTCATTTCCGCCATACACCAAGAACATCTCCTTAGTCCTTCTCAGGTACTTGAGAATGTTATTTAGCGCTATCCAGTGCTTCTCCCCAGGGTTTGACTGATACCGGCTTACCACACTCAGTGCATAAGCTACATCTGGTCTGGTACACAACATCGCATAAATTATAGAGCCTACCGCAGAAGCGTAGAGTATAATAGACATGTGATCCCTTTCCAAATCAGTCTTGGGAGACATCTCTTTGGAGAGGGTGATCCCATGACAAGCCGGTAGATTACCGCGCTTGGAATCTTCCATACTGAATCTTTTCAGTATGGTGTCGATGTACCGGGACTGTGAAAGTCCTAATATCCTCTTGGATCTATCACGATGGATCCAGATCCCCAGAATGTAAGAGGCATCACCCAGGTCTTTCATGGAGAACCTGTGTGACAAGAACCCTTTGACAGAGTGTAGCATAGGAATGTCATTTCCTATCAAGAGAATGTCATCCACGTATAAAACGAGGAATACGACAGTTCTTGCTACAAATCTACTATAGATGCATGGTTCATCTGGATTTTTGATAAAACCAAATTCTTTGACCGTCTCATCAAAACAGATGTTCCAACTCCGCGATGCCTGCTTTAGTCCATAAATGGACTTAAGCAACTTGCACACCTTTCCGCTCCTCCCACTCTGAATGAAACCCTCTGGCTGGTCTATATAGACACACTCCTCTAAATTTCCATTTAGAAAAGCGGTCTTTACGTCCATCTACCAAATCTCATAATCGTGGAAGGAAGCAATGGCAAGAAGGATCCGAATGGATTTGAGCATAGCCACTAGAGAAAAGGTTTCGTCATAGTCCAAACCAGGTCTTTGACGAAAACCCTTTGCAACAAGTCTAGCCTTATAGGTCTCGACCAGTCCATCTACACCAATCTTCCTCTTGAAGATCCACTTGCATCCTACGGGTTTTACCCCATCTGGAGCAACGTTCAAAGTCCATACTTTGTTGGTGTACATGGACTCCATTTCGGTCCGCATTGGATCCAGCCATTTTACTGAGTCAACGCTCTGAATGGCCTACTGGAAGCTAGTCAGCTCATCACTATCAATGATGCAATCCTCTCTCTCCCCATCTATGAGAAAACCGTAGTATCTCTCGGGTGGATAAGACTGCGTACTACTCCTGTGGAGCGGCGTAGGAATGTCCTGTTCTTTCGAACCCTCTGGTTCTACTAAGCTTTCAGTAATAGCTTGTGGTTCTGTAATTTCTTCCAGTTCTATTGCGATCCCACTTATCTGATTTTCCAAAAATTCAGTTTCCAAGAAGTGGGCATGATGAGAAACAAAAACCTTTTGTTCCACTTCGCAATAGAAGAAATATCCCTTGGAGTTCTTTGGATATCCCACAAACTTGCAATGTACTGAGCGTGCCTCGAGTTTGTCTGCATGCTGCTTTTTGACAAAAGCTGGACATCCCCATGTCTTAATGTGCTTAAGATAGGGTTTCTTCCCACACCACATCTGATATGGTGTGGTAGGCACAGTCTTAGATGGAGCTTGGTTCAAAAGGTATGCAGCTGATTCTGGTGCATATCCCCAGAATGATCGCGGCAACTCAGCGTTACTCATCATGGAACGTACCATATCCAATAGGGTTCGGTTCCGTCTCTCCGATACACCGTTATGTTGCGGAGTGTATGGAGGAGTAAGCTGAGAGAGAATTCCATTCTTTTTTAGGTAATCCAGGAACTCGGCACTCAAGTATTCACCACCTCGATTAGATCTCAGTGTCTTGATACTTTTGTCGGTTTGTTTTTCTACTTCATTCTTGTATTCCTGGAATTTTCCAAAGGCTTCAGATTTATGTTTCATTAAGAAAACATATCCGTACCTTGAAAAGTCATCCGTAAAAGTAATGAAGTAGGAAAAACTTCTTCGCGCATGTGTAGACATTGGACCGCACACATCGCTGTGTATGAGTCCCAAGAGCTCGCTCGCTCTTACTCCGTGTCCAGTGAACGGAGTCTTTGTCATCTTTCCTTTGAGACAGGATTGACAAGTTGCATATGATTGATATTCGAACGGATCCAAATATCCTTCTGTATGCAACTTCGTCAACCTTCTCTCATTGATGTGACATAGTCTACATGTTAGTTATATGTATGCCCTAGAGGCCATTACTGTACATTGGATGTATATTGTAGTGGATGCTGGGTCATATATAGGTAGGACTTTCTTGCTCGACATGATAGTACGCTATCTGGTTGCTCTTTATCTTAACAGGTATACTTTCTGTCACTCTGTTACTTGTTGATAAAGCCCTTAGGATGTGTACTCGACTTCCAGGACTATGATGCAGATCATACTAGTGGGGCCTGGGTAGTCCATGAGTACATCCTTCAATGTTCCTAGTCATGGGAATATCGAGACGGGGCATCGATATTCCAGAGTAGACTAGCGTATATCTTCTCGACCCATGTGATGGGCGATGGATGATCCCATATCCATTGGTGTTTGACATCAGAAATGGTATGCGGGTGCTCAGTGGAGACTGGGTACACTGAACGGACTCGGCGAGAACTCCCAGATGGTATTATACCTCACGTCAGATGGCAGTTCTCTGGTGACACTGGTACAGCTTAGTCTGTTGATCCGAGATCGTCATAGAGTCTTGTGTGTCTCCCACTGTGCTTTGATTTCCACCCTACCACGGCTCTACTGAGTCGTGCAAACAGGTGGTTTTTGGGTACAGTCCCGATTCACATGGAGGCAATGAGCGATAGGAGGGGATTCGTCTCTCTCGGTATTGGGGGTTGATGTTGCGCTATGCTCGACTGGCCATAACAGGAAATCCCTGGCCAGGGTTGCAGTGATATACTGGTAAGATTTATCAGTAGTTTCACGATTGTTATGGACCTCACGTCGGCATGACTTATCGAGCTATTGGGGTCTGACGTTTACCACCCCTAGGCGAGATATGCGACATATCAGACGAACTGACCGGACTTACAGTAAGTGTTACTGGATGGATTCACAGGAGTGTGAGCGGGCTTGCTCGTTGATCTTCTGATCGCTCAATACCCGGGTGGCCGTTACGTTTAGCAGACCGCTTGCGGCTTGTGGGTGTTTGATATGATCATCACCTGCTGCCGGCGTATTGACGAGTCTTTAGAGTCCTACACAGAGGTTTCCTGGCTCAAGCAAAACGAAATAGGAGCGCATATGAGATATGTGCGGGACCGAGAATAATACCAGTATAAGATACTGGATTCTATTCTTGCGATTTGTAACATTGATCGGTTATATGCGATATAGCCGGGTTATCGGATCAAGTGTTGATTCGATAATTTGTTACTATTGATATTAGTCGGTTATATGCGATATGACCGGATCATTAAATCAAGTGTCGATTTAATGATTTAATGTATAATTATATATTTGATATATTACTTTACATTAACTAGTATTGGTTCACTTAAGACGGATTTTTCTCACTTGATGTGCACATTGTATATATGATATAGTTTTGTGCACTAGTTTGTATCATGTTTGATGATACATGCAAACTTGGGTGTATGTTTGATTTGAACCATGTTTAGGTTAATGGTTATGGTTTTAAATTATTCACTTATTCATTTTATTTATTTTATTTATTTCTTTTGGCTAAAATGAAATGGTTGCTAATTTTGTCTTTTTGTGGAAGCTTCATGAAGCTTTGAATTAGTAACCATTTTGTTTTATATTTAAACCTAACCATTAGCTAAACTAAGGTTTGCTCTCTACAAGAGTTAAATCTAACCCAAGGTTGCATTATGATAAGATCAATTTTTGATTTTATTATTCAATCATCATTCTCATGATATTCTTCTTCTTCTTCTTCATCTTCATCAAGAAGAAGAAACCTTGCTACCTCCAATGGTGAAATGATCAAATGAGTGAGAAATCCAAATCTAAAGTCTACCCACTTTCTATTTCTTCATCCTCTACTACTTGCCATGTAGTAGAGTGTGTTGTCTTCACAAGTTTCTTGACTTGGCGAAGGCGGAGCTCGAGTTTGAGTTGCCTCGACGTAGATCATCTTCGGCATCGAAGTCAACGACCTAGCCCGATCATTTCTCCGACGAACCTGCTTGTTATACTGAGCTGGGGAACGTTGGTCCCGCTCCCACTTATAATTGTTATAAGACAGAGCAGGAAATAGGGAAATACCAGAATTCCTATGCCGCCCAAACGAAGAAAGTGCATGAGATGCATCTCCTTCGGGTGTGTTCATTATAAAGAACTGTTTCTCAGTATCCTCTGAATCCTAGGTATTTGATACCGGGTCAGGATCCCAGATATGTAATCTGTTACATAGGGCTACAAAAAGGTAGAAAACTGAGAACGGGTGATAAGTTTCATGAGACAGAAAACGGGGCAAGTGTTGCAGCCAAGTCTGTTGGTCACTGTCACCCTGTATTACCTGAGTACATTGATTCTGAACAAATGCTATTAGATACCGAACCTGATGTACAAAATCATATCTGTCTCTTTATTAGTAAAGAAACGATAAAATTTTGTATTGATGGATAATGTTTTGAACATTTCCTATTTCAAAAGTTGATCAGTTCAGGCACGTTATCTAAAAGCATTGACGTTCTAAATCAAACTACAGTTCCTCATATACAGAACACACACAAGAGGAAGAGTTCAGAATTGAACGATTCCTTCTTGAGGTATTGTAGACTAGGTCAGATCAATGTGACCCGACTAGCTAGAGTTACATAAAGATGCATATTTAAATTAGTTTGAATTTACATCTTGTGAAACTCGCCAGTCATGTCACAAAGATAAGATGACCATAGCTCCGTTTACTGGAAAGAGAGAAAGAGTTAATGAACTCTTGAGATGATACATGTTGATGTATGTAGGTCCCCTGTCTACACATGCCAAGACCGGTTCTTTGTACTTCATTACATTCTCTGATGATCTCTTTAGATTCAGACATATGTTCTTGTTGAAACACAAGTCCGAACCTTTTGAGATATTCACAGAATATAAGTTAGAAGTAGAGAACCAATACGGGTATAAGTATTATGTCCTTTGATGAGATCAAGGAGGAGAATACTTGAGCACGGAATTCCTGGACTATTCTAAAGGAGAATGAGATTCTCTCTCAGCATTACTCCTCCGTATACACCATAGCACGATGGTATATCGGGGCGGAGCAATTACACCCTATATAATAAGGTGTGCTCTATGATGAGTACTACTGAGTTACCTATTTCCTTTTTGGAAGTTATGCACTTGAGAAGCTGCATACCTATTGAATTAGGTTCGAATCAAATCAGTTGCCTACCACTTCATATGTGATATGGAAAGGGAAGAGCCCATTGTTGGGGTGAAAATTTACACCCCGGTTGACCGAGTCAAAGTCAAGGTCAACCCCCAAGCTAGGTGAGCCCAAGCCCAGGTCAAGCGGGCCCACGCCCAAATCGAGCCCGCAGCCAGCGTCCCTATGCCAACAACAAAATCATGTAATAAATAATTTTTATGTAATTGTTTATGCATGAATGTGGGCATAAAGCCAATATTTTGTAAGCCCATGGCTTATGTGCAAAAATGAAATGGCACATGTGCCATGGGATGGCTAAAATGCCATTTTTGTAAAGCCCAAGGGGCTATATGTAAATATGTAAGCCTATATAAGGCAAAATGATGATGAATAAAATAACACCTTTCATTCTCTCCACAAAAATTAGAGCTGAGCTCTTTCTTCCTTCTTCAAGGTTCTAAAACCTTCTTCTTTCTCTTGAATTAAATCAAGAGTTTTACTCTTCCTTTTTCAAAACTAAATAGTTTTACACCACAAAACCCACAAAGGGGAACTTGGATCTGCCATTAGATCTCAGAAAGGAGAGATTTTGAGATCTCACATCTCTTGATCATCAAGATCCAGCAAGCAACAGGAGGAAGAAGAAGAACCCTTCCATTAACCCAACAAAAAAAAACACTCAGGAGTCTAACTCCTCTTTGATTTCTCTTCAGAGAAATCTTTTTAGGCTAAAAGCCTGTTGTGTGCGCAAGTCGCCCGCGTGCCGACACGTGGCGCGCGCGCTTGCGCAACTGCGCAGTTGCGCAAGTCGCCCGCGTGCCGACACGTGGCGCGCGCGCTTGCGCAACTGCGCAAGTGCGCAAGTCGCCCGCGTGCCGACACGTGGCGCGCGCGCTTGCGCAACTGCGCATCCCTTGGATGTCTTTTCCCCCTCTTTTTGTGTACATATATACACATATACATATGTATACAAATTTATACATACACGTACTCCACGACACTGTCCCTGTTAGAAAAAAATTTCTAACGGGGCGCTGCCCCGCACCCCGCAAGGGGGCTGCTAGCCCCCTTGACCCCCAGCCCGCTATCCGGGTAGCGGGACCCCCGTAAAAACTCTGCGTGGCTCCCGATATATCCAAACCCCCCTTTCAGAACTGAACACACGCACACTGCACATTGAGTTCGCATGACCAGTTTAACCCGTTAATCGGAGGTTCCCTCGCCCCAAAGGCGATGGGTAATTAACGGCAGCTTAGTCCGCGGCTGCCGGAGATTCGGATCCCCACAATCATTAAACCCCGGCCTACCCTAGGCAGGGGGAATCTGTAGTACGCCTGACAAGCGCGCGCGTATTCCCATCTCAATGGGGTGACGAAAAACACCCTACAGACTCTGACACGCCCGGTGGGACCATCTCTCCTCCTATATTTCGGGTTAAACGTTCATGCGAACTCAATCAATATACATGTCTGTATTTGTACTAAAATAATGCTCTTTCATGCAGGTTCTCAAGCAATCACTTCTCAACGATGTCTCTAAAAACCTGCTCAGCTCTCAACACGGCTCCCATCTCATACACGATGAAGATAGACTCCAGGATGGTCCTTCCGGCCAGTCTTGGGCGACAATGGGAGGAGCCTCTGCTACCTTTTGGCTCTATCATGTTCATGCCAGTTGGCGCCATCCCAGCTCCTCAAGCCCCGGTGGCAGACAAACCGGTCTCAAAAGGCAGGAGACCAAATGTGGTGATCTCAAGGGCGCCCCAACTCAAACGCGAGTCGGTATCTGAACGACTTTCTTTGGCCCCAGCTGGGGGCAAGGCCATCAACACCAACAAAGCTACAACGCGTCCCGAGCAAGCTCCAGCGGCGCCCCTGAAAAATGCCCGATCGGGTGTCTTCTCTAAGCTCCCCGTTGATCAACTCACAATGGCTTCCCGGGTAGCGGATGCCCGCCAAGCCTTCAAAATCGAGAAGCAGAGGGAGAAAAGGCTCAGATATAGAGCCAACAAAAGGGCTAGGGCTCCTGCCAGGCTAAACCTCATAAGGTTCGAAGAACAGGGTTACCCCGCCGAAGATGAGGAAATGGCTGGGTATGTGGTCCACACTGTCTACACGGTGGGCACGCGCAGCAAGAGTAAGGACGGGGCTACCACATCTCAAATCCAATCTGGCTTGAACGTGGTGGCCGCTTCCCAAGAGCAGCCGCCTCTGCTGGGTGATGAAAACCCTATTGATGAGGATGATAGGCGGAAAGACCCTTCGGTCCATGAGGAGTCGGGCTCGGAAAGCGAAGAAGAGCCGACTTTCCTCCCCAGGACCGCGGAGCAAGAGCTGCTTCAAGAGCTCCGAAAGCAGCTCAGAAACAAAGACAAGGAGATGGCCAAACTCTACTCCAAAATCGATGACTTGACGAATGTCGTGATGCAGCTCACAACCCGACTTGCCTCTCAGCCGCCCAATCAAGCGGAGGGCTCTGCTCGTGAACCGGGAAGTGGTGTGCCAAAGCAACCGACGCTTATTCCCTCAAATCCAAAAGTGGGCGAACTACATGAAAATCAGTCGCATCATATCTCAGGAAATGCCTTGGCTACCGATGAAAGTAGCCCGCTAACTCAAGATCAAATCATGGATTTGGTTGCCAACAAAGTCAAAACCTTGGTAGCCGAAGCCGAAGCGCAAAAAGATATCAGCAGTAGTGGGAGACCATATCCTGCTCAGTATGATCTGGTAGAATTTCCTAGCGGCTATGTCGTCCCCAAATTCGGAAGATTCGATGGGACGGGAAATGCGAATCAGCACATCGCCCACTTCAAAGCCTCATGTGGGAATACTGGGGGCAATGATGCGCTTCTCCTCCGCCAGTTCGTTAATAGCTTGACCGATGTTGCTTTCGACTGGTACGCGAGCATACCGGATGGCTCCGTCACAACTTTTGTCCAAATGGAGTCTCTGTTTCGGCAGAGGTTCATGAGCGTCAGCGATAAGATTACCATTGCCGAGCTCGTGAGGACCAAGCCCAAGAGCGACGAAAGCAGCACGGATTTTATAACCCGATGGCGCAATCTCTCCGTCAAATGCGAACCGCCGATAGAGCAGGACCAATCTGTCAGTCTCCTCGTCGGAAATCTCAACAACTGGATGGCCCCGTTTCTATGTACCGCGGGTCTCAAAACATTCCAAGAGCTGACCAAAAAGGTCCAAACGTTGGAACGCTCAAAGCCCGAGTCCGCTCAGGATCTTCAGTTCACAAACAGACCGAAACCTTGGAGGGACGACAACCGAAAAGGCGGAAGTTCTAACATCACCGATTCTCCAAATAAGCAGAGAACGGGCGGGGCAAAGACTGACCAGCCTCGAGAGCCAACTTTGGAGGAAAGGAGAAATAAGGTCTACTCATTCCGAAAGGACAAGGTCCACAAAATTTTTAAAGATGCTCTAAAGAATGGCCTGCGGCTACCAGAACCGAGAAGGCTAAGTGAAGCGAACAAGACTGATCATCCCAACTTTTGCCCATACCACCGAGTGCTGGGGCACACTATTGAAGACTGTTGTATCTTCAAGGATTGGGTTGAGAAACAATACAAGGCGGGAGAAATATCATTGTCCCCTGGCGTGTTAACAAACAATCAAGCTGCGACCGTCAATTTCATACAGACGGGGACCGAAGTCCTTCAGGGACCTGATTCTCTCAAACACCCGCCTTTCTCTGGACACAACAGACCACCAAGTCTTTAAACTGGGAATAGTCGACCACCATGTCATTAAACTGGGAAACAATCGACCTCTAAGTCGTTAAACTGGGAATGTAAAAAAGAAAATGTAAATAAAAAAAATGTGTAAATAAAAGAAAAATAAAGAAAAGCCGAAATGATGGGGCAACTCGCAATAAAAATCAGCGAGTAAAAATAAAAATGAAAATAAAGCCGAAATGATGGGGCAACCGCGAATAAATAGCCGAAATGATAGGGAAATCGCGACCTTCGCGATAAGAAAAGCTGAAATGATAGAGCAATCGCGGTAAAATAAAAAAAAAAAACAAAAAAAAACAAAAAAAACAAGGGCGGATGATGAGTTGCTCCTGGCATTATTCCAGTGCAGCAATGCAGACGCCAAACAAAAATCCAATTTCTATGGTTGGTCCCCAAGTTGACTACCGTATACAATCCACGGGCTCAAATAATTCTCGTCATACCCATGCCCCACCACAATTACCAGTTACGCGGCTGGTCTCCGCCTTTGGAATTACGCTTCATTGGAAAGACCCACTCATGTGTCCTCACGATGCATGAGGAGAACAAACCTTCGTGAGATCCTTACGACTCACCAAGGAAAAACACACTTAGGAGTCCTCACGACTCTTAAGGAGAAAACACACCTGCAGGATCCTTACGACTCGCAGGGAGAAAATACCTTTATGGGACCCTCACGGCCCATAAAATTGAAAAGTCTTAGGTGATAGGGATCTAAACCTGTCTCCTAAGCAATCGCTCCCCAATCCCCAAGTGGCGAATGATGAGTCGCTCCTGGTACCATATTCCAGTGCAGCGATGCAGACGCCAACCAAATTCCAAATTCCAATCCCCAAGCGGCGAATGATGAGTCGCTCCTGGTACCATATTCCAGTGCAGCGATGCAGACGCCAACAAAGCCCTAAAATTTTTATGGCCCTACGGTCTGGATCATACATCCTGCAAAACCGTATACAATCCACGGGCGTAAAACGATCCCAATCTCTCCCAAGTCCTCCCGGGCACATGATGAGTTGCTCCTGGCATTATTCCAGTGCAGCAATGCAGATGCCAAACAAAAACCAAATTCAAATCCTCCCGGGCACATGATGAGTTGCTCCTGGCATTATTCCAGTGCAGCAATGCAGATGCCAAACAAACCAAATCCAAATCCTCCCCGGGCACATGATGAGTTGCTCCTGGCATTATTCCAGTGCAGCAATGCAGATGCCAAACAAAAACCCCAATTCCCAAATCCTCTCAAAGACAGATGATGATTCGCCCCTGGTACCATATTCCAGTATAGAGATGCTAATGTCAACTCAAATCAAACAAATCAAACCAACTAATTCCAACATCGACCTCTGCGTCAACCACAGGCACTCCGTCTCGGGGAAACGTCCTACCACAGGCACTCCGTCTCGGGGAAACGTCCTACCACAGGCACTCCGTCTCGGGGAAACGTCCTACTACAGGCACTCCGTCTCGGGGATACGTCCTACAACAGGCACTCCGTCTCGGAGAAACGTCCTACCACAGGCACTCCGTCTCGGGGATACGTCCTACAACAGGCACTCCGTCTCGGAGAAACGTCCTACCACAGGCACTCCGTCTCGGGGAAACGTCCTACCACAGGCACTCCGTCTCGGGGATACGTCCTACTACAGGCACTCCGTCTCGGAGAAACGTCCTACCACAGGCACTCCGTCTCGGGGAAACGTCCTACCACAGGCACTCCGTCTCGGGGAAACGTCCTACCACAGGCACTCCGTCTCGGGGAAACGTCCTACTACAGGCACTCCGTCTCGGGGATACGTCCTACAACAGGCACTCCGTCTCGGAGAAACGTCCTACCACAGGCACTCCGTCTCGGGGAAACGTCCTACGACAGGCACTCCGTCTCGGGGATACGTCCTACAACAGGCACTCCGTCTCGGAGAAACGTCCTACCACAGGCACTCCGTCTCGGGGAAACGTCCTACCACAGGCACTCCGTCTTGGGGATACGTCCTACAACAGGCACTCCGTCTCGGGGAAACGTCCTACCACAGACACTCCATGTCGGGGATACGTCAACCAGCGACACTCTGCATCGGGGAAACGTCCAGCACAGACAATCCGCATCAGGGAAACGTCAACCAGCGACACTCTGCATCGGGGACACGTCTACTAAATCGCTTCGGATCAGAGCACCGACCGTCCATGTCGTAAAAAGGGCAGTGCACCCCAAAAAGTGGGAACCAAAGCAAGTCGCCTCCACGCGAAAGAAGATCCATCAATTTCATGCACACGACTTACATATGCTGTGTGCATTTATTGATGGGGGGCAATTTATTGGGGTAAAAATTTACACCCCGGTTGACCGAGTCAAAGTCAAGGTCAACCCCCAAGCTAGGTGAGCCCAAGCCCAGGTCAAGCGGGCCCACGCCCAAATCGAGCCCGCAGCCAGCGTCCCCATGCCAACAACAAAATCATGTAATAAATAATTTTTATGTAATTGTTTATGCATGAATGTGGGCATAAAGCCAATATTTTGTAAGCCTATGGCTTATGTGCAAAAATGAAATGGCACATGTGCCATGGGATGGCTAAAATGCCATTTTTGTAAAGCCCAAGGGGCTATATGTAAATATGTAAGCCTATATAAGGCAAAATGATGATGAATAAAATAACACCTTTCATTCTCTCCACAAAAATTAGAGCTGAGCTCTTTCTTCCTTCTTCAAGGTTCTAAAACCTTCTTCTTTCTCTTGAATTAAATCAAGAGTTTTACTCTTCCTTTTTCAAAACTAAATAGTTTTACACCACAAAACCCACAAAGGGGAACTTGGATCTGCCATTAGATCTCAGAAAGGAGAGATTTTGAGATCTCACATCTCTTGATCATCAAGATCCAGCAAGCAACAGGAGGAAGAAGAAGAACCCTTCCATTAACCCAACAAAAAAAAACACTCAGGAGTCTAACTCCTCTTTGATTTCTCTTCAGAGAAATCTTTTTAGGCTAAAAGCCTGTTGTGTGCGCAAGTCGCCCGCGTGCCGACACGTGGCGCGCGTGCTTGCGCAACTGCGCAAGTGCGCAAGTCGCCCGCGTGCCGACACGTGGCGCGCGTGCTTGCGCACCTGCGCAAGTGCGCAAGTCGCCCGCGTGCCGACACGTGGCGCGCGCGCTTGCGCAACTGCGCATCCCTTGGATGTCTTTTCCCCCTCTTTTTGTGTACATATATACACATATACATATGTATACAAATTTATACATACACGTACTCCACGACACTGTCCCTGTTAGAAAAAAATTTCTAACGGGACGCTGCCCCGCACCCCGCAAGGGGGCTGCTAGCCCCCTTGACCCCCAGCCCGCTATCCGGGTAGCGGGACCCCCGTAAAAACTCTGCGTGGCTCCCGATATATCCAAACCCCCCTTTCAGAACTGAACACACGCACACTGCACATTGAGTTCGCATGACCAGTTTAACCCGTTAATCGGAGGTTCCCTCGCCCCAAAGGCGATGGGTAATTAACGGCAGCTTAGTCCGCGGCTGCCGGAGATTCGGATCCCCACAATCATTAAACCCCGGCCTACCCTAGGCAGGGGGAATCTGTAGTACGCCTGACAAGCACGCGCGTATTCCCATCTCAATGGGGTGACGAAAAACACCCTACACCCATATCTTAAGTTAGTTAAGATTTGGGGTTGTCCGGCCTATGTCTAAAAGCAAAAATCCGGACAAGATCAAGGCAAGGTCTGTTGTGTAGAACTGGAAAGGTTCCAGCTATACAAACTACAGCAGGTGATTTGGTAGAACCAAAGGATTCAATAGAGTCCAACGAACCTCAGCCTCTCCGCCGATCTAGTAGGGTTCCTCATCCACCTGAGAGATACTTCGGTTTCTCGATGACAGTGGGAGCGAGGATTGCATCATGAGATGATGACCCAACTAGTTTCGAGCTGGCCATCGGGAGTAGGACTCTGTAAGAATGGCTGGATGCTTAGTGATCTGAGATGGAATCCATGTACACCAACAAAGTATGGACTTTGGTTGCTTTATCTGAAGGGTTAAATTCCCATCAGGAGCAAGTATATCTTGAGAAGATTATTTGGTGTAGATGGAAAAGTTGAGACTTTCAAAGCTAGACTTGTTAAAGGTTTTAGTCATCAACCAGGTGTGGATAATGATGAGACATTTTCTAGGGACTATGCTTAAGTCCATTCAGATCCTTCTTGCCATTGCTACATACCATGACTACGATATATGGCGGTTGGGTGCCATGACTACTTTTCTAAATAGTGATTTAGAAGAGAACGTCTATAAGTACACAGTCAGAGGGTTTCGTAAACAGTGGGAGCAGCGGAAACGTGTACAAGATGCTTTATAAGATAAAGCAGGTATCGCGGAGTCGGAACGTCTTTTTTGATGTGGTAGTCAAAGTGTTTGACTTCATCAAAATGGTAGATGAACCTTGTATATACAAAACGGTAGTAGAGAGTAAGGTGGTCATCCTCGTATTGTACGTGGACAACATACTCTTGATAGGAAAAGAGTTTCCTATACTACGCTCGGTCAATCTCCGCTTATCATAAGGATTCTCCAATAGGATCAAAGTGATACCTCCTAAATCCTGAGTTTTCATCTATGAGATAGATCTAATTGGATGCTAGGATTCTCACTAGTTGTAGTGAGATGGTATCAATCGATCCTGGGGAGAATCACTGGAAAGGTTCCAGGGTGATAAGGACGACTGAATGTCAGTCACAGGCATTGTCCTTACCCTCAGTATAGGGACGGTATGTTGGAAGAGTTCCAAGCTAGATACCGTGGCAAACTAGACGATAAAGGCTGGTAACATCGCTATTAAAGATACTACCAAAGAGGCAGTTTGGGTGTATATTGGTTCATAAGATGAACTAGGTTCCTACCATTGTATGACAATGGAAGTGTGGCTTTGGCCAAGGAACCCCGATCCCATCAGTGACCCAGACATTTTCTGAGGCAGCATCACCTGATCATGGAGATAGATGATCTCCAGGGTGATCGAGGTTAGGAGAGTAGACTCAGAGGACAACACGGCGGATCCACTCACAAAGGCTTTTTCCTAGAGAGAGACTTATATGGGATGGTTGAGTATGGATACTACAACTACTGCTACAGATGGCCCTAATGCAAGTGGGAAATTGTTAGTTATATGTATGCCCTAGAGGCCATTACTGTACATTGGATGTATATTGTAGTGGATGCTGGGTCATATATA
Organism: Agapanthus africanus; assembly: GCA_030015575.1. Lineage (NCBI taxonomy): Eukaryota > Viridiplantae > Streptophyta > Magnoliopsida > Asparagales > Amaryllidaceae > Agapanthus > Agapanthus africanus. The sequence continues at coordinate 299,999,895 of CM057342.1, forward strand.
GGTAGGACTTTCTTGCTCGACATGATAGTACGCTATCTGGTTGCTCTTTATCTTAACAGGTATACTTTCTTTCACTCTGTTACTTGTTGATAAAGCCCTTAGGATGTGTACTCGACTTCCAGGACTATGATGCAGATCATACTAGTGGGGCCTGGGTAGTCCATGAGTACATCCTTCAATGTTCCTAGTGGTGGGAATATCGAGACGGGGCATCGATATTCCAGAGTAGACTAGCGTATATCTTCTCGACCCATGTGATGGGCGATGGATGATCCCATATCCATTGGTGTTTGACATCAGAGATAGTATGCGGGTGCTCAGTGGAGACTGGGTACACTGAACGGACTCGCCGAGAACTCCCAGATGGTATTATACCTCACGTCAGATGGCAGTTCTCTGGTGACACTGGTACAGCTTAGTCTGTTGACCCGAGATCGTCATAGAGTCTTGTGTGTCTCCCACTGTGCTTTGATTTCCACCCTACCACGGCTCTACTGAGTCGTGCAAACAGGTGGTTTTTGGGTACAGTCCCGATTCACATGGAGGCATTGAGCGATAGGAGGGGATTCGTCTCTCTCGGTATTGAGGGTTGATGTTGCGCTATGCTCGACTGGCCATAACAGGAAATCCCTGGCCAGGGTTGCAGTGATATACTGGTAAGAGTTATCAGTAGTTTCACGATTGTTATGGACCTTACGTCGGCATGACTTATCGAGCTATTGGGGTCTGACGTTTACCATCCCTAGGCGAGATATGCGACATATCAGACGAACTGACCGGACTGTACGGTAAGTGTTACTGGATGGATTCACAGGAGTGTGAGCGGGCTTGCTCGTTGATCTTCTGATCGCTCAATACCCGGGTGGCCGTTACGTTTAGCAGACCGCTTGCGGCTTGTGGGTGTTTGATATGATCATCACCTGCTGCCGGCGTATTGACGAGTCTTTAGAGTCCTACACAGAGGTTTCCTGGCTCAAGCAAAACGAAATAGGAGCGCATATGAGATATGTGCGGGACCGAGAATAATACCAGTATAAGATACTGGATTCTATTCTTACGATTTGTAACATTGATCGGTTATATGCGATATAGCCGGGTTATCGGATCAAGTGTTGATTCGATAATTTGTTACTATTGATATTAGTCGGTTATATGCGATATGACCGGATCATTAAATCAAGTGTCGATTTAATGATTTAATGTATAATTATATATTTGATATATTACTTTACATTAACTAGTATTGGTTCACTTAAGATGGATTTTTCTCACTTGATGTGCACATTGTATATATGATATAGTTTTGTGCACTAGTTTGTATCATGTTTGATGATACATGCAAACTTGGGTGTATGTTTGATTTGAACCATGTTTAGGTTAATGGTTATGGTTTTAAATTATTCACTTATTCATTTTATTTATTTTCTTTATTTCTTTTGGCTAAAATGAAATGGTTGCTAATTTTGTCTTTTTGTGGAAGCTTCATGAAGCTTTGAATTAGTAACCATTTTGTTTTATATTTAAACCTAACCATTAGCTAAACTAAGGTTTGCTCTCTACAAGAGTTAAATCTAACCCAAGGTTGCATTATGATAAGATCAATTTTTGATTTTATTATTCAATCATCATTCTCATGATATTCTTCTTCTTCTTCTTCATCTTCATCAAGAAGAAGAAACCTTGCTACCTCCAATGGTGAAATGATCAAATGAGTGAGAAATCCAAATCTAAAGTCTACCCACTTCCTATTTCTTCATCCTCTACTACTTGCCATGTAGTAGAGTGTGTTGTCTTCACAAGTTTCTTGACTTGGCGAAGGCGGAGCTCGAGTTTGAGTTGCCTCGATGTAGATCATCTTCGGCATCGAAGTCAACGACCTAGCCCGATCATTTCTCCGACGAAACCATCGCCGGAGTCCGGGATCCGATGATCGTAGCGAAGAGACATCGTCACGGAGCTATGGAGGTGGACTACCGGATCTACAAAGGTTGTATTTTCCGTTCACTCTTAGTTAAGTTGTTAACTAGTTGCTTGTTATCGCCTATACCTCTAGTAACGATCTAGTTTAGGATTCTTCGGCACACATAAATTTTGAATTGGACATGTTTGATCTGTTGTGAGACCTTATGGGTATGCATAGGAACCCTACACTACAATGCCATAAGAAAGCATGATTGATTTCTGGAGACTTTCTTTTGTGTGTATTCTGGACATTGAAAATCTGTGGTTGGTTTAATACGTATATACCATTGCTTAATGTACCCGACCCAATCAGAACTTGATTAAGGTGAATGTTTACAACATTACTTACAAATGCAAATTCATAACCTTCTTTAGATATTAAAGATAAAGAAATGATATTACAAGTTGCATTGGGTACAAAATAACAATTACGCAAAACCAAAATGTGTCCATCTGACAATCCCAGGTGATAGTCCCCCACGGACTCGGCATCCATGCTAGCTCCGTTTGCAACTCTGAGGGTCATATCACCTGCCTTCAAAACCCTACGCTTTCTCATTGCCTGCAAAGAATTACAGATATGAGATCCTGATCCGGTATCCAATACCCAGGAAGTAGAGTTTATTGATAGACAGTTTTCAATAACATACACACCTGAAGCCGAAGCCGCAACTTGCTTCAGGTCCTGGTTCTTGGCCTTCCAAGCCCTGCAATCCTTTTTCCAGTGTCCTTTCTTATGACAATAAAAGCACTCTTCCTTTCCCACAAGCTGCCCCGCTACCTTTGTTGCTTTTGCTTTTCCCTTCGTTTCCACTTTACTAACACCGCCCCTTGGTTTGGTGGGGGTTTTCTTCTTCTTTCACTTGGCTTTCGCCCTGGACCTAGAAGAGGAAGGTCCTCCAACAAACAAAGTGGATGTTTCCCTACCTTTCTGTAGGGTGCCCTCTGCACTCCTCAGCAGGTTGAGGAGTTCTGAAAGTTCAACTTCTTTTTCTTGCAAGTTGAAGTTCAGGATAAACTGGGCGTAAGTGGAAGGAAGGGACTGGAGAATCAATTCAGTATAGAGATCGTTCTCTAACGTGGTCCCAAGGTCCGCGAGCTCTTCAATATAGCCAATCATCTTAAGCACGTGTTCCGCTACCGATGATCCGACGGCCAATCTCGCCGAAAACAGCTTTTTCGAGACTTCATATCTGGCGATACGGGATTGCTTTCCATACAGTTCTTTTGTATGGAGAAATATGGATTCAAGGTCCATATTCTCGTGCCTCCTCTGATGTTCATTGTCCATAGAGGCAATCACGAGGCACTTGGCCTTCGCGCAGTCGATCTCCCAGGTCTTACGGATTTCCTTATCCGCGACACTGGAGGTGGGACCTTGGACAGGAGGAGCTTTAGTGGTAAGAAGATATCCCAGCTTGTCATAAGTGATTGCCATTTTGACATTCCTGAGCCAATCTTTGTAGTTTGACCCTGTCAGTATGTTTTTATCTAGAAGTAACTTAAGTCCGGTCATAAGCTACCTTTGTTGCTTTTGCTTTTCCCTTCGTTTCCACTTTACTAACACCGCCCCTTGGTTTGGTGGGGGTTTTCTTCTTCTTTCACTTGGCTTTCGTCCTGGACCTAGAAGAGGAAGGTCCTCCAACAAACAAAGTGGATGTTTCCCTACCTTTCTGTAGGGTGCCCTCTGCACTCCTCAGCAGGTTGAGGAGTTCTGAAAGTTCAACTTCTTTTTCTTGCAAGTTGAAGTTCAGGATAAACTGGGCGTAAGTGGAAGGAAGGGACTGGAGAATCAATTCAGTATAGAGATCTTTCTCTAACGTGGTCCCAAGGTCCGCGAGCTCTTCAATATAGCCAATCATCTTAAGCACGTGTTCCGCTACCGATGATCCGACGGCCAATCTCGCCGAAAACAGCTTTTTCGAGACTTCATATCTGGCGATACGGGATTGCTTTCCATACAGTTCTTTTGTATGGAGAAATATGGATTCAAGGTCTATATTCTCGTGCCTCCTCTGATGTTCATTGTCCATAGAGGCAATCACGAGGCACTTGGCCTTCACGCAGTCGATCTCCCAGGTCTTACGGATTTCCTTATCCGCGACACTGGAGGTGGGACCTTGGACAGGAGGAGCTTTGGTGGTAAGAAGATACCCCAGCTTGTCATAAGTGATTGCCATTTTGACATTCCTGAGCCAATATTTATAGTTTGACCCTGTCAGTATGTTTTTATCTAGAAGTAACTTAAGTCCGGTCATGACGATTGGTCACTGCAATTAGGAGAGAGAGAAGAAACACTCAGCATGATGCTCTTGCAAGTTTAGAGTGGTTTCTAGTTTGTCTAAACAGTATGGCTCCCACTGTTTCTCGAATTCCTCCTCAAACCAAAAAGGAAGAATTAGTCGGGATCAATCTCACCATACAATACTTGCTTAACCGTTCAGCCAGGCCATTGTTGGTACTTAGAGGGAGGTTTTCCAACGCTTCCGCGAAATTCCTTAATTAAATAACCTCTTTTCCCTAGGGGCGTAGCCCCGCTAACACCTTTCTAGACACCTACTTGGTTTATAGCATTGATCGTTAAGTGAGAAATTTCCCAAGGAGTAGCATATACTCACAGTAGGATCGGGATCCAAATATCATTGCGTTATAAAACTGAAGGAATTCTACCAGAATCATCACACTCCAAATGGTATGCAGCGCTAGCAAGTTTCAGTTTCTTTAGAAACTCCCGATGTGGATTTTTGCCCCATGCTCTTATGACCTTGCCTTTAGCCAACAAATCATAAGTCACATGTCAAGTTCTACCCGTCATTCTCCAGGTTAATTTGAACCCACCCGTACCTACCCTTGACTTTGGCCAACAACGCAGTACGACTGTCCCAAACCAACGCATCTATCTATGCTGCATATGAATATCCAATAGCTACCAATCACTGTGCCTTGACTTTGGCCAACAAACACAGCTTGAATACTATTGACTATCCATATGAAACGACGGAGGGCTACGAATGGTTTTGGCGAAACCGTGAACGTAGTGAACTTGATATAATCGATGGAACGAGATAGCTTTTAAAAGGAGTGGCTTAAGCTCCGCGTTTAAAAGTTGTTTTTGAAAAGAAACCGAGTGGTTTTGAAATTGTTCCAACGACTTTACTTTGGTTTATTTTCTTGCATTAATTTTAATGCGTCCCATCATTTAATCCTACCATTGCAGAAAACAACGAAAATATGACGTACGCTTATGCCATCTGCATTCGCCACGGGGCCCCGTCATTACCCGTTAGGTTACTTAACTAACGACAGAGCGGGGGCTGGACTAGCGCGGATGCAAAACATAAGCAACGCCTAAATAGATATCATATAGAGATATATACATTCGTCACATGCAATGATAGCCATTCCAGATCACAGATGAATACTTTGGATATACTAGGAATCCGCGATTCGTTCGAGCCTGTAACGAAAAGCGGATTACACGGTCGTGATGAATAGCCAATACCCCACCCTAGACCTCTACGGGTGCAGCAAACTACCCGCCAAATACCCGAAGTGAAGCAACCTCCCTCAACAACGTGAGTAGGCCACTCGGCACTTCGAGGTACCCGGTAGTTTGTGCACCCCACCTTGGGTCTATCCTAGGAGCAAAAACAGTAAAAGAAATTATACAATGGCGGCTACAACCTCATCCCGGATGTGCGGCCATATAAATAATATTACATCAATTACAAATTATATGAATTGAAAGATAAAGAAAACTCTCATCTCACAACCCCCCGGCTATTAATCCGCGACAATCCAACGAATTCATATACACATACCATCAACATTACAGATCACAGATATGTATAACCCCCACTAATCGACGTATAGCGATTAGCAGACGTTCAATACATATATCACATCACAGATATAACCCGTTAGATAAAGTCTATAGAAGTTCGATCAAAATACGGATTTGTAACCACCCCAAAACACAAATTTGTTTTCTGGAAAATCTGGGCAGAAAAAAACCATCTTAAAAATCCCAAAACACCAATATAAGAACACTGCAGGAAAATTGACCCACCGCCGAGTCAACTCGGCCGCGGATCCGCGGAAGGTGCATGCTCTTGCCACGGTTCCGCGGTGTGTTGAACGAGTTAGTGGACCATTTTTCTTGTGTGTTCTTTAAAAACCCTGAGCCAATTTTTAGTGTATGATTAATTATTTTTTGAACAGAAATAAAAATTGGCAGAAAGTTAATATTTTTGACGTGTTTTGCGGTTTTTCGTCCGATCGAAATTCTAGATACTTTGCTAACATGCTAGATAGTGTTTAGCTAGGCTCTGATACCACTGTAAGTCCACCTTACCCGTCCCCGGTTCTTTCGGGGTTGCGGAAGAGGTGAAAAACGATTTTTCGGTGGAGGTAACATGGACTCTAAAAACGGATCTTTGCTAAACAAACTATCTAACAACCTAACTAAGAGTTTAACTACTATGTTAGGGGTTATACCTTAACTTGAACTCCTTCTCTTTGACTCCTTGTGGTGGTCGGATCGGCCTCACCTCGTCGTCTCCTCGTGCCGAAGATGGATCCACCCGAAAGCTTCTACCTTTGGCTCCAACCTCAATCTAGAGGAAACTAAAGTATTAGGTTTGCTAAACCTTCAACCTCAGGATGAGTAGAGAGTGGTTTTGGTGTTTTATCTCAAAGGAAAATGATTCTCAACTCATGAGAGGGATTTTTCCTTGAGCTAGAGGAAGAGGGAGAGCAATGGAGAGAGCTTGGATGAGAGAGAGTGAGAATGATAGAATGAGTGAAGACTTTTGCAACCATGCTCTCAAAAACCAAAATAATCATAATAATAATTGTAATCAAGTATTTTGTGATGGTTCATTTCAATGGCAATATCATTTCATGCATTTAATGCATTTTGTGAACAAACAAGCAAGCAAAAGTCATAGCCATGAAATGATAGCCATTGTAATGATGATGGTCAACCAGTCCAAGTTAGTCAACCGGTCAACAAAATCAACAAGTCAACAAAGTCAAACTTTCAACCCAACCATGGCACAATAATACTTAATTAATATTATTACTAATCATATTTCTTATTCTCATTAGGGTTTAGAAAAGTCAACAGTCAACAACCCTAATGAGAATCCTCTGCCTCTGTCTCGGTCAACCGTGTATACACACCCACATCCGCGTTCCGAGGAACACGAACACAAATGAGATAAAACCATTCCCAAAACGTATACTAGAATCTGGCTTAAACCAAAGCCCGCTAGTAATAACTGCCCAGACACCAAATGTGCACAAGTGCGCGGATGTGACCAAACCCTGTCGCAAAACCATGCGACCTCTAATCTTTTTGCCCAAAGGCGAATAGATCTCTGTGTAGGACTCTAAAGACTCGACACTACGCTGGCAGTGGGTTTAACCACAGACCGCAAGCGGCACTAGCTGTGCGTAACGGCCCCCAGGTAGATGCCGATAAGAAGACTGATGAGGTGAAACCCATCCGAACTCCTACTGAGCCTGAATGTGACAGTCTCCATACAGTCTGGTCTGTTCGTTTGAGAATATCGTATGGCGGGCCTAGGGGGGCAGTAAACGTCAGTCCCCTAATAGCGGTACAAGTCGTGTCGGAGTGTAGCCCAGAACACCCTTAGATAACACTGGAAACCTGCTAGTATATCTCGCTTGCCCTGGCCAGGGACGACTATGTGTAATGGCTCTCCTTGACACAGCGCGATATCAACTCCCAATACCCGGAGAGACGAATCCTGTCTAACCGTCACTGCCTCCAAGTGCTTCGGGACTGCACCCAACTATTACCTGTTTGCATGACTCTTTTGAACCGTGGTAGGGTAGTAATCAAAGTACAGTGGGAACACACTCGAGGCGAAGTGACGATGTCAAGTCAGCGGACTAAGCTGTACTCATGTCACCTGGGAACTGATAACTGACGATAGGTATAGTACCAACCAACAGTTTCCGACGAGTCCTGTCCAGTGTACTCGTAACCTAACGAGCACCCGCATACTATCTCAAGTACGACGTACTGACGGCTGTAGGACAGACCGTCTCCCCTGCTGAGATGAGAAGCGCATACGCTAATCAACTCCGGAGTATCGATGCCCTGTCTCGATAGTCCTACGACTAGGGACCTGTATAAGGATGTGCTTGTGGATTACCTAGCCCCCACGAGTGTGACTGCCATCACAATGCTGGTAATCAAGCAAAGATCCTAAGGGCTCCACTAATGTGTATAGGTGATATACTAAAAGAAACACATGTACACATTAAAGTAGAAACAAACCAAGTAGCATACTACCATTTTGAGCAAGATTGTCTATACAACTGTGAATATCCCAAGCTTCCATTAAGTAATATACAAACTAGTATGATACAGTAATGGCCTCTAAGGCATATACACTAACATAGCGATACGATCTATCGAAGGCGAATCAATCTGCTCCTGTACAGCGAGCGTGCCGTCCTAGTCAGTCCTCGTCTCAAACGAGTCAACTCTGACCTCGGCTCTCACTGCCTCTCTCTGAGCCCTCATAGTCATCGGTGGCATAAAGGCTAGAAATGGAAATAGGACTCGATAAGAACAAGGAAATCGAATCATAAGGATATGTATAATCATGGAAGGCAATTAGTACTAAGGTCACTTAGGCAGAATACCGTGTCGTAAGTATGCCGCGGACATACACATACTATGTCACTCTGCTTAAGCTACCTACTCTATCATACCAAGGTCATCCTACACTCCGAAAGGTAAAACCTAGCGCTCTGATACCAACTTTGTCACGACCCAAAATTGGCACGTGACGGCCCTTAAACCACGTAACGTCGACAGGCGTAACGCAATCTAAGTAAGCCGAAAACCCAGCAAATCTAAACTATCAAAAGTAGTAAGTAATAAGAACATTGTTTAAAAGCTTTTGAGAATCTCAAGTAAAAATCTTTAAGTCCAAATTTACTTCCTTTACAAATTTGGCAGCACCACCTTAGTAAAAACTAGCCCCAAAAGGGGTACAACAAAAGATATAAGTAAAGCATCCCCAACAAGAGTAAATCCACGCCCAATAGCGGAAACAACCACCCCAACAGATATACGACGCCGTAGCGAAGAAAAGGACAATATAAAGTGACAACAGCATAAAAGACATCCAAAGTCACAAAATAATATACAATATCGTCCTCACAACTCGTCTCTAAGTCAATACATGAAGTAGTAGATGGAGAGTACTAGATACAACAAATATACAAATGAGCATCATCGGATAACCGCAAAACCCACCTATAGCAAAACTGCACCCAGTTAGCCGTAGCGGTATCCGCTGCAAAAGATGATACGATAAGAAGAAGCCCTGCCGCGACTGCTCTGAGGGACTACCTGCAAAACACTGTGGCACAACGGGGGTGAGTTTCCAACTCGTGAATAGTAAATATTATATGCAGGTAATCGCAGGTATGCACGTACTGCGATAATCTATCACATGCAAACTGATAGCAATAAATGGCAATAAGTATATGCAACAGTCATGAAAGGTACTCTATCAGGTACTACTAATACATGAAGCAATGCATATCAAATAAATGCTGAGTATGGGATAAAACATGTCATCCTCACGGAATCCTCATCGTGGCAGGACCAGTGTCCATCAAGACAATCTAAATCCCAATACCAAAGGCACCACATCCTCAGATCGGCCCTGATATCCTGTAAGTCTCATGGAACCTGAGTGTCCAATATCGACACCCGAAAACATCATGAAAACTAGTGTCCAGCATTGACACGTAAATCCACGTACCATAGGCACCGTCTTCCCAGATCGGCCCTCGGGATCCGGTAGAACAGTCAGTCCATGTTGTTCATATCAGATTTTTGCATTTCTATATCGTCCATTCTTAATCACATTGCATATAAGTAGGTGCTTTTGATCCATGTCTGCTAAATAGTTGCAGGTTACAGGTTCTCAGCTCTTTACAGTGAGATTCGTGAAAAGTCACAACAAATGTGGGATTACGACCAATAACAGATGAATACTGATCCGCATGATGCCGCATACCAGTTCAAGCGGAGTTCAAGGCAAATTTCCACTGCTGAATATCTGGAAGAGAAAAGAAGAACTTTTGAGAAACCAAGTGTACCAAACAGAAGATAAAAGCAACTGGTAGAAGACCTGAAAAGATGGACCCAAGATTCCACCATTTGGCCGCGGAACCGCGACCAAACAGGAACTTCTGCCGCGGTTCCGCGGCCGTGCAATGCACGTGTCGGTGGCAGTATTGGTGCATTGACTCGGCTCTCTTGGGGTAGTTCTGTAATTTCGTGTATGGATCGGAATGTAAACCTAGGGTTTTCCTATCTATAAATAGAAGAGTTCAAAGCCAAATTAGTATGCCTCTTTTTATTTTTAGATCTAGAATTTTAATTTTGTTCTTTATCTTTATCAATTCAAAAATTGTAGAGATCGTTGAGAGGTTATCAATAAAAATTAAGTTCTTTTATTTTTCTCGCATTCTTCTTATCGTATTTTATTATCTGCAAATATTATTTGTTAATCCAGTTGTAGAATTTAATCTGCATTTTTTCTTATCTCGAATTTTATTTTTATCTTTTTAATGGGTGAGTAATTCCTCACTTGTTAGGGCAGGAGAAGGAAGGTTTGAGAGAAGGAAAATCTCTCTCACTCTTTTCTTTGCCCAACACCTTAAAATTCGGACTCCAATTAATTGAACCATAATCCGCTCACTACGGCACCCAATCCTACATGATAGTGGTGATTCTCTAATTAGACCGGTTGTGGTTGAATTAATTGGAGGTTAGGGCTAAGAGACAAGAACGGACGGACAAGAACCAAAAGGGAGAAACTAAGCATGGAAAGCCTAGCTTATACTTGCAAGTTTCTTCCTAGTCGTGCTAATCCCCGTTATTGCCGATTACCTTAACACCTATAATCAGAAGGGCATTGAAAGAAGTAAGAATTTCCTAAACTCGAACTAACATAATCCTAACCCTAGCAAGTCCTTTATCATGTTTTATCTCGTTAGTAGATCTTAACACAAAACCCAAAATATTTGGATTTAACTCGTTAAAACATAAAGAAAAAGATTCCAAATTCAGATCTGCGGCAAACTCTATGAAAAAATCCAGAATCAGGGGATCTAAACAGAAAGAGGAGAACCAACTCAGCATAGAGAATCAAATTTGAAGATCCATACCAACTGTTCAGCCGCGGAACCGCGGCAGAAGCACGGGTTTGACCGTGGAACCGCGGTCAACTGGTGACGTCAGCACCCAATTTTCTCTGTAAGTATCTCTTTTCTCATCTCATCTCCTCTGCACTCTACTGGAAACAAAATCCTGCAAGTTTCTTTGTACAGATTCTCTTTCTCCTATCCAATAAATTGTTTTTGTGCAGGATTGTTTGCGCTGCCAAATAAAAAAAAATTTGCAAGTGTTTTAGATTTTTGATGTATTACTGCTTTGCATAATTAATACGAAATCTAAGGGGCTATAACATCAATCAAGATTGGGTAGGGATTTCATTACCCTTCCTAAGACCCCAAAAATCACTAAAAGCATATGCATCACCATTGAGTTAATTAAAAACTATCTAGACTCAGCCAACTAAGGACTGTCGTGCTCATTAGGACAGAGGAAGGTTGTGGGCATTCAATCGTTTATCTAAACTTGACTTTGTGGTGCCTAAGCTAGACAAGTGAGTGTTAGTTATATGTATGCCCTAGAGGCCATTACTGTACATAGGATGTATATTGTAGTGGATGCTGGGACATATATAGGGAGGACTTTCTTGCTCGACATGATAGTATGCTATCTGGTTACCCTTTACCTTAACGTGTATGCTGATTGTCTCTCTGTTACATGTTGGTAAAGCCCTTAGGATCTGTACTTGACTACCTGGACTATGATGCGGATCATACTAGTGGGGACATAGTAGTCCATATGTACATCCTTCAAAGTCCCTAGTCGTGGGTATATCGAGACGGGGCATCGATATACCAGAGTAGACTAGCGTATACCTTCTCGACCCATACAGATGGGCGATGGATGATCCCATATCCATCGGTGTTTGACATCAGAGATGATATACGGGTGCTCAGTAGAGACTGGGTACACTGGACGGACTCGCCGAGAACTCCCAGATGGTATTATACCTCACGTCAGATGGCAGTTCTCTGGTGACACTGGTACAGAGTAGTCTGTTGACCCGAGATCGTCATAGAGTCTTGTGTGGTTCCCACTGTGCTTTGATTTCCATCTTACCACGTCCAAGAGGGGTGCAAAACGGTGGTTTTTGGGTACAGTCCCGAGTCACATGGAGGCAATGAGCGATAGGAGGGGATTCGTCTCTTCCGGTATAGAGAGTTGATGTTGCGCTGTGTTCGATTGGCTATAACAGGAAATCCCTGGCCAGGGTTGCTGAGATTTACTGGTAAGTGTTACCAGTAGTTTCTCGAATTGTTATAGACCTCATATCGACACGACCTATCGAGCTATTGGGGTCTGACGTTTACCACCCCTAGGCGAGATATGCGACATATCAGACGAACAGACCGGACTGTACGGTAGTGTTACTGGTTGGATTCACTGGAGTGTGAGCGGGCTTGCTCGTCGATCTTCAGATCGCTCAATACCCGGGTGGCCGTTACGTTTAGCAGACCGCTTGCGGCTTGTGGGTGTTTGATATGATCATCGCCTGCTGCCGGCGTATTGACGAGTCTTTAGAGTCCTACACAGAGGTTTCCTGGCTCAAGCGAAACAAAATAGGAGCGCATATAAGATATGTGCGGGACCGAGAATAATGCGTGTATGTGATACCGTATTCTATTCTCGTGATGAATGTGTCGAATGGTTGTATGCGATATAACCTAGTTATCGAATCGAGGATTGATTCGATAAGCCGATACATTGGATACTAGTCGGTTATATGCGATATGACCGGATCGTTAAATCAAGTGTTGATTTAATGATTTAATGTATAATTATATATTTGATATATTACTTTACATTAACTAGTATTGGTTCACTTTAAATGGATTTTCTCACTCGGTTTGTGCACATTGTATATGTGATATACTTTTGTACACATGATTGTATCATGTTTGATGATACATGTTTCCTTGGTTAAGTGTAAAGAATTAAACCATGGTTAAACATATAATTAGGGTTTTATTTTTCCATTACTTATTTATTCATTTATTTATTTGTTTATACATTTTGGAAAATAAATGGAAAAGAGAAAAGAATGGTGGCTTTATTTATTGTTTAGTTGAAGCTTCATGAAGCTTTGACTTTGTCCACCATTCTTATCTCATCCTTAACCCTAACCATTCCTTTAACCATGATTGATTCTCTACACATTACCATAGTTAACATTATGATAAGGTTTGATTATTCTTTTCTTTTTAATTAACTTATCATAAGAATTATCTTCTTCTTCTTCTTCTCCTTCAAGAAGAAAACCTTCACTTCATCAATGGTGATTGAAGAATATGAGTGAGAAATCCAAATCTAAAGTCTACCCACTTCCTATTTCTTCATCCTCTACCTCTTGCCAAGTAGTAGAGTGTGTTTTCTTCACAAGTTTCATCACTTGGTGAAGTTGGAGCTTGATCTAGCGATGCCTCGACGTAGATCATCTTCGGCACGAAGCCGACGACCTTGCCCGCTCTTTCTCCGATGAAGCCGACGCTAGAGCCCGGATTTTGATTTGGACAGTGGAGATGACTTCATTGCGGAGCCGTGGAGGTGGAGCACCGGATCTACAAAGGTTGTATTTCCGTATTCTTATAGTTAAGTGTTAACTAGTTTTCTTTTCGCCTAGAATTCTAGCCATCGATCCGTACACTAGGGTTTCTCGGCACCGTAATTTTTTGAAATTGGCATGGTTGATACCTTGTGAGACCTCACTAGGGTGCCTAGGAACCCTACAGTGAGAAAGGCAAGTTTAAAAGGCCCGTCTCACGGTAATTCGTGAGCGGAACCCTCCTTTCTTTATTTGTGCTTACCTGGCCACAATTGGAAGTGAAGAGACGATTTGAGGGTTATCTCACAACTTGTCACTTTGGAACAGTTAGGAGAAATCTAGTAGACTTAGAAGACCGTAGCTCTAGGTTTGATTGTGCATGTTTTAAACTGTGATTGTTTGAAGTAAGTCCGAACACATTCTTGCAAAACTCTTTCTAAAAAAATATATATATAAAAAAAACAAAAATTTTTATAAAAACTTACCTTTTGTCACTAGAATCCCATTCCACTCACCTTGCATCCGCATTTTCTCCATTGACTTTTCCTTACCCTCACATTCTACGCTTTGACTATACTAAACTCGTTTAGTGTATGTCCGGTTGGACTCGGGACACTAGTGTCCGTCTAGTCCGTGTTTCGTTAGTCGCTACCGACTACGCGATCGACTCCGACGTCGTAACTCCCTCCACACCTCTTTCACCTTTACCTTTGCCGGCCAACTCCGACGTTGACCGGAATTCTGTTAATACATCTTCACCTTGATCTTCATCTTCTGAGATGTCAGGATTCAATCTTAACAACCCTTTACCTCCCTCGGGACTGATTCCACCTCATCTGGGTGCGAATAACCCGCAACCACATCCTGTTGAAGCGCCTCAGCGAATCGCGCTCCAGGATCGTTTCTATCCTACCCGCTCCGCACTTCCTACCTTTCTTTCACTTCCGCCGGCTAATGGGGATAATTTCGAAATTAAGCCCCACTTCATCAACATGTTGCCCAAATTTCACGGGCTGGAATCCGAAGATGCCTATATCTTCATTAACAAGTTCCAGAATGTTTGTGCAATGATGAATACCACCCAACTGTCCGACGATGCTATACGGCTACGAGTCATTCCTTTCACCTTGTGTGACCTAGCTGAAAAGTGGCTATATAGCACCGCATCGCATTCCATAAACAGTTGGGAAGAGTTTGTAAAAGCGTTTCTAAAAAAATTCTACCCAAATCACAAGACCGCAAGAATACGAAATGAAATTAACCAATTTTCCCAGCTTCCTTCCGAACCTTTTTGGAAGTGCTTTGACCGATACAAAAACCTTCTTGTTCAGTGCCCTCATCACGGTATTGAGAGATGGCAACTTTGCCAGACCTTATACGAAGGACTGAACCCAGCAACTAAGCAATTGTTGGATACCATTTGTCAAGACCACTTCCTATGCAAATCTGACGAGGAGGCTTGGCAATTTCTCGACGATCTCGCGGAGCAAACGCTTCAGTGGGAAAGCACTAGACCGAACACTTCATCTACCTCTTCCGGTCCATCTAAATCAGGCGTTCATCAACTTGGTCTCTCGATTGCAATGAAGGCCGAAATGGATGCAATCACGCGAAAGCTAGAAGCAATTGAGAGCAAATTCTCATCGCCTTCTCCTACCCCTGCTCTTCCCCTCGTACCATCTGCGCTTGTTGTTCGGATCCATCATATTTAACCGAAGAGTGTCCTTACAACCCACCTGCTCAAGGACAGGATCAAGTCAATGCTGCATTTCAGCAAAGACAAAGAAATGATCCATACTCTTCAACTTACAATCCTGGTTGAAGGAATCACCCCAATTTCGCCTGGAATCAAAATCAGCAACAATTCCAAGGCAACAACAATTTCCAAAGGCCTCCTCCTCCTCAACAACAAGCACAGCCACAAACTCAGCATCAATATCAGCAGCCTTTCCAACCCCAACCTTACCAAAATCCACCGAACAATTTTTCACCCAACAATTCTTTTCCTCAAAACAATTTTGTTTCGCCAAATAACGATAAGGTTTTTACGAAGTCTGGAGGCATTTTTAAAACAATCAACTTAATCCTCCGCCAACATCTAGTCTTCCATTCGGTCTTTGGTGCAACACACTGTTGCACAGGGGCAAAGTATCAAAACCATTGAAGCCCAGATTGCACAACTGAATGCATCTTTAAGCGAGAGAGAGAAGGGAAAGCTTCCATCTCAACCACTTCCAAATCCTGGTCACCCACAGAATGCACATGTTTCTCTTGAACAACAAAACCATAATGTGAGTGCCATGATTACGTTGAGATCTGGAAGGATGCTGCACAACAACGTTGGCACAGATGATGACACCCCGGCCGCCGCTTCTTCTTCTTCTTCTTCTTTTTTGTCTTCTGAGCCTGTTCTCCATTCTTCAAAAGGCTCTACTTCCTCTGCTATTCCGAGCGGACCCACTTCTCACTCCACGAAAACACCAGTTCTGGGGTCCGTTCCTGCTTCACAATCTCCTCCACAAACATTGGACTCAACCAATTTTCAAAATGTTCCATTTCCAAACCGGTTGAGGTCTAATAAACAAAATCCACAAATGGAGAAGATTGTGGAGTTATTTAAACAGGTTAATATTAATATTCCTCTCTTGGATGCAATCCAACAAGTCCCTTCCTACGCGAAAATCTTGAAGGACTTGTGCACTAAGAAGAGGAAATCTCAGATACCAAAGAAGGTTTTCTTAGCTAGTGCCGTGAGTGATGCTCTTACCCAAGCTTTACCTAAAAAATGAAAAGACCCTGGCTGTCCTACTATTTCAATAACTATTGGGGATAAGAACATCAACCGCGCACAGTTGGATCTTAGTGCCAGTGTTAACCTGCTTTCTTATTCGGTATATGAACAATTAGGTGTAGGAGAGCTGAAACCCACGCATTGTACTCTCCAAATGGCCGACCGATCTATCACCCACCCTAGGGGTGAGCTAGAGGATGTGTTAATAAAGGTAGGGGACTTCATATTCCCCATTTATTTTATTGTTATCGATACACAACCTGTAGCTAACCCCCGGAATCAAATTCCGGTGATACTCGGCCGTCCATTCCTTACGACCTCGAATGCTGTGATCAATTGTCGCAATGGTTTGATGAACCTATCTTTCGGAAATATGATAATTGAACTCAACATTTTTAAGTTGGGGAATCAGCCCTCCGAACCTAATGCTCATATACTAGATGTTTGTTCAATCCAAGAGATCGTCCCTGAGGACTGTGAGTTCGAGAAATTTTTGTTCAATCACAGCAATCTTGACGCCACTAGTGCGTTCCTCCTTGAATCTGATACTGCTCCCGACAGTGATTATGAGTGTTTCACTTTCTTGAACGATCTTGACTTGTCTCCACCCGAGCTTGAATCCTTTGAATTTTCGGATGAGTTAGCCGAACCATCCGACTCGGTCGCGTACACTCGTTTTGAGCCTTTGTTAGAATCCTTCGAGTTCGAGACATTTTCGCCGATTTTGCCTTTAATCGTTTCACCTCCAACGCTCGAACTCAAGCCGTTGCCGTCTTACCTCAAGTATGCTTACTTAGGTGAGAACGAGACCCTACTTATCATCATCTCGGCTTCTCTAGCTTCAGAGCAAGAGAAAGCCCTTCTGACGGTCTTGCAGAGCAATCGGCAAGCTTTTGGCTAGACTATAGTGGGAATCAAGGGGATTAGTCCCTTGATCGTTGAACATCACATTGAACATCACATTCATATGATAGATGATACCAAGCCAGCTAGGGATCCACAAAAACGACTCAATCCAGTCATGAAGGAGGCTGTGAAAAAAGAAATCGTAAAATGTTTAGATAGTGGTATCATTTACCCTATCTCTGATAGCCAGTGGGTTAGTCCGATTCATGTTGTCCCCAAAAAGTCGGGCATAACAGTCATCACCAATCAGGCAAATGAGTTAATCCCTACTCGCACCCAAACTGGGTGGCGAGTGCGCATTGATTACAGAAAACTCAACGCTGCGACACGGAAAGACCACTTTCCGCTAACTTTTATTGACCAAATGCTTGAACGATTGGCTGGACACGAGTACTACTGCTTTCTGGATGGCTACTCCGGCTATAACCAGATTCCCATCGCCGAAAAGGACCAAGACAAAACAATGTTCACCTGTCCTTTCGTCACGTTTGCTTATCGCCGCATGCCCTTTGGGTTATGCAATGCACCCGCTACCTTTCAGCGGTGTATGATGGGAATTTTCTTAAACATGGTGGAAAAATTCTTGGAGATATTTATGGATGATTTCTCCATTTTCGACGATTCCTTTAATGAGTGTTTACACCATCTCGATGCTGTCCTTACCCGGTGTAAGGATAAGAACTTCACTTTAAACTGGGAGAAGTGCCACTTCATGGTACGAGAATGTATTTTCTTAGGACATATCATCTCGCAAAATGGCATTGAGGTGGATAAAGCTAAGATTGAGGTCATTTCCAATCTCCCTCCTCCCAAAAGCGTCCGAGATATCCGAGCCTTCCTTGGCCATGCCGGTTTCTATAGACGGTTCATCAAGAACTTTAGCAAGATTACTAGGCCCTTGACTCTTTTGCTGGCCAAGGACACCACATTCGATTTCGACTCGAGCTGTATGAATGCGTTCGAGTCATTAAAAAACTCACTTACTTCTGCTCCCGTACTTTCTTCTCCTGACTGGACGTATCTATTTGAGATTATGTGCGATGCATCCGACTTCGCCATTGGTGTTGTCCTAGGGCAGCACATTGACAAAATGCTGCATGTAATCTATTATGCTAGCCGAACCCTGAACGATACCCAGCTAAATTACACAACAACCGAGAAGGAATTCTTGGCTGTTGTGTTTGCATTAGAAAAATTCAGGCCTTACTTAATCGGCTCTCCAGTCATTGTTTACACGGAACATTCAGCTCTTCGTCATCTTTTAGAGAAGAAGGACGCTAAATATCGGCTGATACGTTGGATCCTCTTACTCCAAGAGTTTGACCTTGTCATCAAGGACAAAAGAGGATGTGAAAACGTAGTCGCCGACCATCTTTCACGCCTCCCTTCTTCGCCGACGCTTCAAATTCCGATAAATGACGTTTTTCCGGATGAACAGCTCTTGACAGTATCATGCGAACCTTGGTTCACGGATATTGTTAACTATTTGGCCACAGGGTTACTACCGAATGAATGGTCGAATCAGGACAGTTCCAATTCTTATCCCAGGTAAAACACTTTTACTGGGACGAACCTTATCTGTTCAAGTACTGTCCCGACCAGATTATTCGTCGGTGTGTCCCTGACAATGAATTCAAGAGCGTGCTGTCGTTTTGCCACGATCAAGCGTGTGGCGGGCATTTTGGCCTCAGAAAGACAGCCGAAAAGATCTTGCAGTGTGTCTCCTACTGTCCACAACTCTTCAAAGACGCACATGATTACTGCAAAACTTGCTCCCGGTGCCAACACTTGGGCCGGATATCTAGGAGAAACGAGATGCCGCTCCAACCAATCTTGGTTGTGGAGATTTTTGAAGTCTGGGGGATTGATTTTATAGGACCGTTTCCCAATTCTTTTGGGAACCTATATATTCTTTTAGCTGTAGATTATGTCTCTAAATGGGTCGAGGCCGTGTCCAGCCGGACTAATGACAACAAGGTTGTCATTAGATTCCTTAAGGAAAACACCTTTTCCCGGTTTGGACACCCCCGAGCGATCATTAGTGACAATGGAACTCATTTCTGTAATAGGACTTTCGAATCCTTGATGCGAAAATATTCCATTAATCATAAGCTGTCAACGCCCTACCACCCCCAAATATGTGGGCAAGCCGAGATTTCAAATCGGCAAATCAAACGGATTTTGGAGAAAACAGTTTCCAAAAACCGTAAGGATTGGTCTTTAAAACTTACCGATACCCTTTGGGCATTTCGAACTGCTTTTAAGACCGATCTTGGCATGTCTCCTTATCGGCTTGTTAATGGAAAGGCTTGCCACCTTCCAGTGGAAATAGAGCATCGTGCATTTTGGGCGATAAAGGAGTTGAATTTATCTCTTGATAATGCGGGAAGCCATCGGAAGCTCCAGTTAAATGAATTGAACGAGCTTCGGGATGAAGCTTACGAAAATGCAGTTGTCGTTAAAAACCGAACTAAGGTGTTTCACGATAAACACCTTATGCGCAAAACTTATAAACCTGGTCAACGGGTGCTTCTTTACGACACCCAGTTACATTTCCATCCCGGGAAGCTCAGATCTCGATGGAAAGGACCATATTTTGTGCGGACTGTATATCCGCACTGTGCGGACTGTATATCCGCACGGTGCGGTCGATTTAGAAAATCCTGAGGACGGTTCACTCTTCAAAGTGAACGGACATAGGTTAAAACCGTTCCTCACCGCTGACCCTTCGGAGGAGCTTCAGATGTTGCAGGAGCCGATTTACAACGAATAATCTTTCTCCGCCTACCCCCAAATTTCGGTTATCCAGCAATAAACAGTGGAAACATTGTTTCAAATAAGTATGGGGGTATGTCACACTTGTAATTATATAAGAAAAATTAAAAATTTAAAAAAAAAGTTCAAAGTTTCGGGTGTATTTTTGTAAATATTCAGTTCTATTAAATGAATAAATAAATAATACAATTTTTCCTTTACAAAATAAATTCCTCTTTTTAAGGGGTCCTTTTTGCAAATAACCAAAACACCCCCTATAAAAACACCTCGACCCCTCCTCTGAATTTACAGAACTCTAAATTTCCCTCCTTAGAAACCCTAACCGCCGCTTCTGAAATCCCATCACGATCGCACAAGGCCACCGCACTTCCGCCGCTGACGCCGGCATTCAACCGCGCTTCTGCCGCTCCTCTGCTGCCTCTCCCTCTGAAATTTTCAGAGGAGGTTCGATCTTCTCTTCTCTTCTCTATAAAATCTTTATCTTTCTGCAATTTTATTTTAATGGCACCCACACTTCAGTATGAAAGGGATTTTTCCCAATTGTTCGCCCACACGGTTTACGATAGTTACTTCGGTGATGAGATCCGAAGGCGCGGATGGAACTTTTTACTATTTAACCATCCGAATGCCTTCGCGCTTCCGGATCTTGTTGCCCGTTTTTATGAATGCATGGAGGAAGGTTGTCTTGCACAACACGGGTACATAAGATTAATGTGGAGGGATAGGGAAATTTTAATTGATAGGGACTTCATTCACGAAGTCATCTTAATACCACGACTCCCCATTCACGACCAACCCCTTCATTTTGAAGACTACCTACCTTTGATGGGAAATGACTGTTCTAGGGAGCCACGAAAGGGTATTCACGCTCGCACGCTTTTCGCGAATGTGTTAACTGTGTGCCGTTGGGCACAAAATAATATTTTTGATAGTTTGCACAACACGACATTTTTCACACCATCCCTCCATATAGTGCACACATTGATAACACGAAACCCAAGCAATGACATGTGCACTGTTTTGCTTCACTCGATTGGCGCCGGGAAACGGGCAGCCAATTATCCTTGCCCTATGTTGGTGACACAACTGTATCGCCATTTCCTCCCTATTGAGAAATTTGAATTTTATATGCATGGTGGGATTCCCATTAGACCTCTTCTTATGGGCGTCTCCACGTCCTACACACAATTACATGATGTATGGTCGCGCACCGAGCCAGCCGAGGACGTAATGGCGAAGACCCCTAGCTCGAGCTCCACAGCGAGCGACGAAGAGCTTACCCCCGCTGCGCAAGCGCGCTTGATGCGACGAACCAATAGGGAGGTAGAACGATTGATAGGGATGATGACCAACTTGGATCAACGAGTAACGGGTCTGGAACAGGGAATGACCACCCTACTTGCCAGAGAGGAACGACCCCGCTCACTATCGAGGGGACGGTGAGGCTGGGACCAGTGAGGCCGCGTCAAGTAGACGCCGCAGGGAGCAGTGAGGACACTGCTATTAATAAGTTTGGGGGTGAGGGTATTGTAAATAGTTATCTTTGCATTGCATCTGCATATTTTTATTTTTTTTGTACATATTTTTTTTCTTTGCATATTTAATTCCGCATTACATCTTTATAAAAATATAAAAATTTAAAAATTAAATAAATAAATATAAAATTATAAAAATAAAATAAAATAAATTGAAATTTTTTAAAAATTATAAAAATTGAAAAGTTCTTTTTTGGCCATATTTGAATTAAGTTCAACATGACAGTTGACTAGTTAGGAAAAACTAGATACTAAACTTAGTAAATTAAAAACCCTAAAAATAACATTTCTTAAAGTTTAACTGTAGATAATATACGTCCTTGTAGTTTATTTAGAAATAGGCAAATTTTGAGTTCAGTTCTTGGGCTAAATCGAAATAAGGGAAGAGTATTGAAAGCTCTATTTGAAGTATAAGTCTGAAAAATAATTTTGAACCTTAAGTCCAAATTCTGAAAATATATACCCTACTTTACGCACTCACACACATCTTGAAACATGGGATAGTAGAGGATACCTTGAAATGCTCTTGTTATAAATCCTTAGTATGATGGAAAATAAAATAAAAATATAAGTGGTGAATAAAGAGATAAAAAAATGAACACTGGTTTTGTAATTACTTAAGGCAGCATAAATAAAAAATATAGCGAGGGTGCTTTATCACCTAGTGCCTTAGACCAACTGGTTTGGGAGTCACTGCTAAGCCTTAGGTATTGCAAGACGAGGAATTACGCCTAAATGTGCAAGCACATTTGTAATCGGTCGTTTAGTACCTCAAGAAGTATTAACGGTCGCATGAAGAATGTGTGAGTAATTTCATCTAAGATTCACCAATTAAAAGTATTTTGGAAGATGGACAGGAGTATGATAGCTTGAATTGAATTTCCAAGTGTAAGGGTGATAATTACACACACGTAGGAGTATATAATTGGAGTTTTAAGGAGAGATAGGAATAAAATATAGGGCTTATATCTTCAGTAGAGATGATAAAAATTCCTGAGTTAAGATTGCACCTTAGAAGGAAAACTTAGGAGATGCTGAAAGCTTTATAAACTTGCAAAACGTATATGATCTTAAATTAAATCAAAAGGAAGCGTGAAAAATACGGGTTGATGGTTTCTAAGTTGAAAATAATACAATTTCTTACTAAAATACTGAATTGAAGAATTAGAGTCAATGGCCAAATTGATCGGATTTTGTGGGTAGTATCCACTAAAAACTCTCAGGAGACAACACTCCTCCTACTAGGGACACCTAGAGGTTTAACGGCTTGTTGCACGAGCTCAGTGCAATCGCGTTCCCTGCGAAAGTGAGGCTAGGATTTTTCGAGAATAAAATTGGTTTTGCTCGGGACGAGCAAAAGATAAGTTTGGGGGTATTTGTTCATATCAGATTTTTGCATTTATATATCGCCCATTCTTAATCACATTGTATATAAGTAGGTGCTTTTGATTCATGTCTGCTAAATAGTTGCAGGTTACAGGTTCTCAGCTCTTTACAGTGAGATTCGTGAAAAGTCGCAACAAATGTGGGACTACGATCAATAACAGGTGAATACTGATCCGCATGTTACTGCATACCAGTTCAAGCAGAGTTCAAGGCAAAAGTCCACTGCTGAATATCTGGAAGAGAACAGAAGAGATTTTGAGAAACCAAGTGTACCAAACAGAAGATAAAAGCAACTGGTAGAAGACTTGAAAAGATGGACCCAAGATTCCACCATTTGGCCGTGGAACCGCGGCCAAACAGGCACTTCTGCCACGGTTCCGCAGCCGTGCAATGCACGTATCGGTGGCAGTGTCGGTGCATTGACTCGCCTCTCTTAGGGTAGTTCTGTAATTTCGTGTATGGATCCGAATGTAAACCTAGGGTTTTCCTATCTATAAATACGAGGGTTCAAAGCCAAATTAGTATGCCTCTTTTTATTTTTAGATCTAGAATTTTAATTTTGTTCTTTATCTTTATCAATTCAAAAATTGTAGAGATCGTTGAGAGGTTATCAATAAAAATTAAGTTCTTTTATTTTTCTCGCATTCTTCTTATCGTATTTTATTATCTGCAAATATTATTTGTTAATCCAGTTGTAGAATTTAATCTGCATTTTTTCTTATCTCGAATTTTATTTTTATCTTTTTAATGGGTGAGTAATTCCTCACTTGTTAGGGAAGGAGAAGGAAGGTTTGAGAGAAGGAAAATCTCTCTCACTCCTTTCTTTGCCCAACACCTAAAAATTCGGACTCTAATTAATTGAACCATAATCCGCTCACTACGGCACCCTGTCTTACATGATAGCGGTAATTCACTAGTTAGACCTGTTGTGGTTGAATTAATTGGAGGTTAGGGCTAAGAGACAAGAAAGGACGGACAAGAACCAAAAGGGAGAAACTAAGCATGGAAAGCCTAGCTTATACTTGCAAATTTCTTCCTAGTCGTGCTAATCCTCGTTGTTGCCGATTACCTTAACACCTATAATCAGAAGGGCATTGAAAGAAGTAAGAATTTCCTAAACTCGAACTAACCTAATCCTAACCCTAGCAAGGCCTTTATCATCTTTTATCTCGTTAGTCGATCTTAACACAAAACCCAAAATATTTGGATTTAACTCGTTAAAACATAAAGAAAAAGATTCCATCTCCCTATGGATCGACCCGTACTCAACCGGCTAGCTACCAAGCGACACCGTCTTGATTGCGGTAAATTTAAACACAGAAAATCTCTATCAATCAAAGAGTGGTGATTATTCCCGCCTGTCACGTGGGTGACCCGGGTTCGATCCCCGGCAACGGCGCCATTTTATTAATAGAGATTTTCTGTGTTTAAATTTACCGCAATCAAGATGGTGTCGCTTGGTAGCTAGCCGGTTGAGTACAGGTCGATCTACAGGGAGATGGAATCTTTTTCTTTATGTTTTAACGAGTTAAATCCAAATATTTTGGGTTTTTTGTTAAGCTCTACTAACGAGATAACAGATGATAAAGGACTTGCTTGGGTTAGGATTAGGTTAGTTCGAGTTTAGGAAATTCTTACTTCTTTCAATGCCCTTCTGATTATAGGTGTTAAGGTAATCGGCAACAACGGGGATTAGCACGACTAGGGAGAAACTTGCAAGTATAAGCTAGGCTTTCCATGCTTAGTTTCTCCCTTTTGGTCCTTGTCCATCCGTTCTTGTCTCTGTCACGTCCCGAAAGTACGGAACATGACCGGCACTTAAACTACGAAACGTCTCGAGACGTACGTAATCTAAGTAAGCCGAAAACCCAGAAATCCAAACCAAGAAAAGTAGTAGAGTGAAGGAAAAACCAATTTAAAATCAAGTAGTTTAATAGCATAAGCCGAATTATGCGGTTTTAACAACATCAAATATTTCCTGAAAATTTCGGCAGAGTCTCCTTTGCAAATACTGGCTCCCAAACGGGATACAACATGAATAGTATACGAAATCAATAAAAGTCATCCCCAAGCAGGAGCTAGCTCTTCGTCAATCGACGGTCACAACCACACAAGAAATATAATATACAACGCCAAGGGCGAGGATCAAAATTCAAAAGGAACTCAAAACAACAAGAAATCCACAGAAATACAACGCGCGACTCTAAGGTCGAAAGAATAACATCACTGGTCTCTATCTCAAAAATAAATACATGTTTGGTTGATGGAACTTCTAGATACAACTGAATAATGATATACAAGATATAATGATGGGTGCGATACAAATAAACCCACCTGCTAGCAAGTCACCCGGAAATGAAAATAGTGCCAGCAAAGCCGTAATGAAACCTGTACGGCGAAACCTGCAAGAACTGTGGCACAACGGGGGTGAGTTGCCAACTCGTGAATAGAAAAACATCTACGAATAGAAGCGCATGTATGACGCAATCCTAGGTCATACGATCATAATATATCCTCAAATATATATATATATATCATGCAGCCTATAACAATGACTAGGGTAAATATCTAACCCAAGTGTAATCCCATATGCCCGTGTCAGTGCCTCAGGTAGCAATATATCATATGGATGATGTATGAATGCATGAAACAGAATGCATGTACTGAAGAAAACTGCTTTCATAAATTAGTGAGATTTCTGTATTTTTAAAATGAGCTATCATAATGAAATCAGCATAAAACAGTGCCTAGCATCGGCACAAAACGTAATCCCAATGTCTCGATATCTCTGTATCACAGTCTCTGTACCTCAATATCTCGAAATCTCGATGTCTCAATCACAATGACTAGGGCGCCGTCAGTCCAGGCCGGCCCCTACCATCCATCTCATGACCACGACGGTATCCTCCGGATATCCGACGCGTCGGGTAATATCACCGGTCGGTCGTGCTCCCCTGCACAGGCTCAACGTCAACAACACGATCTTCTTGACCCGGGGTACCGCACCGGGCCCACCATGTACTCGAAACGGTTCATCCATCTCCTCGAATCAGGTCTCGAAATCCATCAGCAAACTCATGGTGGACGACTCATACATCATGGGAAAACCGAATTTTTATTTAAAAAGAGAGAAAGCGGTTTATATATATTTTGCGGTTTTCCTCCAAATCCAGAAAATATCATGGAAATCCGAATCATCAATAGCATGTAAAACCATGAATACAAGCATGAGCATCCATGAATGCGGCATATAATGAATAACAGTATGCATGAAGTGACAAGTAACAACTACAATGTCTAAACTACTAGTTAACAAGCTACATTAGGAAATAATATTTTCTAAGGTGTGCGTGACATGGCAATTACCGATGAAGATGTGTGTGAGCCGGCAAGTAAGTGTACGTGGTACATACGCATCATCGGTAATGGTGCTGGTGTCCTAACAGTATGATATCAACAATGCAATAAGAAATTATAATATAAGTATGCGATGC
The DNA here is from genome assembly GCA_030015575.1 of Agapanthus africanus. Taxonomy (NCBI): domain Eukaryota; kingdom Viridiplantae; phylum Streptophyta; class Magnoliopsida; order Asparagales; family Amaryllidaceae; genus Agapanthus; species Agapanthus africanus. The sequence goes on from CM057342.1 coordinate 300,026,521, forward strand.
GGAGCGAACAGTAATATTGAGCGGAATACTAGACACAACGATAACTAAACTGCATTGCCCTAATATAAGTCCTACAATAATGCCCTTTGAAATAACACGAATCGCAATGTTTTGAAAATAAGGGCTACGGTGCTTTTAAGAAAAGATACGTCTTTTGAAATATCCGTAGAATCCCTTGACCTGTCTTTTAAAATACCCACGATTCATTAGTTTTGAAACAGATAGGAGTCTAATCTAGTCTAACAACTACACTAAACTATACGGCTGAACTAACAAGCTAAACTACAGGTAAGGAAACCGCCTAACATCTGAGTCGATACGTATACATACCTGTATAAATATTAGTCGGTGATCCCGCCTCAATAATATCATATCCGATACCATATCTATAATCAGACATCCCAAGTCAAGAGTGCGGATCAATCATCAATATATAGCTCGTACGTAAATCTGTCGTACGGCATCCCCAAATCTGGGTACGGGTCAATATCATACTCATCACACTGTTCATCTGGTATCCTCTTTATCAAGATCATCATCTGGGGTACTGACCTACGTCTAGTACATGACTAATATCACTATTTACATGGCATTGTCATTCAAAGATCCGCTATAACATCAGGACGTATCTCAAGTACGAATCCTGCCATATCACCGATCTCACGGCCTCAACTCAAATCTCATCGACTCATCTCAATCCCAAGTATCATCCGCAAATCCAGTATGTGAACACCCAGTCCCATACCTAGGTGAACACATAAACACAACTCCCCATATACGCACAGGTAATAACATAGATGTATGCATGTGTGTGTGTGTGTGTGCGTGTGTGGGTGTAACAACTACTCTAGGGTTTCGCAACTAACACTAAACTAATCCAAGAACACCAAATCTCCATATTTATCATCAATAAACTCAAACAATATATTATCAATAAATGTGTGTATACGTATTCGTATACATCACCACGAACTGCGGGGGTGTTATACGCCATCCACCCGACTTCTCCCCGTAGATATAAATCTACTCACCTGGTCTTCGCTCGCCGGTGCCGATGTCGCCACGCACTTGCTTGTCGTCTTGAAGTCCACATGGGGTACCTACATATCATAACACACCGTATCGCATTAAAATCCGACTCATGACCAAAACAACACATGAATCCCACATAGGTCAAAACCTATGGTTTGCTTTCACAAATCAACCCAAAAACCCTCGACGTCGGTGTACAAACGCCAAACCATCGAGAAAAACCCAAACACACTCATTGTACAATCACGAGCACTAATTATAATATAAAATAGCTTAAAATTCACAAAAACTCCAAATTCACTTTAAAAGCCATTTTTCCAAAAATCTAGCAAGCAAAAATTTCCCGTTTTAGTACAAAACTCGACGTTTTAACAAAACTAATGGCCATAAGGCTCACTAAATATATTAATTAAGTCATACCAATGTTAATTAGATTTTAAACTTAATTCTTAATATCAATCTCAAAAAATTAGTTTGCATACATAACCAATTTTAACAATTTTATAGCAAAAATGCACAAACTACAATCTAGCTTAGATTTGCATGATCTAAAGCATTAAACTACACTTAATAATGTTAATGAAGTTATGAAAAACCTAATTAGATTTTTAGTCTAACATTTGCAATTAATTTCCAAAACCTAGTTTGCATAAAATTCCAATTTTAACAATTTACAAGCATCAATTAGTAAACTAGCAACTAGGTTAGGTTTTCATTTCCTTAAGATGATAATCTACACATTGCAACCATAATTACACAAAAAAAAACCTAAGTTTAGTTCACAACCCCCTCTTGAAAGTTAAATCTTTAATATCAAAACCACAATTAATTCCTAATTAAACACATAATAGCTAGATTCATGTAATCAAACAATAACTTATGCAAAATGCTAAGATTATACCTCACAAAATTAAAGATCTAGCACCAAAATTATGGACTCCAAATTGCTCTCTTGATCCATGATCCACACTAGAATAGGTCAAGAAGAAATGGGTAGAGATTGGATTTAAGAAATATTGAATTTTTAGCTTGATTTTGAGGCAAAAAGATGAAATTTTTGAAGGAAAAAGAGATGGGGTTTTGGGGAAATTTCTGGACAGCAATGAAGGGGGGCTCGGCTGCAGGTGAGGAAAAAGGAGGAGAGAGAGGGAGGTGGGGAAAATCACATCTAGTCAAAGTCCACTTTGTTTCTTTCATTTTCTATTCTTTTCTTTTCTTTTCTCTTTGAAAAAGGAGGTGATTGGAAAGAGAGGGGGGGAGGGCTGTCATGGTGGGGCCGGCCACATGGGGAGAGGGAGAGAGGGTGAGGTGTGGGTGTGTGGGTTAGGGAAAAAGATAAATGTATTACCCCAATTCCTATTAACACTAATTTCACCGAAAAAAAGCCTTTTTTCTTCGATATTTTCTAAACCGTTTTGACAAACCATTTCATTTCAGAAACCACATGATAAAATTTTATTTAATGTGTTATGATGCACAAAATTTGTTTCAACTCATTCCAATTTGTAATTTTTCCTAATTAAATGTATTAGTAACGGCTTAAAATAATATTAAAATAATTAATTTCGGAAAAATTTTCAGAAAATTTGAAATTTCACCAGTGGCTCAATAAACACCAATTACTAGAAATTACATAGCTAGAATATGTATATTTAATTTTATAGTAAAAATATTTGTATTTTGACTTTTTATGGAAAACCCCCTTATTTTACCGATTTTCCGAAATTTCACCGAAACGATTTTCAAAACGTTACAATCTTCCCCCCTTAAAGAAATTCGGTCCCCGAATTTAAATTAAAACTCCCCCCTCAAATACTAAAACATCTAAGCAAAACCATCAAGTCGTCGGGCTCCGAAATCATAATTAACTACAACAAATCGTAGCGCAGTGCATGCGCATGAAAAATGAGCATATAACTCAAAATCAAAACTCCGTCAAGCATCCCGCAATCATCAGAGTAATGGTGAAGACACAATGTCTAAATCCAAAATGAAAATCAATATGATATACATCATTAAAACATCTGGAAGCAATGCATGCCAAATCTTCTTCAAATCGCTGTGCGATGCTCCCAGCACTGCACAGTGGCGGACGTCTATTATAAGAAAATAACTACATATATATATATATATATATATATCCTTTGTTTAATATGTACGTTCTGCCATTTTGGAAACAATTTAGAACGGTCTCCTTGTTTTAAACATTTCGTGTCATATCAGACACGTAGGTAAATACTAGGACTATAGCTCGCTTTTTTTGGAAATCCCTTCAATAACTATCAATGCATGCAAAAATATATTCAGGTACTGTCCTCTGACTAGTCCTGCTCAGTATGAAAACACATAGCAATATCATAAAAACGTACTGCTCTATAAGAAAAATCAATCCCAAAATACGCGTATGAATACTACGTGCGTCTGGTGCGCACGGAAATCAAAATCCATATACGTGCCATACAAGTGCACAGAAACAAGATCTAAGTGCATTGGGTGTGCACAAAGCATCTGTCGTAGGCAACGTGTGTGCCTGACAGCAAAATCAGGTGCATCTGACATGCACGAAGAATCTCGATTTAGTGCATCTGGTGTGCACCAAAATCACATCTCAAAACATGCGCTCAACATGCGCGAAAATCCAAGGCAGGTGCATCTATTATGCATGAAATCATGAAATCCAATATCAAGAGCCGAACATGCGCAAAATTAAATCAGGTGCACAAGGTGCACAAAACAAATATCGAGTATCACAATCGAAATCGAAGTCCAGTGCATCTAAGTGCACAAAGTGCGTATCACTGCACTGCAAGCATATGTGAATCATACCGAGTGCAAAACCAAATCGTATGCGTATATACGCACAAACTCGGCTCAACTGTATGAAACCCATAAAATCATAAACATGAGAAACCAAGGCACGAAAACGATAACGAGTGTAACAACTGTGCAAAAATCGTAAATACGCAATAGGTGCAACCATGGCGCATGAAAACGATATCATGAAACTCAATCATCAAAACCAAATCATGCGAATAGATCGCTCAAAATACCAAAATCAAGTATGAAGGAATAGTCCCGCTCAAGCACATCCTCCAAGAATCTCTGGCCAACTGTCGTGGTCACTCATAGCATGTCTCGTCGACGATCCTGAACTCTGGCCTGCCGGTGTGCGTAACATGACCACTCCTGAGTCCAAGTCTTCTCGTAATTCATTCCAGAAAGGTCCTGTCGAAATCTCTCCCAAATCTCGTCTCTGCCGAACTGTCCGGAAGTCATCGTCCCTTACTAGAACTGTTCTCGTTTCGGAACGGCTGTGTACTCATCGCGACTCCTTCTGAAAGGTATATCCAAGTACAATGCCTCGGCATGCGTATCGCATCTCTGATGTTGGTGGAGTGGAACGTCGTCTCATCAAGATCTCGTACGAACCTCTTACTCCACTTTTCTTTGATGTCGACTGCTTTGGACTCGTCTCGTCGTGGCTGCATGGACGGAGCTCCAACGGCTACCCTCGTATCTGGAGTCTCCCAAAAATGCATCTCACTACCTAGTATCCGAATGAAGTCGAACCATCCGATCGATTGTCAAAACCTCATAATCCACCAAGAGCTCAACATCTTGGGCACAGTTTAATAATATCGAGTACATACCACAGCATCGGTGGTCCAGCCGTAGAAGGGCAAACCCAAGCCTCTCTAATGGCGCCACGGAACTGCCGCAAACCCTAAGGTTCAAAGGCTTTCACACGGTCATTAAGTCGAGTTAGGGTTTCATTCTTCTAGAGGGTCCATAGAATTGCCTGCATGTCTTTCCGAATACTTTAAACCTGGAATAATAGGTTTCCGACATTCGATCGTCTTTGTCGACTCTCTACGTCTCCGCGTGAAGTCGTCTCTAGCTGGAATTAATCTATTTGATGACCTCGCATCGGGGTAGGCGAACGAATCACATGTCCTAGTCATTCATCCTCGGTGACTAGCGACCTTCTATCATCTCTTAGTACAATCTCGTACTGCAATAGCTCCAACATCTGGGGCGATATCTCGTCGTTCGCAGCAGCAACTGGCTCATTCGTCTGCACGTTGAACAGTGCCTCAATCGTCATGAATAAGCCATATGTCAACGGTCATCAAAATCTGGCTGGCCTCTATCAGTGGCTCAATGCTCTAGTGCAAATCGGCACGTCCAAGTAATCTCATACAGCAATCCACCCAACGCTCGTGGCGCGAAAACACAATGAAAAGACACATCTCTGCAATCGTGTGTCACCGGAATCATGCCTGGTCAGTCCTCGTTCTTGACGAGCTCATGCTGACCGCAACTCTAGACGTAGCTCTCCCTGCCCGTAATTGTGGCAGCAAAACCAAAACTGGTACCGATGAGGCTAGATCAGGAGTGAATATGATACTGAACAAGGAAATGTATATCCTAAGGCTCCTTAAGTGGAGTAGCGTATCGTAAGTATGCCGCGGAACATACCTACGGTACGTCACTCTACTTTAGTCACCTATTCCATCAACCAAGGGTCATCCTACGCTCCGAAGGTAAAACCTAACGCTCTGATACCAACTTTGTCACGTCCCGAAAGTATGGAACATGACCGGCACTTAAACTACGAAACGTCTCGAGACGTACGTAATCTAGTAAGCCGAAAACCCAGAAATCCAAACCAAGAAAAGTAGTAGAGTGAAGGAAAAACCAATTTAAAATCAAGTAGTTTAATAGCATAAGCCAAATTATGCGGTTTTAAAAACATCAAATATTTCCTGAAAATTTCGGCAGAGTCTCCTTTGCAAATACTGGCTCCCAAACGGGATACAACATGAATAGTATACGAAATCAATAAAAGGCATCCCCAAGCGGGAGCTAGCTCTTCGTCAATCGACGGTCACAACCACACAAGAAATATAATATACAATGCCAAGGGCGAGGATCAAAATTCAAAAGGAACTCAAAACAACAAGAAATCCACAGAAATACAACGCGCGACTCTAAGGTCGAAAGAATAACATCACTGGTCTCTATCTCAAAAATAAATACATGTTTGGTTGATGGAACTTCTAGATACAACTGAATAATGATATACAAGATATAATGATGGGTGCGATACAAATAAACCCACCTGCTAGCAAGTCACCCGGAAATGGAAATAGTGCCAGCAAAGCCGTAATGAAACCTGTACGGCGAAACCTGCAAGAACTGTGGCACAACGGGGGTGAGTTGCCAACTCGTGAATAGAAAAACATCTACGAATAGAAGCGCATGTATGACGCAATCCTAGGTCATACGATCATAATATATCCTCAAATATATATATATATCATGCATCCTATAACAATGACTAGGGTAAATATCTAACCCAAGTGTAATCCCATATGCCCGTGTCAGTGCCTCAGGTAGCAATATATCATATGGATGATGTATGAATGCATGAAACAGAATGCATGTACTGAAGAAAACTGCTTTCATAAATTAGTGAGATTTCTGTATTTTTAAAATGAGGTATCATAATGAAATCAGCATAAAACAGTGCCTAGCATCGGTACAAAACGTAATCCCAATGTCTCGATATCTCTGTATCATAGTCTCTATACCTCAATATCTCGAAATCTCGATGTCTCAATCACAATGACTAGGGCGCCGTCAGTCCAGGCTGGCCCCTACCATCCATCTCATGACCACGACGGTATCCTCCGGATATCCGACGCGTCGGGTAATATCACCGGTCGGTCGTGCTCCCCTGTACAGGCTCAACGTCAACAACACGATCTGCTTGACCCGAGGTACCGCACCGGGCCCACCATGTACTCGAAACGGTTCATCCATCTCCTCGAATCAGGTCTCGAAATCCATCAGCAAACTCATGGTGGACGACTCATACATCATGGGAAAACCACATTTTTATTTAAAAAGAAAGAAAGCAGTTTATATATGTTTTGTGGTTTTCCTCCAAATTCAGAAAATATCACGGAAATCCGAATCATCAATAGCTTGTAAAACCATGAATATAAGCATGAGCATCCATGAATGCGGCATATAATGAATAACAGTATGCATGAAGTGACAAGTAAAAACTACAATATCTAAACTACTAGTTAACAAGCTACATTAGGAAATAATATTTTCTAAGGTGTGCGTGACATGGCAATTACCGATGAAGATGTGTGTGAGCCGGAAAGTAAGTGTACGTGGTACATACGCATCATCGGTAATGGTGCTGGTGTCCTAACAGTATGATATCAACAATGCGATAAGAAATTATAATATAAGTATGCGATGCGGAGCGAACGGTAATAATGAGCGGAATACTAGACACAACGATAACTAAACTGTATTACCCTAATATAAGTCCTACAATAATGCCCTTTGAAATAACACGAATCGCGATGTTTTGAAAATAAGGGCTACGGTGTTTTTAAGAAAAGATACGTCTTTTGAAATATCCGTAGAATCCCTTGACCTGTCTTTTAAAATACCCACGATTCGTTAGTTTTGAAATAGATAGGAGTCTAATCTAGTCTAACAACTACACTAAACTATACGGCTGAACTAACAAGCTAAACTACAGGTAAGGAAACCGCCTAACATCTGAGTCGATACGTATACATACCTGTATAAATATTAGTCGGTGATCCCGCCTCAACAATATCATATCCGATACCATATCTATAATCAGACATCCCAAGTCAAGAGTGCGGATCAATCATCAATATATAGCTCGAACGTAAATTCGTCGTACGGCATCCCCAAATCTGGGTACGGGTCAATATCATACTCATCACACTGTTCATCCGGTATCCTCTTTATCAAGATCATCATCTGGGGTACTGACCTACGTCTAGTACATGACTAATATCACTATTCACATGGCATTGTCATTCAAAGATCCGCTATAACATCAGGACGTATCTCAAGTACGAATCCTGCTATATCACCGATCTCACGGCCTCAACTCAAATCTCATCGACCCATCTCAATCCCAAGTATCGTCCGCAAATCCAGTATGTGAACACCCAGTCCCATACCCAGGTGAACACATAAACACAACTCCCTATATACGCACAGGTAATAACATAGATGTATGCATGTGTGTGTGTGTGTGCGTGTGTGGGTGTAACAACTACTCTAGGGTTTCGCAACTAACACTAAACTAATCCAAGAACACCAAATCTCCATATTTATCATCAATAAACTCAAACAATATATAATCAATGAATGTGTGTATACGTATTCGTATACATCACCACGAACTGCGGGGGTGCTATACGCCATCCACCCAACTTCTCCCCATAGATATAAATCTACTCACCTGGTCCTCGCTCGCCGGTGCCGACGTCGCCACGCGCTTGCTTGTCGTCTTGAAGTCCACATGGGGTACCTACATATCATAACGCACCGTATCGCATTAAAATCCGACTCATGACCAAAACGACACACGAATCCCACATAGGTCAAAACCTATGGTTTGCTTTCACAAATCAACCCAAAAACCCTCGACGTCGGCGTACAAACGCCAAACCATCGAGAAAAACCCAAACACACTCATTGTACAATCACGAGCACTAATTATAATATAAAATAGCTTAAAATTCACAAAAACCCCAAATTCACTTTAAAAACCATTTTTCCGAAAATCTAGCAAGCAAAAATTTCCCGTTTTAGTACAAAACTCGACGTTTTAACAAAACTAATGGCCATAAGGCTCACTAAATATCTTAATTAAATCATACCAATGTTATTTATATATTAAACTTAATTCTTAATATCAATCTCAAAAAATCTAGTTTGCATACATAACCAATTTTAACAATTTTATAGCAAAAATGCACAAACTACAATCTAGCTTAGATTTGTATGATCTAAAGCATTAAACTACACTTAATAATGTTAATGAAGTCATGAAAAACCTAATTAGATTTTTAGTCTAACATTTGCAATTAATTTCCAAAACCTAGTTTGCATAAAATTCCAATTTTAACAATTTACAAGCATCAATTAGTAAACTAGCAACTAGGTTAGGTTTTCATTTCCTTAAGATGATAATCTACACATTGCAACCATAATTACACAACAAAAAGCCTAACTTTAGTTCACAACCCCCTCTTGAAAGTTAAATCTTTAATATCAAAACCACAATTAATTCCTAATTAAACACATAATAGCTAGATTCAAGTAATCAAACAATAACTTATGCAAAATGCTAAGATTATACCTCACAAAATTAGAGATCTAGCACCAAAATCTTGGACTCCAAATTGCTCTCTTGATTCATGATCCACACTAGAATAGGTCAAGAAGAAATGGGTAGAGATTGGATTTAAGAAATATTGAATTTTTAGCTTGATTTTGAGGCAAAAGGATGAAATTTTTGAAGGAAAAAGAGATGGGGTTTTGGGGAAATTTCTGGACAGCAATGAAGGGGGGCTCGGCTGCAGGTGAGGAAAAAGGAGGAGAGAGAGGGAGGTGGGGAAAATCACATCTAGTCAAAATCCACTTTGTTTCTTTCATTTTCTATTCTTTTCTTTTCTTTTCTCTTTGAAAAAGGAGGTGATTGGAGAGAGAGGGGGGGAGGGCTGTCATGGTGGGGCCGGCCATATGGGGAGATGGAGAGAGGGTGAGGTGTGGGTGTGTGGGTTAGGAAAAAAGATAAATGTATTACCCCAATTCCTATTAACACTAATTTCACCGAAAAAAAGCCTTTTTTTCTTCGATATTTTCTAAACCGTTTTGATAAACCATTTCATTTCAGAAACCACATGATAAAATTTTATTTAATGTGTTATGATGCACAAAATTTTTTTCAACTCATTCCAATTTATAATTTTTCCTAATTAAATGTATTAGTAACGGCTTAAAATAATATTAAAATAATTAATTTCGGAAAAAATTTCAGAAAATTTGAAATTTCACCAGTGGCTCAATAAACACCAATTAATAGCAATTACATAGCTAGAATATGTATATTTAATTTTATATTAAAAATATTTGTATTTTGTCTTTTTACGGAAAACCCCCTTATTTTACCGATTTTCCGAAATTTCACCGAAACGATTTTAAAAACGTTACAGTCTCTTAGCCCTAACCTCCAATTAATTCAACCACAACCGGTCTAACTAGTGAATCACCGCTATCATGTAGGATAGGGTGCCGTAGTGAGCGGATTATGGTTCAATTAATTAGAGTCCGAATTTTAAGGTGTTGCGCAAAGAAAGGAGTGAGAGAGATTTTCCTTCTCTCAAACCTTCCTTCTCCTTCCCTAACAAGTGATGAATTACTCACCCATTAAAAAGATAAAAATTAAATTCAAGATACGAAAAAATGCAGATTAAATTCTACAACTGGATTAACAAATAATATTTGTAGATAATAAAATACGATAAGAAGAATGGGAGAAAAATAAAAGAACTTACTTTATATTGATAACCTCTCAACGATCTCTACAATTTTTGAATTTATAAAGATAAAGAACAAAATTAAAATTCTATATCTAAAAATAAAAAGAGGCATACTAATTTGTCTTTGAACCCTCCTATTTATAGATAGGAAAACCCTAGGTTTACATTCTGATCCATACACGAAATTACAGAACTATCCTAAGAGAGCCGAGTCAATGCACTGACACTGCCACTGACACGTGCATTGCACGGCCGCGGAACCGCTGCAGAAGTGCCTGTTTGGCCGCGGTTCCGCGGCCAAATGGTGGAATCTTGGGTCCATCTTTTCAAGTCTTCTACCAGTTGCTTTTATTTTCTGTTTGGTACACTTGGTTTCTCAAAAGCTCTTCTGTTCTCTTCCAGATATTCAGCAGTGAACTTTTGCCTTGAACTCCGCTTGAACTGGTATACGACATCATGCAGATCAGTATTCATCTGTTATTGGTCGAAGTCCTACATTTGTTGCGACTTTTCACGAATCCCACTGTAAAGAGCTGAGAACCCGTGATCTGCAACTATTTAGCAGACATGGATCAAAAGCACCTACTTATATGCAATGTGATTAAGAATGGGCGATATAGAAATGCAAAGATCTGATATGAACACATGTCCATCTCATAACTCCGGTCGGTATCCTCCAGATCTCTGCCGAGTCCAAATACTATCACCTGTAGGTAGTACTCCCTCCGCCGGGCTCACCGCCTAACAATACGAGTCTTCTTGCCCCGGGGTACCTAACCGGGTCCACCATGTACCCGCAGACGGTGCCTACCTCTTCTCCAATCAGGTATCTGATAAAAGTCTCAGAACCGAGAAACTCATGGTGGACGTACTGAAATATCATATCAAGAGAAACCGTGTTTTCAAGACAATACACATTTCTTGAAATATCTTTGCGGATCTCAAATCCAGAAAATCACATGAAATCCATATCTCAATACGTAAATCCATGAAATATAATATATGCAAGATAAAACAATAATATGAGCATATCAAGGAAAAACCGCTATTTAAATGCATCAAGTTATTAAATATATCATGTGGTTTCCAAATTTATCCAAAGTCCATGCAACATCATATAAAGGTGAACAAGTAGCTATAGCAAGGTAAGTGGGTGTACATATAGCTGTAGCAAGATATGTGTCTATACCTGTCAATAATAATGTTATACCCTCTAGGTATATGTGTAATCATGTAAGCATAGCAAGGCATATGTGTAAGTATGTAGGTATACAGGTATGCTATATCTTATATGCACAATGGAATAAGAATCAATGTCTCAATGTCACTAACCATACAATATTACATATGTATGTGTGTTGTGCGTGTCATGGCAATTATCGACGGAGTGTGTGACATACAATTGTTCTCGTGTAACATGAACCGTCAATAATAGTGCAGTGTCCAATGGGTACAAGTCCAAGCACAACAAGTAATGATATGCAATGAAGTTCATGCACAATCTCTATATGTGCAACACTTATAATCAAGAATCATATCATTTAATCTAGCCCAGACGCATAACGCCATGCGGGCGATTCCCCTGTAGAGGTTAAATCTACTCACAGATGATCTTGGGCTAAGTAAAGCCAACCACTCGCTTTCCCTTCTTCGCAGCGTCCGAAGTCCCCGCCTGCGACCCTAAGATCATATAACAATATAACAAGTTCACATTAGCAATCGACCATTAATACGTACAAACTACGTTTGACCGACGTACCAACTCCAAACATACTCTCAAGTGTTCGTCTAGTGGCCAACGTGCGTAACGACACTACGAAACCAACCCAAGAGCCAAAGCTACACAAGGTACACGTACCGTGTCAGATAACGTAACACGCGTAGTCGTAACACTAGAAACAAGCAAAGTGATCCCAGATTTTGCTATACAAACAATTGGTGAAAGTTGCAAGTGCCATGAGACCACATACAACTCCAGAGACCCCTAGACCAAAACACGAACCCCAACTCACCAGTCTGGCCGCAAATTGCGGCCAGAAGCAATATATTTGCAGCCACTTAGAAAGGGAATGGGCTCAGGTTTTAAGGTAGCTTCTAGGTCACCACACTAGGTCACTGTGATGGGAACTTTTCCAACAAACACCTGGTTTGATAGCAGATTCATCCGAGACCCAAAACTACACTAAAATACGATATGTGCACGAAACTAAACTTTGCGCGTTCTAAACTGAAACTAATAAGCTACACAACATTAAAAATACCTACTTAACAGATAGAGATCATTACCTAACCACACAAGCTCAAAGATCCTAGCTTTTCAAGCTCCAAGTGATCTTAGAGGCAAAACAAGACATGAGAAGTGATTTGGGTGAGATTTGATCAAGTTTTGTGAAGGTTTAGTGATGAATGGGTAAGGGTTCAGTTTTGAGGGAAGAAGGAATGAGAAATAATTGAGAAAGAGATAGAGTGAGAGAGAATGAGAGTGTGTGAGTGAGTGAGGTGATAATGAGATAGTGGGGTGAGTGTAGGGTAAGTGCACCCTTGCACTTACTCTCTCCCTCTCCTCATAAATGCTTTCATTAAAGCCTCATGACTCACCTAGCCACCTCCTCCTAATCCAAAACACAACAATGGAAATATCTTCTCACAAAACAAAAATCTAGGGTTAAGGTTTAAACAAAGCAAGGATTAGGTTAAAGGTTGTCATGGTCACTAACAAGATTAACATAACTAACCCTCATATTAACATGCACAAGTGTGTGCAAGCCAAAACAAATAATAATAAAATATTAATTAATTGTTATAAAATGTGAGGAAACCAATTTGGTAAACTTTTTACAGAAAACCCGCATTATCTCTTAATTAACACTAATCGCATTCTAAGGTGTTACATTGTCGGAGACAGCATTCGAATGGTACTCCGAGCTCCCGAATGACTCTGTCAAGACATTTGCAGAAATGGAGCTACTGTTTATACAAAGATTCGCAAGCGCTAGCGAGCGCACCCCGATCACCGCACTAATTAACGCTAGAGTGAATCCTGGAGAAACCTGGGTTCAATACGCCATTCGGTGGCGGAACCTGTGGTCAAAGTGTTAACAGCGCATAGAGGAAACTCCAACTGTGGGCATGTTCGTGGAGACCCTTGACCCTCAGGCAACCATTTCCCAATTCATGATGTTCTTCAAGCCGACCACTTTCCAGGCCCTGATCGACAAGCTGGCCCAAATGGACCAGATAGGCCATAGACCGTCCTCTTCGAAAATAGATTTTCGGAATGAAAAGGGGAAAGGGAAAGCGACCTTCGTTGCCAACGCTCAGCAACAACCGAGTGGCCCGAAGCCGGTTGCTCACCCAAACGATAAACAACGATCATTCAGAGAAAAGATGAGACGCACTTACTCGTTCCCTCGGGATAAGACGATGAGATTATTCGAGCCAGCGCTGCGCAACAGGCTCATCACTCTGCCAGAGCCGAGACGCCCAACGCAATTAGGCGACGTTAACAACCTCAATTATATAGGGCAGTATTAGGTCACCCAATCGAAGATTGTTACATCTTCAAAGATTGGATCAAAGACCAGTACCAACAGGGCAAGTTCGTGCTATCCGAAAACTGGAGGGTGAACCCGCCACAACCGGACGCTCCTAAAAAGGTGGACACGCCGGGGGCATCATGCTCACTTATAGAGGAAACCCCATGGGAGGTGGCCCTTTCAGCTAAGACTAAAAGAATGCTGAAAGACCTTCAAGCATGTCCAGCGATTAGGTGGAAGAGACCGCTGGAGCCTGAGTTTATTGAGGGGATGCTGAAGCAGCGCCTAACGCCGAAAGCTGGTGATGGTGGACAGAACCTTCGGGCCGAGCCTCCGAAGTCTTTAAAGAAGAAGAAGAAGGCCAAGAAGCCTATCCAAACCGACAACAACCATACAGGTTTGCAGAAATACATCGATGTACTGGAAGAATACAATCAGAAGGCACGAACCCCAATTACATTGGACGAATTCTTCAAGCATGTTCTTGAGAATGAAGACGATAATGCTGATGAAGGAGAAGATTCTTCAGAAGAGCCCGAGGATTATGTGGCGAGCTGCCACGTGATCTCTCACTCATTAATAGATGGTAAAGAAGCTCCTGATGCAGAGAAACTGGGGGCAGATCCAGAACCGGAACTCTTGGAACCGTCAGACGAGATGATTGACATGTTGCTGAACAAAGCCCGTCAGAGGAGCAAAGCTGATCGAGAGCGCGAAATGGCCATATTCAAAAAAGCCAAACATCGGCGACTGAACGAAAGGGTTGAAGCACTCCAACCAGATCGAAGCACGCCTGCGGCAGACAAAAGCAGGCTTAAAATGAGGAAACGGTTCGCTAAAGCCCTGTCAATGGGAATGAAGCTGCCATCTCCCAAAGGAAATACTCCTGGCAGTGTACACCCTGACTAAGTGGATGTACATCCTAGCTACTGCTTATACCATCAGAGGATTGCGCACTCTACCGAAGAGTGCAATGCCTTTAAAAACTGGTGGCAAGGGATATGTTGCCCACCGACAACACGTCAAGCGATTGAAGCGCAAGGCTCGTCGGGAGCAGAGAAGCACGACAGATGAGTGTAAAAGAGCTGCCGGCAACTGTCACGTGGTTGATGCTGGGGGATCGCAAGTTCTCACCTTCGAAAGCGATTCTGATGAAGAAATAGCCCTTGGCCCTCTTTTCAAAGAATCCACTTCAGGAAAAGAGGAGGAGATAAAGAACTGTGAGAATATTCAGCTGCGTAACCGTACATTTCCTGAAAAGAATCTTGGACCTACAAACAAGGGATCGAACAAAAAAGATAAAGGGAAGGAAAAAGTCCCTGAGGATATCGCCCTCGATGATCGAGTCATCGAAGAGCTGACAGCCAAGGACCTGCCCAAGAAAAAAAAGGTGGATTACAACGTTCTGGCACACCTAAGGAAGATACCCTCGCAGCTAAGCATTCTCGATGCCTTTCTGCTATCTAAAGAGGCGAGAGATTCTTTGATCAAGTCACTACAAGAGCCCGACTAATTCCAAGCTTTCCTTGCCGAAGAAAAGATGAAGGACGAGCTGGAAGAAATGCACATAGCTGACATCACTTTCGGTGATGAAGATCTTCTCCTCGAAACGTGCGAGCACAACCGTCCCATGTATGTCACCAGATACTGCCATGACATCAAGATAGGGAAGATCTTAGTT
Source organism: Agapanthus africanus (assembly GCA_030015575.1). NCBI lineage: Eukaryota > Viridiplantae > Streptophyta > Magnoliopsida > Asparagales > Amaryllidaceae > Agapanthus > Agapanthus africanus. The sequence goes on from CM057342.1 coordinate 300,042,165, forward strand.
GACAACGGGTCCTCTGTCAACCTCCTAAATGTGAGGGTGCTAAAAGAAATCTGCATGAGCGTTCAACACCTCGCTCGGGATAAAATCACTATTTCCGGATTCGACTCCCAGTCATCACGGACGCTCGGGTCTGTAATACTAACGTTACGCTTTGGGCTGCTCGTCACTAACATCAAAATTCATGTCATTGACGCCAAGACTTGCTACAACGCTTTGCTCGGTAGGCCTTGGTTACACGAGTACAACATCATCCCTTCTACACAACATCAGTGTATGAAGTACTTCAAAGATGGTCTCGAGTATACCGTGACAGGGGAGCTGAACCCATTCTCCGTGAATGAAGTCCAAAAGTACGAAGATGCAAAGTATTTCCTACCAGACTTTGAGGACACGGAAAGATGCCATAAACCGGAGAATAAGCAAAAAGCTATCACCATAATTCCGGTCTTCGAGAGCGATACCGAGGAAGAAGAAGAGATGGTCTATTCAGGGCCGCCTCAATGCAACAAGCCGGGATCATCTACCCCTATTCTGGTCTTTGGCAGTGACTCTAAAGACGAAGTCAACGCAGTGTTCTCGATCCGTCCATCAGTACAGGCCCTCATTGAAGATGATCAGAGTTTGCAAATCACCATGGTTCCGCGGCAACACTACAGAGAGCTTGATGCGCTTGAGACATATAGTGTGCAAGAGCTGTAGACATTTTACGTCCCTCCCAGGAGAAAAGGTGAAAAGGCGACCCTATTCTATCGATCCAGGGAGACTAAAGTCGAAAGAGAAGTCTGGCGTGGTGCCAAACCAGCGCTTGACAGGCTCCAACCTATCCGTCTGCCAAGATATTACGCAGAGGGATTGAAAAGGTTATTGAGATGCCAAGACGTACCCTTTGACCAAACCGCGCGACAGACCCAATTCTATAACAGGATCTGGAACGTCCCCGGAACTCGGCAAAGATTGCCCAACGGAAGAATAGAAGCTAGCAGGCTGGGATATATCCATTCCAAGAAACGGGAGCAGTTCCATGGCTGCCATGTCATAAAGGACCTGGATGAAGAAGAGGATGCTCTTTTAAAAGACGCTGACGTTGAACCAGAACAAAGTCCTGCCATAAAAACGCCGAGTCCGTCATTTGAAGAACAAATGGACAAGCTGGTGAGGGAAGCGAATCAAAAGGCTCGGAATGACCACAACCGCGAAATGGCCATTTACGAGAAAACCAGGACGCAACGTATCCTTCAGCAAGCCACGGAGGATGACAATGCCCTCCGCCGTCAGCCCGCCATGCATTCCTAAGACAAGAAAAAGGTCCGACATGGAGGCAAAAACCTGTTGAAGAACGGAAAAAACGTTCGACAGCGGCAAAACGGGTCCAAGAAGCCTCGCGATCAAGAAAAGGTCAGCCGGAATCCGTCTCTTATGAAAAAGATGAGTCGAGCATATTCGTTCCCTTGAGACAAGACAAGGAGAATCTTCGACCTTGTCGTGAAACATCAAATGATTACACTCCCAGAGTCCAAGCACCCCGGTCAAGCAAACGAGGTCCATCACCCGGATTATTGCTCCTATCATCGAGTGATCGGACATCCTCTTGAAGACTGCTTCACCTTCAAGAACTAGTCGAAGACCAATATCAACTCGGCAGGTTTGCTCTATCCAACAGTTGGAGGGTATCCCCACTGCAAAAGCATACGCCAAAAGCAACGTATATGGCAAGAGTAGAACCGGATCAACATCGGTCTTGGAAACGATCTTGTACCTGCCACGTGATAAGGCTGTCAGAAGAAGGAGTGTCCAAGAACATGGATGACCTCTCCTGGTGCTTTGAAAATGAGAATGAAGATGAATTGATCTCAGAATTTCCACCGACACCAAAAGAATTGGAAGATGGAATACATACTACTGCGGACAACCTAAGGAAAATTGACTTGGGGATGACAAATGCCCCACGGCCAACGTTCGTAAGTGAGCTGATGTCTAAAGAACAGGTGGCTACGCTAAAAGACGTGCTATGTAGTATAAAGAATGCTTCGCATGAAACTATTCCAAGATGCCGGGGCTAGATCCAGAGATAGCAGTGCATAAATTGGCGATATCTCCAGACATCAAGCCAGTCAAACAAGCACCAAGAAGGATGCAGCCCGAGCTTGAGATGAGTATCAACGCCGAAGTCAAGAAGCTAATCGACTCCGGCTTCATCCAAGAAGTTCAATACCCCGACTAGATTGCCAATATCGTCCCAGTGATGAAGAAAAATGGGACGCTGCGCATCTGCGTAGACTTTCGGGATCTCAACAAAGCTTGCCTGAAGGATGATTTTTCCGTATCTGTTACCGAGCTGATGATAGACAACACGTCCACTCACAAAGTCTTCTCCTTCATGGACGGATCATCAAGGTACAATCAAGTAAAGATGCAGCCCGAAGACCAAAAGCATACCGCTTTCCGAACCCCTTTGGGCATATTCTGCTACAAAGTGATACCTTTCGGTCTGAAGAACGCCGGTGCTACTTATCAGAGGGCCATAACGAATATTTTCGATGAACTCATACATGAAATCGTCGAATGCTATATCGACGACCTCGTAGTGAAAAGCAAATCGTACAAGGAACATTGGGAGCATCTGAAAATCGTGTTCCAACGCCTTCGGAAATACAACCTGAAGATGAACCCTCTGAAATGAGTGTTCGGAGTTTCCTCAGGAAAATTCCTAGGATTCGTCGTACAACATCGAGGTAACGAAATAGACCTGTCAAAGATCAAGGCGATTATGGAGATGCCTCCGCCAAGAACTCTCAAGCAACTGCGGTCTCTCCAAGGAAAGCTCGCGTATATCCGACGATTCATAGCCAACCTCTCCGGCAATTGCCGTCCCTACAGCCATTTAATGAAGAAAGGGACTCCGTTCGTCTGGGATTGCAAATGCCAAAGCACACTGGATGAAATCAAGCAATACCTGCAGAATCCGCCAGTACTGACCACTCCGGTCAAGGGAAAGCCCCTCATCCTATACATAACCGCCCTTGAAGGTTCTTTAGGCGCGCTATGGGCACATAAGAATGTCCAAGGGAAAGAGAGAGCCCTCTACTATTTGAGTCGAGTTCTCCTGGAGGCAAAAAACAACTACTCCCCTATCGAAAAACACTGCCTGGCGTTGATCTTCGGAATAATGAAGCTCCGACACTATACGTTGGTGCATGAGGTCCATCTCATATCAAAAATGGATCCTCTCAAATATTTGATGTCAAGAGCCATACTAACGGGACGGCTCGCTAAATGGGCCCTACTCTTAATGGAATTCTCGATAACATATCGACCTCTCAAGGCAGTGAAAGGCCAGGCCAACACCAGCTTCCTCGCTGAACATCCGATACCTGCCGATTCACCCCTAAATTGTGAATTGCCAGACGAGCACACGTTTGACACGATCGACGGGGAAAGAGGAGGGAGCGATACCCGATGGGAACTCTACTTCGATGGAGCATCTTCCCTGAAGAAGCGAAAGCACAGCTCCCCCATAAGGAAGGATAATGCGCTTTGCCTTTTCCTTGACTGAGCCGAGGACGAACAATGAAGCAGAATATGAAGCTTTGATAGCAGGTCTTGAGATCGTTGTCGACATGGGAATCGAAAACCTCCTCATATATGGAGACTCCCAGCTGGTCGTTAGCCAAGTAAACGACGACTATCAAACATGCAAACCAGAGTTGGTAAAGTACGGTGAGAGAGTGCAACAATTGCAGACTCAAATCCCATCCTACGCCCTGGAAAGCATACCGCGTGTGGAGAATAGTAAAGCTGATACATTAGCCAAACTCGCTAAAGAACTGGCTGACGAAAACCTCGATGACGTGAGGATCGTTGTGCAAAGCCGTCGGGTTCTTGCACCAACGGAAATATCTCCGGAGTCGTCTGAAGAAAAGGAAGCGACCAAGCAAACAGCCCTACAAATAGAGGACCAAGAAGGGGTTAAGGATTGGAGAGAAGTCTTTATAGACTACTTCAAATCCCGTAGAGCACCTGAAGATGCATCCTCAAGGCACCAGCTCATGAAACAAGCTCTGTCCTTCGCCTTCATCAATAATACTCTATATAGGAGATCGTTCAACTCTCTGTGGCTAAGATGCCTGGGACCAGAAGAAGCAAGGAAAGTTGTCCAAGAAACTCACGACGGACTCTGCGGTTATCATCAAGCCGGGCCGAAGATGAAGCTGAAGATCAAAAGGATGGGCTACTAGTGGCCTACGATGATTCAGGATTGCCTCGAATATGCGAAGCAGTGCCATTCGTGCCAGATTCATGGGGACTTCATCCACCAGCATCCAAACCCTCTACACCTAACAGTGGCTAGCTGGCCGTTCGAAATGTTGGGAACCGACATAATCGGGCCCATCGAACCAGCGTCATCCAGAGGACATCGGTTCATATTGGCGACAACCGATTACTTCTCTAAGTGGGCAGGAGCAGTACCACTAAGAGAAGTGAAGACAGAGAATATCCTCCATTTCTTCAAGACACACGTCATCTATCGATTCGGCACTCCGCGACGGATTATCTCTGATAACGGGCCAGCCTACATAAGTCACAAAATCAGCCGCTTCGCACAGCAACATAACATAGACTGGAGATATTCTTCGGTCTATAATCCCCGAGCTAACGGTCTAGCTAAGGCTTTCAACAAGACCTTGACGAAGATCATAAAGAAGACGGTGTCCAGAAATAAAAAGGACTGGCACGAGAGACTGCATGAATCTTTCTGGGCGTATCGAACTATGTTCAAAACAGCTACGAATACAATGCCATATGCGTTAGTATTCGGCACAGAAGCAGTACTCCCCTTGGAGATAGAGCCACCCTCTCTACGAGTGGCAGTTCATTATGAGCTAACGGATGAAGAGAATGCTCATCTTCGGTTCGAGGAGCTCGATGCCCTCAATGAAACTCGTCTCATTGCGCAGCAAAACCTAGAAGCTTACAAAACAAAGATGACGCGCTCATACGAAAGGTTGACTAGGCCGAGAACATTCCGCCAAGGCGAACTCGTACTAGTGGTCAAGAGACCTATGATCCCCAATCGTGCCAAACGGGGGAAATTCGAGCCGAACTATGAGGGCTCATACATCATAGACAAAGTCTACCAAGGAAGGGCCTATCTACTCATGGATATGCATGGAGAAAGACCCTTCAGGGCAATAAACGGCCGGTTCCTGAAAAGATACTACGCCTGACGAGTCACGGCCTAGGTCAACGATAGATGACGACACCTATGTCCGCTCGCTATCTTCCCAAGCCCAAACTCTATGAGTAGTATCCGGTGAAGCCTTGCCTCAAAATCGCTACGGACCGAAACGTCTTTAAACTACTACAAACCGCAGCATCCTAGGGCTGATGGAAAAATAAAATAAAATAAAATAAAAAATAATAATAATAAAGGTACGTCCATAAGCAAGATGGGCACGGATGAAAACCCGAAAGGGCTCCGTGAGTAAAAACAGCAGGGCTACAGGCAAGTTTGTGAAAACCCGAAAGGGCGCAATCTCGTTAAAAGACACTTGCAAGGTCCTCTCGACCTTATAAGGAGAAAACTACCTGCGTGAGATCCTTACGACTCACAAAGGAGCGACACACTTAGGGATCCCCACGATTCCTAAGGAGAAATTACACTTATGAGATCCTCACGAGTCGTAAGGAGAACCCTCTTATGAGATCCTCACGGCTCACAAGATTCAAAAACCTTAAGCTACAGGGATCTGAACCTGTTCTTAAGCCATCACACTCCCCAGACTGCCCTACAAGTGGTTCAATAATGACCCTTGTATATAATCCACGGGCACAAATAAACATCTCCCCTACCCAGTTCCCGCCAATGGCTCGAAATTTCCCCGCTTGGTGAACAACACTTGTAAGTCCTCTGGACTTATAAGGAGAAAACACTCTTGTAAGATCCTTACGACTTATAAGAGAGAACACCACTTAGGATCATGACTTCTAAGGAGAACATACACCTATGAGTTCCTCACGACTCGTAGGGAGAAACACCTTTATGAGACCCTTACGGGTCATGAAGTCAAAAGCCTTAGTCGACAGGATCCTAACCCTGTTCGCTAAGCCACCTTTGTTCGAATCGATAGAGGCAAATGATGATTCGCTCCTGGAAACGTTCCAGTAGTAGCGATGCCGATGCCTAAATCGGTAACAAATTCCAAGTCCTTTCACGGCAACTGATGATTCGCCCCTGGTAATATTCTAGCCGCAGCGATGCTGATGCTAAGATTGGTATCAGATCACAAGTTCCATACTCGCGGCGAAAAGTCAGCGAGCCATAAATGCATATGAAATAGCCGAAATGATAGGGCAACTTGCAACCAAATCAGCAAGTAAAAGATATGCATACAAAAATAGCCGAAATGATTGGGCAACTCGCAATAAAAAGCAGCGAGTAAAAAGAAAAACAGCCGAAATAATTGGGCAATCGCGACTTTCGCGATATAAAAAGCTGAAATGATAGAGCATCGCGGAAAGAAATAAAAGAAAATGATGAAAGAATGAAACTTTTACCCTACAGGCTAGTCCATACTAACCCTTATATACAATCCATGGGCATAAACAAAAAGGGAACCACATTTCCCGACAAGACTCTGTCAAAAAGAATGTCAGGTCTCAACGACAACATCTACAGCCTAGAAACCAACAACGACTTTCCTCCTCATTCTAGCAGGATGCGAACACGACATCACCAATCGGAGCCACGGCAAAGTCCCCAGTTCCAAGACTCTACGGTTCACGGATAACCTAAAGTCATCCAATGACCTCCGCCTCGGAAATACGTCAGCAAACGACCTCCATCTCGGAAACACGTCAGCAAATGACCCCCGCCTCGGAAATACGTCAGCAAACGACCTCTGTCGCGGAAATACATCAGAAAACGACCTCCATCTCGGAAACACGTCAGCCAGTGACCTCCGTCTCGAAAACACGTTAGCCAGTGACCTCCGTCTCGGAAACACCTCAGCCAGTGACCTCCGTCTCGAAAACACGTCAGCCAGTGACCCCGTCTCGGAAATACGTCAGCAAATGATCTCCGTCTCGGAAATACGTCAACCAATAACCTCCGTCGCGGAAATACGTCATCCAATGACCCCGTCTCGGAAACACGTCAGCAAACGACCTCCGCCTCGGAAATACGTCAGCCAATGACCTCCGTCTCGGAAACACGTCAGCCAGTGACCTCCGTCTCGGAAAAACGTCAGCCAGTGACCTCCATCTCGGAAACACGTCAGCCAGTGACCCCGTCTCGGAAATACTTCAGCAAATGACCTCCGTCTCGGAAATACGTCAGCCAATGACCTCCGTCACGGAAATACGCCATCCAATGACCCCGTCTCGGAAATACGTCAGCCAATGACCTCCATCGCGGAAATACTTCATCCAATGACCCCATCTCGGAAATATGTCGGCAAATGACCCCGTCTCGAAAATACGTCATCCAATGACCCCGTCGCGGAAACACGTCAACAAATGACCCCGTCTCAGAAATACGTCATCCAATGACCCCATAGCGGAAATACATCATCAAATGACCCCGTTTCGGAAATACGTCATCCAATTACTCCGTCGCGGAAACACGTCAGCAAATGACCCCGTCTCGGAAATACGTCATCCAATGACCCCGTCTCAGAAATACGTCAGCAAATGACCCCATCACAGAAATACGTCAGCAAATGACCCCGTCGTAGAAACACGTCAGCAAATGACCCCGTCTCAGAAATGAATCAGCCAACGACCTCGCCGTTGGAGCAACGCTTCGACTCGGAAATAAGTCAACTCACCAACCACTTACGAGTCCTCTCGACTTGTAAGGGAGAAAATTCTCTTGTGAGATCCTTACGACTCTCAAGAGAGAACGCACTTAGGAATCCTCACGATTCCTAAGGAGAAAATACACCTACGAGATCTGATTGAATCGATATTTTCGTGTCATGTTTTGAAATGTGTAAAGATCACAACCAAAGAAATTTGTAAACCGCAATCAATTAACGGTGTCTATTATAGGTTCGTTTAGCGAGTGCGGATCGTCCACAGAGAAAGTGTGATTTGTTCGAAATCGTTTCAGTTGAGTTGAAAATTAAAAGATAAAAGAAAATGATTTAATATTTGTGAAATTTAGTTTCAAGAATCATAAAGAAATAGATCTAAAATCAAGAATTACTAAAGATCAAGAAAATGTCCAAATCGATTGAATTATCAAGATTTGTAAAAAAGCTTGTAGGAATTAATCCAACTGATAGTGATGGTGAATACTAATGATTACAAATTCTTATCTATTGAGGATTTGTTGCTAGATCGATGACGATCAATGAGATTTAGGGATCTATTGAAGAAACTAAGGTTTCTTCATCATCATCCCTTATCCTTTCATTGATTATCATTCAAATTCTAGCTTATAGCAAATTAAATCACCGATCGTTGATCTCTAATTTGGAGCGAAAACATTCAAGAAAGCGATCTCGCTCAAAACTAGGTCTTCGATGATTCAATTTTCCTAAAGTTTACAAAACTCATAAAACTTAAGAATTGTTCAAGAATTTAATCATCATCATCTACCTATTCTCTCGATTCCTCTACAAGCGGAGATTTCACTCAAACATCATGAAAAAGAAAAGAATCAAGAATCGATAACTCTTCATAATGCAAGAATGTAAAAAAAAAGCAAGAATTAGAATTTTCACCTTTTATTAATCGACGTTTAGGTACAATTCACTCAAAGATTACAAGATTTGAGGAGGAACTAAATCGTCGAAACTATCTTCGCATCGATCGTCTTGAGTCGTGGATCGCCGTGGATCTCTTGCTCGGATGAAGATCGGCGTTGCTTCAAAGTCTCGTTGAAGGCTTGCTTGAGTCGGTACTCGATGAATCTTGATTTGGCTCAAATTGTGTCACCCAACTTGATTTGAATTGATTTGGATTTTGCTAGAATTTTTACCCTAATTGATGAACAACCTTTGTAATGAAGCTATAGGTGCCTTTTTATAGTTTTCCCTCAAGCTTCCCCTAGAAGCTAGGTCAATCTTTCCTTGGAAGCTAGGTAGTTGAAGAGATGTTTCTAGATTAAGGTAGTTAGCTAGCTTACAAAAGAAGACTTGCTGTTGGAGGGAAGCTTCTGGAGAATTCGAGGAACTGAAGCGTCTTGAAGAAGTTTTGCTGTTGAGAAGAAGCCACGTAGAGAAATTTTAGTCGCCGATGAGTCGGATCGGCCGCGGATCCGCGGCGGATCGGCCTGACTCGGCCGTGGATCCGCGGCCATATGAGGTGGTCTCTACATGAAAGTCTCAGGTTGGTTTGGTGCTGATCCTTAGGGCTTTATGTTATGTCTGGAATCTCATTATACTTTCTTGTTTACTGCCAGATCTCAGGTCAAAGACTTGATGTATTTTATCAGCATTTTTAGCAGTTCCGGCTCTTTTACCTGGAGAATTTCCTACACAATCTCGAGACAAGTGTTGAGATATAAAAATCATGCGAATAGTAATAAACACTTAATTTCCCTTTAGAATGTCAATTATAACTATAACACAGGTTATTTGGTATTTTCCAGATGAATTCGTAATCTGTGTTATAATTATAATAAACACCTATATATGAATGATAAGAGTAGGGAAATTAACGTGTTGAGAATGCACTATTTTCGACTGATCAAATTCCCCAAAACTTAATTTTGGTCGTTGATTGATCTCAAAAACTATCTATTACCGCAATCAAGAACGGCATCGCTTTGCAGCTAGCCGGTGTGTACAGGTCGGTCCACAGGGATGTTGTGAATTTCCTAATCGCTCTTACGAGTTAATTCCGAACGGTGTGAATGGATTAATTAAATCTAAAAACTAAATTAATCTAGGGCAATTGAATTAAAGATCTAACTATCTAACTAGGGCAAAGAATTAAATTTATACTAGGGCAGAGAATGAAAAATTACCTAGGGCAAGAATTGAAATTAATTACTTACTTTACAGATGGCTCTCTCCAAACATCAACACAAGACTTGTCAGATCTGAATTCATGAATTGAAAGGAGGCATCGATGCTCTCCAAAAGATTTCTAAGTTTTATTGATAAAAAGAGGCATAGGGAGGCATAGGGAGGCATGAAAAGAATACAATGATTTGGGCTTCTATTTATAAGACATAGAAACCCTAGGTTACAATTGATTCACACGTCTGCATTTACCAAAATATCCTTAGGAAGGCCTAGTCAAAGTAGACTCCAAGTTTTGGTAAAATTTTATGTCTGGAGATTTTGGAACTGATTCTTGGCTTCTTGGGCTTTTTATTTCTTTGGATCTTTATTCAATTTGGCTTCTCTATTTCTTCCAGATCTCCAGTGAAAAATTGCAGTGGACTTTTAACCGTTTGCTTTGTAATCTTGGACCTTGCGTTTCCTTGTACTGATCTTTTGTGTAGGCTTGATTAAGATCCTTCTATTTGTTGGTCAAAGTCCCTTTTTTGTGTCGTCTTTTGTCTTTTTCACTGTTTTCGCTCCAAGAACCTGTAACCTGTAATATGTAGCAGACATGCGTCAAAAGCACCTGTTTATTTATAAAAAGAATAAGAATGGAGAATATAATAATACAATATTATGGTGTGAACAAATACCCCCAAACTTATCTTTTGCTCGTCCTCGAGCAAACTTATTTTTTTATTCTCTACAAAAACCTAACCGCACTTTCGCAGGGAAACGCGATTGCACTGAGCTCGTGCAACAAGCCGTTAAACCTCTAGGTGTCCCTAGTAGGAGGAGTGTTGTCTCTTGAGGGTTTTCAGCGGATACTACCCACAAAATCCTATCAATTTGGCTTTTTCGACTTTAATTCTCCAATTAGGTTTTCTAACAAGGAATTCTATTATCGTTGACTCGTAAATTATCCACCCATATTCTTCACACTTCCTCATTATTTAACTTCAGATTATATATATTCTATAGACTTACTTAGCTTTCGGCATTTCTTAAGTTTTCCGTCTAGGGTTTCGTCTCCACTTAGGAATTTTTATTAACTTTACTAAAGATACAAGTTCTAATCTTCACTCCTTTCTCTCATCTAAATCCAAATCACATACCCCTACGTGTATGTAAATATCACCCCTACACTTGGAAATTCGAATCAAGAAATCATACTCTTGTCCGTTGTCCAAAGCACTTATTAATTGGTGAATTTTTAATTGAATTTTTGCTTACACGTCCTTCATGCGACCGTTAATACTTCTTGAGGTACCAACAACCGATTACAAGATGCGTTAGCACTTTAAAGCGTACTTCCTAGTTTTGCAACACCCAAGGCTTTAGCAGTGACTCCCAAACCAGTTAGTCTAAGGCACTAGGTGATGAAGCACCCTCGCTAAATATTTTTTCTATTTTTGCAGCCTTAAGTAATCACAAAAACCAGTGTTCATTTTTTTTCTTTATTCACTTTTTTTTCTTTTATTTTCATTGTACTAAGGACTTTAGACAAGAGCATTTCAAGGTCTCTTCTACTATTCCAAGTTTCAAGGTTCGTGTTTATGCAATTTGTAGGGTATATATTTTCAGAATCTAGACTTGAGCTTAGGAATTATTTTTCAAACTTATACTCTAATAAAAATATCAATATTTTTCCTTTGTTTCGACTTAGCCCAAGACGTGAACTCAAAATTTGCCTATTTCTAAATAAACTACAAAGGCATATACTTTCTACCGTTAAACTTTAAGAAAGGTTATTTTTAGGGTTTTTAATTTACTAAGTCTAAGATCTAGTTGTTCCTAGCTAGTTAACCTTTTTGTCAAACTCAAATCAATTAGGCCAAAATTGAATACATTAATTTTTATAATTTGTGAAATTTTTCAAATTTTTATGGGTTTTAAAATAAGTATGCAAATGCAAAAAATATACACATGAATGCGAAGGAAGAAGACTTACCGAGCATACCCTCAAACTTAAACTTGACAGTGCCCTCACTGTCATGCTACACCAAGTGGGTCAAAATGTCGGCACGCCCCTGTTTATTTATAAATATATATATATATATACACACACACACACACAATAAGGTTCCCCCCAAACTTAAGCAAGGCCTTACACAAGCAAAAGGTTAACACCAACCATTCAAAAATTCTATCGTGGTAATGGTAGAGTTGGTGAAAGAATGGAGTGGAAAGAAAAGAAATGAGAAGCACATGAGACCGTGTGGAGGTAGAAACGGTATACGGTCTCGGTGGAGGAGAAGAATGACGGAAGGGAAAAAGAAATGGTAGTGATTCTACTTCTTCAAGTGGAGGTTGATTAATTACAAAATCCGTATCGTTTAAGAATGCGAGTTCGTCGGCGAAAATATCTTCGAAACATTCATCGAGGGTCCAATTGAAAATTACCGAACTCAAAATATCAGATTGTGATTCATCAACATTCGGTGTCATTAAAGGAAGATTAGAAAAACCAAAGAAAGTGGGAATATGAACTTGAGGGTGGGGATGGAGTGTATAAATTAGCACAATTTGTAATGACCGATGTGTAAAAAGCGATTGTGCTAACCTATCAACCCGCGGAAAAATGAGATTAAATCCCTCAAGATTTGTGAGCAAACATGGGTACGTCGAACTTGGTATTGGAGATGAAAGCGTAACGGTCTCTTGCAAGGTCGGAACGAGGACGGAAGGAGGTGAGTGAGGAAGGGTATCAGTTAAAGACTTAGGAGGGTGTACACAATCAGTGGAAGGGACATTATGAATTGGAAAATCCGACTCATCAACTAAAACTGGTTCATCCTCAATAATTTCCTCAATATTCTTCTCAATACTATCCTCATAATTCTCCTCAATATTAAACTCATCCATTCTATTATCATCAAAATCAAGACGCATATGAAGTTCGGGAGAAACATCTAATGACTCGGGATGATGAATTGGACATAAAATTTCAATCAAATCGACAAGTTCATCATCCGAAATATTCCCGGCGTCTATATCCCCAATCAAATGAAAATCAATTTTTTCTGACACCTCATCAAAAGCATGGATATTTATCGGTTTAGGTTCTAGAGTGGAGGTGTAAAGATCGAAAGGATTAAGTGTGGTTCCACTCGAAAGGGGTTCTTCACAATTTGGCAAATCAAGCACTACAAAATCACACAACTCGTTTTTATTTTGAACTTGTGAATCATTTAGGACATTCGATAGAAAACTGGAGTTGTGGGCTTCAATTGGGTAAGGGTAGGTTTGATTTGGAAATCCTCTCAAATTCGCACTCTGTCCAACCGCCTCCTCATACATTGAAAAATTTGGAGCTAGCGGGAAACTAGCGACGCATCCACATTCCTAATCATTTTGTTTGTTGCTGAAATATAAGCTGCCAACGACTGTTCCAAACTAGACATGGGTTGTGAAGGGGTTTCGGTAAAAGATTCAAAATTGTTTGGATACGTGAAACTCCCTAATGACTGTGTAGAAACAGTGTCTAGTGAAGGTGGGAAAGTCGGGTAGGACTGGTAGGAATTGAATGGTTGGACAGGAGTAGGGTCAACAGTTGGATAAAAAGGTGAATGGACTTGTTGACCCCTAGAACTAGATGTGTGGAGAGGGGTGAAAGATCGGCTACGAGATTGAGCAATATGCTCAACAATGGACATCGGTTTAGGAGTTACAGCAGGACTTGGAAAAGTGGTGTCAACGTACGAAGGTGGTAAAGGTGGACACGGTTGACACAAAGTGGGTTGCAAAGTCAAACTATTTCTCCTAGACGCTTCTATTTGATCTTTCAAAAATATTTTTGGCATGGAAGAATTTTCTTTAAATCAACCGAAACAATTAGCGTACAAAGCAAAGTTAGGTTCGGGATACCAAAGTTCGGCAAGAGATTTATGATGTGGGGTACCCATGTTAGAAGAAAGGGGAAAAGAAAGAAGGTTGGATGGTGCAAGGATTTATTAGCGGCAAAAATTGGCAAGTTGTTAAAAAAAAATATTTCCTTTTTCCGTTTGCTCTTTATTTGGAAATTGTTGCAAAAAGATTTTTGATAAAAGATATGTAAACAGGAAAGAATACTTGCAATCAATTATTATGTTAAGCATATCACAAAGAATCCTGCATAACAATTCATGCTAGAAGAAAGGGGAAAAGAAAGAAGGTTGGGTGGTGCAAGGATTTCCTAGCGGCAAAAATGTGCAAGTTGTTATAAAAAAATTTCCTATTTCCGTTTGCTCTATATTTGGGAAGTTCTCTTTTGCAAAAAGATTTTCGAGAAGAGATATGCAAACAGAAAATATTTCTTGCAATCAATTTCTATTTTAAGAGAGGCACAAAAATCCTGCACAAGACTTGTTATTTGGAAAGAAAAAGATTTTTTTTAAGCGCAAAGAATCCTGTAGGAGATTTTACAGAAGATATATCGAGATTTGCAGAGGAGGAGATCAGAAGACTTACAGAGGGTTTTTTTTTTCAAGCCCTGAATCGACCAGGCCGCGGCGGTTCCGCGGCCAGAAGGGGGGTCGCGCGGCGGTTCCGCGGCCTGTTGGACGGGTCAACAGTTTTTTTTTGTCACCAGATCGCCGCGGTTGACTTGTAGACTCGGTCCTCCAAATTTCTTCTGTTCCTCGGTTATTGTGATCTTCTGTTGTTCCGATCTGTTTTTTCCTGTTTTGATCTCTGTAGATTTCCAAATCCGAATTTGATCCTGCAAAGATTCATAAAAAAATACCCTTCAAACAATAAATGATAAAAATTTTATATCTTTTTTCTTCTTCTGTTTTTATGATTTTATAATTTATATTAACCCGAAATTGCAAAAAAGAAATACTACGCCATCCCCGGCAACAGCGCCATTTGATTGATCTCAAAAACTATCTATTACCGCAATCAAGAACGGTGTCGCTTTACAGCTAGCCGATGAGTACGGGTCGGTCCACAGGGATGTTGTGAATTTCCTAATCGCTCTTACGAGTTAATTCCGAACGGTGTGAATGGATTAATTAAATCTAAAAACTAAATTAATCTAGGGCAATTGAATTAAAGATCTAACTATCTAACTAGGGCAAGGAATTAAATTTATACTAGGGCAGAGAATGAAAAATTACCTAGGGCAAGAATTGAAATTAATTACTTACTTTACAGATAGCTCTCTCCAAACATCAACACAAGACTTGTCAGATCTGAATTCATGAATTGAAAAGAAGCATCGATGCTCTCCAAAAGATTTCTAAGTTTTATTGATAAAAAGAGGCATAGGGAGGCATAGGGAGGTATGAAAAGAATACAATGATTTGGGCTTCTATTTATAAGACATAGAAACCCTAGGTTACAATTGATTCGCACGTCTGCATTTACCAAAATATCCTTAGGAAGACCTAGTCAAAGTAGACTCCAAGCTTTGGTAAAATTTTATGTCTGGAGATTTTGGAACTGATACTGGGCTTCTTGGGCTTTTTATTTTTTTGGATCTTTATTCAATTTGGCTTCTCTATTTCTTCCAGATCTCCAGTGAACAATTGCAGTGGACTTTTAACCGTTTGCTTTGTAATCTTGGACCTTGCGTTGCCTTGTACTGATCTTTTGTGTAGGCTTGATTAAGATCTTTCTATTTGTTGGTCAAAGTCCCTTTTTTGTGTCGTCTTTTGTTTTTTTCACTGTTTTCGCTCCAAGAACCTGTAACCTGTAATATGTAGCAGACATGCGTCAAAAGCACCTGTTTATTTATATAAAGAATAAGAATGGGGAATATAATAATGCAATATTATGGTGTGAACAGTCGTCTCGAGCAAACGTCTTTTATTTTTATTTAAGAGAAGGAGAAAATATAAGAAAGAGAAAAAACTAACTAGCACACTTTCGTAGGCAACACGATTGCACTGAGCATGTGCAAGAAGCCTTTAAACCTCTAGGTGTCCCTAGTAGGAGGAGTGTTGTCTCCTGAGGGTTTTCAGCGGATTGCACCCATAAAATCCTATAATAAAAGGAAGACCGTGAAAGTTACATTTAAAGATAAGAATTATAAAAGAAATACTTTGAAAATTATAATTTCCAACTATACTAGCTTTTCAGTTTTCATGAGCCCTATCTTAATAGTCATGAAAAGATGATAGAAATTACATCATCCCCCAATAAAACATCATCTTTATTCTTCATTCCTACCTTTCTTCCAAACATTTATCATATACCCCTACGTGTGTGTAAAGAACATCCCTATACTCGGAGAATTCAATTCAAGCTATCATACTCTTGTCCATCTATCTCAGTACTTTTTTTTTAATTAAAGAATATTTAAGATGGAATTGCTCACACATTTTTCATGCGATCGTTAATACTTCTTGAGGTACTAACCGACCGATTACTCATGTGCTTGCTTAGTAGGTGTATTTGATATTTTCCTCGTCTTGCAACACCTAAGGCTTAACAGTGACTCCCAAATTAGTTGATCTAAGGTACTAGGTGATGAAGCACCCTCGCTATATTTTTTTTATGCTGCCTTGGTGATAAAAAAACCACTGTTCATTTTTCTTCCCCAATTTATATATTTTTTCTTTATTTATTATTTTCTTTGTACTTTGGCTTTTAGACAAGAGCATTTCAAGGTATCCTCTACTATCCCGAGTTTCAAGACGTGTGTAAGTGTGTATAGTAGGGTATCAACGTTCAAATGTTTGGCTTCCAGAATAGAAACTATTTTTCAGACTTACTTTTATCCTCAGATTAGTGACTTCTTTCATCTTACTAACCCTTGGGACAACGGCTCATAACTACTTATTACTAGTTTCGTTTAAGAAAACTTCTAACTTTCTTGGTTTTCTTAAATTTTTCTAATCTTTTGGATGTAATTTTTCATTATCTAATCTTTTATTATAAAATTAAATATTAAATATTTTTATCTTTTAAATTTTTAAAATTTTTATATGTGTTTTATATGTTTTGTGCTTATGCAAAGTATGATGCAAAAATGATGCGCAAATAAGCATAAACCTCCCCCAAACTTGTTTTCAACAGTGTCCTCACTGTTGCTATCTGTTAAAGCTCAGAAACTTGTAAACTTGGGAGGAAAAATTTGTTAAAGGGAACATGAAATATGATCGTGAAAATCTCCCCCAAACTTATTCTTTATTTATGTACAAAAAAATTTATTATTTTGTTTTGTTTATTTTTTTATTTTTATAAAATTTATGTACAAGTTCACTCACCTCCATTCTAAAAAATGTGACAAAATTACCAGGTCATGGAGGTAAGGTGGAGGAAAATCAGTCATTATAAAGCGGCTCCTGTAAAAACAGGAGCTTCTCCGAGGGGTCAGTGGAAAAATACGGTTTAAGTCTATGTCCATTCACTTTAAAAATTGTACCGTTTTCAACATTTTCTATCTCAACTGTCCCGTGCAGGTATACATACCGCACAACAAAAGGTCTTTTCCACCGAGATTTTAGCTTACCCGCATGAAGATAGAGTCGTGAATCATAAAGAAGGACTTGTTGACCGGATGTAAAAGTTTTTCTCAAAAAGTTTTTATCGTGAAATACCTTAGTCCGATTCTTTACAATTACAGCATTATCATAAACTTCATCGCGGAGTTCGCTTAGCTCTGTAGGGTGTTTTTCGTCACCCCATTGAGATGGGAATACGCGCGCGCTAGTCAGGCGTACTACAGATTCCCCGTGCCTAGGGTAGGCCGGGGTTTAATGATTGTGGGGATCCGAATCTCCGGCAGCCGCGGACTAAGCTGCCGTTAATTACCCCTCGTCTTTAGAGCGACGGAACCTCCGATTGACGGGTTAAACTGGTCATGCGACTCAATGTGCAGTGTACGTGTATGTTGTTTTGGAGGGGGGTTTGGATATATCGGGAGCCACGCAGAGTTTTTACGGGGGTCCCGCTACCCGGATAGCAGGCTGGGGGTCAAGGGGGCTAGCATCCCTATTGCGGGGTGCGGGGCAGCGCCCCGTTAGAAATTTTTTCTAACAGGGACAGTGTCGTGGAGTATGTATTGTTAGTTATATGTATGCCCTAGAGGCCATTACTATACATAGGATGTATATTGTAGTGGATGCTTGGACATATATAGGGAGGACTTTCTTGCTCGACATGATAGTATGCTATCTGGTTGATCTTTACCTTAACGTGTACACTGATTGTCTCTCTGTATACATGTTAGTAAAGCCCTTAGGATGTGTACTTGACTACCTGGACTATGATGCGGATCATACTAATGGGGACATGGTAGTCCATAAGTACTTCCTTCAAGGTCCCTAGTCATGGGTGTATCGAGACGGGGCATCGATATACCAGAGTAGACTAGCGTATACCCTCTCGACCCATATAGATGGGCGATGGATGATCCCATATCCATTGGTGTTTGACATCAGAGATGATATACGAGTGCTCAGTGGAGACTGGGTACACTGGACGGACTCGCCGAGAACTCCCAGATGGTATTATACCTTACGTCAGATGGCAGTTCTCTGGTGACACTGGTACAGAGTAATCTGTTGACCCGAGATCGTCATAGAGTCTTGTGTGATTCCCACTGTGCTTTGATTTCCACCTTACCACGTCCAAGAGGGCGTGCAAAACGGTGGTTTTTGGGTACAGTCCCGAGTCACATGGAGGCAATGAGCGATAGGAGGGGATTCGTCTCTCCCGGTATAGGGGGGTTGATGTTGCGCTGGTGTTCGATTGGCTATAACCGGAAATCCCTGGCCAGGGTTGCTGAGATTATACTGGTAAGTGTTACCAGTAGTTTCTCGAACTGTTATAGACTCTCATATCGACACGACTCTATCGAGCTGTTGGGGTCTGACGTTTACCACCCCTAGGCGAGATATGCGAACATATCAGATGACTGAGACCGGACTGTACGGTAAGTGTTACTGGTTGGATTCACAGGAGTATGAGCGGGCTTGCTCGTCGATCTTCTGATCGCTCAATACCCGGGTGGCCGTTACGTTTAGCAGACCGCTTGCGGCTTGTGGTGTGTTTGATATGATCATCACCTGCTGCCGGCGTATTGACGAGTCTTTAGAGTCCTACACAGAGGTTTCCTGGCTCAAGCGAAAACGAAATAGGAGCGCATATGAGATATGTGCGGGACCGAGAATAATGCGTGTATATGATACGTATTCTATTCTCGTGATGAATGTATCGATTGGTTATATGCGATATAACCTGGTTATCGAATCAAGGATTGATTCGATAAGCCGATACATTGGATATTAGTCGGTTATATGCGATATGACCGGATCGTTAAATCAAGTGTTGATTTAATGATTTAATGTATAATTATATATTTGATATATTACTTTGCATTAACTAGTATTGGTTCACTTTAAATGGATTTTCTCACTTTAATGTGCACATTGTATATGTGATATATTTTTGTGCACTTGATTGTATCATGTTTGATGATACATGATTGATAGGGTTTGTGTAAAGAATTAAACCTTGGTTAAGTAAATGGTTAGGGTTTTTATTTATTTATTCTTTCATTTATCTTTTTATTTTGGATTAAAAAGAAATGGGAAAAAGAGAAAATGGTTGCTTTCAAAGATAAAGCTTGTTGAAGCTTCATGAAGGTTTGACTAAAGTGACCATTTTGTCTTCATGCTTAACCCTAACCATTCATCTAACCTTAGTCAATTCTCTACACCTAACCATGGTTGATATTATGATAAGTATTCATTTGGTTTTCTATTTTTATTATTCTTATCATAATTATCTTCTTCTTCTTCTTCTTCAAAGAAGAAAACCTTGCTTCCATCAATGGTGATTTGATGAAAAGGGTGAGAAATCCAATTCTAAAGTGAACCCAACTCCTATTTCTTCATCCTCTACCTCTTGCCAAGTAGTATAGGTTGTTTTCTTCACAAGTTTCATGACTTGGTGAAGTGGGAGCTTGATCTTGTGATGCCTCGACGTAGATCATCTTCGGCATCGTAGTCGATGACCTAGCCCGCCCATTTCTCCGATGAAGCCGACGCTAGAGCCCGGGATTTGATTTGGACAGCAAAGAGACTTCATCATGGAGCTATGGAGGTGGAGAACCGGATCTACAAAGGTTGTATTTCCGTTCACTTAGTTAAATTGTTAACTAGTTTCTTTTTCGCCTAAAATTCTAGTTAACGATCCGTATTAGGGTTTCCCGGCACTTGTAAAATTTGAAATTGGCATGGTTGATGCCTTGTGAGACCTCATTTGTGTGCCTAGGAACCCTACAGTGGTATCAGAGCCTAGCTAGAGCCTTAGGCGATGCGTAGACGGAGTTAGAAATCCGAACGAACCGAAACCCTAACCCAAAAATTGCTCTCTGTACATTTTTGAAAATTGTGGATTTTTGAGAATTAAAAATATGCAAAAAAATCAGCAGGAATATCTAAGAGTTACTGTAAAATTCGATGCCCTAATTCCATCAAGCCGTCGCGGTTCCGTGGCACGAACATGGCTCGTGCGGCGGTTCCGGAACCGCGGCCTATTTGTCTTATCATGCATTGAATTTTGCACAGTAACTCCTACTTTGCAGTGATGGTTTTCCTGGGAATTATTAATATTTATTAAAGAGTTGAAATTTCTGGGTTGTATTGGGAGTTCGAAGATTCGATCGGATTGTCTAATCTTGTATATGTGTTTTCCGGATAATTATTGAATATGTTAAAAAAGTTCGACCGGATATAAATACCCACCTTTTCCCCTGTCGGGAAATTTCCAAGTGTTGGATTTTTCCGTGGTTTAAAGACATTCTAAGTAGTGCAAGTAACGCGATGGACCCTCTAGAAGACAACAAACCTTAACTCGATTATGTGACCGTCTTGAACTGCCCTTTGAACCTTCGGGTTTGGGGCAGTACGGCGTGCCACATGTGAGGCGTTGGCTTGACCCTTCTACGGCTGGACCGTTGGTACTGAGGCATGAACTGGATGTTTTTAAACTTGTTTCATGTGTTGATCTGTTTCGGGAAAACTTGGGTGTTCGAATGTTCGATCGGAAAGTTTAACATTTTCTGTTTATCCGGATTGTGATACAATAATTGGAATTCGCAAGCAGTTATGAGATAACTGAATGAATGTTATAAACATAGCAGTTTAGTCTCACTTGATCGGTTGCCACGGAATTTTGATGTGATCAAAAGTCCGTCGCAATCACGTAGCGTACGCGGATACTCGCCGGGTAAATTTAATAGACAACCTCACTCCATAGCCCCGACCAAGTGACTGTAGGAGAACCCCATCGCCGAAAGCATCCGTTCGGGTGTTCGCGCTAGCGGTGTTCCGCCTTGGTGCACTTCGCCGACGGTATCGGGGGTGCGGCCGCCTACTAAAGTTTGCGACGAGCATTCGATCAGTATGTCGGGAATCTTGTTGAATTGCCCGACTTGATATTGAAAAGAGTTTTCGATAATGAGACTAAAATGCGGGGTTTATAATTGTTAGGCATGCGATGTCTAAGGAATTCATTTGATTAGGCATGCGATATCTATGCAGGTTGCGGATTCCAACTGTTGTAGTTTTACACTTTCTTTTCTGTGACCGTAAGTGTAATATGTGATATCGCCGGTTTCGTTGCTATATGTCAACGACAATTGGGATGCGCATATTTACTTACGTTGATGACATGTGATGTTATGTGTTGCTGGATATGTTATATTGGATCGTCGTGTTTGAATAGCCGGGGGTTTTTATGTGAGATGAGTGTTTTTCATTTTCATTCATGTAAAAACTTGTATGTAATATTCTTTTATTGGGACACTTCCAGGTTGCGGAAGATGTCACCATTTGTATATTATTTTCTTTTCCGCACTAGGATAGACCCAAGGAGGGGAGCACAAGTAACCGGGTTCTGGAGTCCAGTGGGAGACCAACTCGAGGAGTCGAGTTCGGGTCTCCTAACTCTATAATTGGTAGGGTTGCTTGCCGCTCTCGTAGGGGTCTAGGGGTGTGGGTTTGGCTATTCATCACGACCGTGGAATCCGTGTTTTATACTGGCTCGTATTGAAAACACGGACGTCCTAGTACATCCAATATTTCATATGATTCTTCTGCTGCGATATCTGTGATGTGATCATGTGATATGTTCTGTGATGGATACAGTATATAGTATATATGATATATTATATAGACGTTGCTTATGTTTTACACCCGCGCTAGCCCTGCCCTGCTCTGCCGTTAGTTACCTAACCTAACGGTGCACGAGGGGACATCGAGGAGAATGCGGATGGCATAAGTGTACGTCGTATTTATCTGTGATGTTTAGGTACTTAAATGATGGGACTTCATTAATGTGATTAATGAAATAAAAGAAACCTAAGATGTTGTAGAATCGAATTTCAAAATAAAAAGGGTAGCTACAGTTCTTGCTTTGCACAGCGGTATATGTGATATATCCAGCACCTTATTCGATGAGGAAAGGACCGAGATCCTTTCACCGGGAGTGACTCCTTTAGCAATAACTGGCAGATGCTACACACTCGGTTTGTCTTTTGATTGCTTTTAAGAGTTTTTGCTTTGCACAGTGATATATATGATATATCCCGCACCTTATTCGATGAGGAAAGGACCGACGATCCCTTCACCGGGAGTGACTCCTTTAGCAAAACTAGAAAAGCTTCAAAAACACTCCATTTTAAAATTATTTGATTCTACAACGATATCAAGTTCATTACGCAATAGGTTTTCAGAAAAACCTGTCGTAGCCCTCCGTCATTTCAGATAAGTCCTATTTAGTATTCGTGCTACGTTTGTTGACCTCCGTCCAGGCGTAGTGTGCGGTAGCTAACTAGTATTTATCTGCTTATGCATATGATGCAGATTGGATTAGGGTAGTCGTGCGGCCTTGTTGACCTCCGTCAAGGGTCGTGCGGGTGGGTTTAATTCGATCAAGAAATGACGGGTTGAACTTGACTAGTAGCCTATGGTTTGTTGAACTCCGTCAAGGTCATAGGGTGCTAGGGGCAAAATTATCGGGAATTTCAAGTGTTGAAATTTGCAATGAGATTGCATACCTTCTATGAGATAGTTGGATCCCGATACCCGCTGCGAGTAAGAGTTACTCCTGGGAGAGTTTTATACATTACAACAAGCCGATCAAGTAGGTGTCTAGAAAGGTGTTAACGAGGTTACGCCTCTGGGAAAACGAGGTTTACATTAATTAGGTTCGTGCGAAAGCACAGGGGACCTCCCTCAAAGTACCGACACTGGCCTGGCTGAAAGATTGGCGAACTTGTAGTGTGTAATTAATCCCGGCTAGTCTTTCCTTTTAGGGTTTGAAGGAAGATTTGATTAAAACAGTGGGAGCCATCCTGATTAGATAAAATTATAACCGATCTATTCTTGCAAGAGCGCACGCTGAGTGTTTTCTTCTCTCTCTCTCCAGGTAGCGACCATATCACGCCTTAATCAAGATAATAATACGGAATATTGACCGAACCCGCTTGTTATTCTGAGCTGGGGAACGTTGGTCCCGCTCCAACTTATAATTGTTATAAGACAGAGCAGGAAATTGGGGATTACCAGAATTCCCGTGCCGCCCAAACGAAGAGAGTGCATGCTGATGCATCATCTTCGGGTGTGTTCGTTACAAAGAATTGTTTCTCAGTATCCTCCGCATCCTGGGTATATGATACCGGATCAGGATCCCAGATCTGTAATCTGTTACATAGGGCTGCAGAAAGGCAGAGAACTGAGAACGGGTGATAAGTTTCATGAGACAGAAAACGGGGCAAGTGTTGCAGCCAAGTCTGTTGGTCACTGTCACCCTGTATTCCAAATACATTGATTCTGAACGAATGTTATTAGATACCGAACCTGATATACAAAATCATATCAGTCTCTTTATTAGTAAAGAAATGATAAAATTTTGTATTGTTGAATAATGTTTTGAACATTTCCTATATCAAAAGTTGATCGGTTCAGGCACATTATCTAAAAGCATTGATGTTCTAAATCAAACTACAGTTCTTAGTATATAGAACACACACAAGAGGAAGAGTTCAGAAATGAACAAATCCTTCTTGAGGTATTGTAGACTAGGTCATATCAATGCGACCCGACTAGCTTAAGTTACATATAGATGCATATTTAAATCAGTTTGAATTTACATCTTGTGAAACTTGCCAGTCATGTCACAGAGATAAGATGACCATAGCTCCGTTTACTGGAAACAGAGAAAGATTTAGTGAACTCTTGGGATGATACATGTTGATGTATGTAGGTCCCCTGTCTACACTTGCCAAGACCGGTTCTTTATACTTCATTACATTCTCTGATGATCTTTCGAGATTCAGACCTATGTTCCTGTTGAAACACAAGTCCGAACCTTTTGAGATATTCACAGAATATAAGTTAGAAGTAGAGAACCAAAATACGGGTATAAGTATTATGTCCTATGATGAGATCAGGGAGGAGAATACTTGTGCATGGAATTCCTGGACTATTCTAAAGGAGAATGAGATTCTCTCTCAGCATTACTCCTCCGTATACACCATAACACGATGGTATATCGGGACGGAGCAATTGCACCCTATTCGATATGGTGCGCTCTCTGATGAGTAATACTGAGTTACCTGTTTCCTTTTTTGGGAGTTATGCGCTTGAGAAGCTGCATACCTATTGAATAGGGTTCGAATCAAATCAGTTGCCTACCACTTCATATGTGATATGGAAAGGGAAGAGCCCATATCTTAAGTTAGTTAAGATTTGGGGTTGTCCGGCCTATGTCTAAAAGCAAAATCCGGACAAGCTCAAGGCAAGATCTGTTATGTAGAACTGGAAATGTTCCAGCTATACAAACTGCAGCTGATGATTTGATAGAACCAAAGGATTCAGTAGAGACCAACGAACCTCAGCCTCTCCGCCGATCTAGTAGGGTTCCTCACCCACCTGAGAGATACTTCGGTTACTCTATGATAGTGGGAGCGAGGATTGCATCATGAGATGATGACCCAACTAGTTTCGAGCTGGCTATCAGGAGTAGGACTCTGTAAGAATGGCTGGATGCTTAGCGATCTGAGATGGAATCCATGTACACCAACAAAGTATGGACTTTGGTTGCTATATCTGAAGGGTTAAATCCCCATCAGGAGCAAGTATATCTTGAGAAGATTACTTGGTGTAGATGGAAAAGTTGAGACTTTCAAAGCTAGACTTGTTAAAGCTTTTCGTCATCGACCAGGCGTGGATAATGATGAAACCTTTTCAAGTGGTTATGCTTAAGTCCATCCAGATCCTACTTGCCACGGCTACATACCATGACTACGATATCTGGCGGTTGGGTGCCATGACTGCTTTTCTAAATGATGTTTTAGAAGAGAACGTCTATAAGTACACAACCAGAGGGCTTCGTAGACAGTGGGAGCAGCGGAAACGTGTACAAGATGCTTTATAGGATAAAGCAGGTATCGCGGAGTTGGAACATCTGTTTTGATGTGTTAGTCAAAGAGTTTGACATCATCAAAATGGTAGATGAACCTTGTATAAACAAAAAGGTAGTAGGGAGTATAGTGACGATCCTCGTAGAGTACGTGGATGACATGCTCTTGATAGGGAAGGAGTTTCCTATGCTACGCTCGGTCAATCTCTGCTTATCACAATGATTCTCCATATAGGATCAAAGTGATACCTCCTAAATCCTGGGTTTTGGATCTATGAGATAGATCTAATTGGATGTTAGGATTCTCGCTCGTTGGAGTGAGATGGTATCAACCTATCCTGGGGAGAATCACTGGAAGGGTTCCAGAGTGATAAGGACGACTGAATGTCAGTCGCAGGCATTGTCTTTACCCTCAGTAAAGGGACGGTATGTTGGAAGAGTTCCGAGCTAGATACCGTGGCATACTAGACAATAAAGGCTCGATACATCGCTACTTGAGATGCTACCAAAGAGGCAGTCTGGATGTATAATAGTTCATGCGATGAACTTCGTTCCTACCATTGTGTGACAATGGAGTTGTGGCTTATGCCAAGGAACGCCCGTCCCATCAGTGATCCAGACATATTCTAAGGCAGTATCACCTGATCATGGAGATGGTTGATCTCCAAGGTGATCGAGGTTAGGAGAGCAGACTCAGAGAATAACACGGCGGATCCACTCACAAAGGCCTTTTCCCAGAGAGAGACTTTTATGGGATGGTTGAGTATGAGATACTACAACCACTGCTGTCAGATGACCCTAGTGCAAGTGGGAGATTGTTAGTTATATGTATGCCCTAGAGGCCATTACTATACATAGGATGTATATTGTAGTGGATGCTTGGACATATATAGGGAGGACTTTCTTGCTCGACATGATAGTATGCTATCTGGTTGATCTTTACCTTAACGTGTACACTGATTGTCTCTCTGTATACATGTTGGTAAAGCCCTTAGGATGTGTACTTGACTACCTGGACTATGATGCGGATCATACTAGTGGGGACATGGTAGTCCATAAGTACATCCTTCAAGGTCCCTAGTCGTGGGTGTATCGAGACGGGGCATCGATATACCAGAGTAGACTAGCGTATACCCTCTCGACCCATATAGATGGGCGATGGATGATCCCATATCCATTGGTGTTTGACATCAGAGATGATATACGGGTGCTCAGTGGAGACTGGGTACACTGGACGGACTCGCCGAGAACTCCCAGATGGTATTATACCTTACGTCAGATGGCAGTTCTCTGGTGACACTGGTACAGAGTAGTCTGTTGACCCGAGATCGTCATAGAGTCTTGTGTGATTCCCACTGTGCTTTGATTTCCACCTTACCACGTCCAAGAGGGCATGCAAAACGGTGGTTTTTGGGTACAGTCCCGAGTCACATGGAGGCAATGAGCGATAGGAGGGGATTCGTCTCTCCCGGTATAGGGGTTGATGTTGCGCTGTGTTCGATTGGCTATAACCGGAAATCCCTGGCCAGGGTTGCTGAGATTTACTGGTAAGTGTTACCAGTAGTTTCTCGAACTGTTATAGACCTCATATCGACACGACTTATCGAGCTGTTGGGGTCTGACGTTTACCACCCCTAGGCGAGATATGCGACATATCAGACGACGAGACCGGACTGTACGGTAAGTGTTACTGGTTGGATTCACAGGAGTATGAGCAGGCTTGCTCGTCGATCTTCTGATCGCTCAATACCCGGGTGGCCGTTACGTTTAGCAGACCGCTTGCGGCTTGTGGGTGTTTGATATGATCATCACCTGCTGTCGGCGTATTGACGAGTCTTTAGAGTCCTACACAGAGGTTTCCTGGCTCAAGCGAAACGAAATAGGAGCGCATATGAGATATGTGCGGGACCGAGAATAATGCGTGTATGTGATACCGTATTCTATTCTCGTGATGAATGTATCGATTGGTTGTATGCGATATAACTGGTTATCGAATCAAGGATTGATTCGATAAGCCGATACATTGGATATTAGTCGGTTATATGCGATATGACCGGATCGTTTAATCAAGTGTTGATTTAATGATTTAATGTATAATTATATATTTGATATATTACTTTGCATTAACTAGTATTAGTTCACTTTAAATGGATTTTCTCACTTTAATGTGCACATTGTATATGTGATATATTTTTGTGCACTTGATTGTATCATGTTTGATGATACATGATTGATAGGGTTTGTGTAAAGAATTAAACCTTGGTTAAGTAAATGGTTAGGGTTTTTATTTATTTATTCTTTCATTTATCTTTTTATTTTGGATTAAAAAGAAATGGGAAAAAGAGAAAATGGTTGCTTTCAAAGATAAAGCTTGTTGAAGCTTCATAAAGGTTTGACTAAAGTGACCATTTTGTCTTCATGCTTAACCCTAACCATTCATCTAACCTTAGTCAATTCTCTACACCTAACCATGGTTGATATTATGATAAGTATTCATTTGGTTTTCTATTTTTATTATTCTTATCATAATTATCTTCTTCTTCTTCTTCTTCTTCAAAGAAGAAAACCTTGCTTCCATCAATGGTGATTTGATGAAAAGAGTGAGAAATCCAATTCTAAAGTGAACCCACCTCCTATTTCTTCATCCTCTACCTCTTGCCAAGTAGTATAGGGTGTTTTCTTCACAAGTTTCATGACTTGGTGAAGTGGGAGCTTGATCTTGTGATGCCTCGACGTAGATCATCTTCGGCATCGTAGTCGATGACCTAGCCCGCCCATTTCTCCGATGAAGCCGACGCTAGAGCCCGGGATTTGATTTGGACAGCAAAGAGACTTCATCATGGAGCTATGGAGGTGGAGAACCGGATCTACAAAGGTTGTATTTCCGTTCACTTAGTTAAATTGTTAACTAGTTTCTTTTTCGCCTAAAATTCTAGTTAACGATCCGTATTAGGGTTTCCCGGCACTTGTAAAATTTGAAATTGGCATGGTTGATGCCTTGTGAGACCTCATTTGTGTGCCTAGGAACCCTACATGTATGTGTGTACATATGTATACATATGTATATATATACATGTATATATATAAAAAACGGGGAAAGACATCCAAAGGATGTGTGGGGCCAGCGCCTGGGCGCTTGAGCGCAAGCGCGCCACGTGTCGGCACATGGGCGCTTTGCGCTCGGGCGCTGGGCGCTTTGCGCTCGAGCGCAGAGTGCTGGAGCGCAAGCACGCCACGTGTCGGCACGTGGGCGCTTTGCGCTCGAGCGTGGGGCGCTGGAGCGCAAGCGCGCCACGTGTCGGCACGTAGGCGCTTTGCGCTCGAGCGCTGGAGCGCCAGTACGCCACGTGTCGGTACGTGGGCGCTTTGCGCTCGAGCGCAAGCGCGCCACGTGTCGGCACCTGGGCGCTTTGCGCTCGAGCACTAGCGCGCCGGCGAGGAAAATGGGGCTTTTAGCCCCAGAAATTCTCTAAAGAGAAAATATGGTGGAGTTAAACTCCTAAGATACTTTGGGTTGATGAAGGAGGTTCTTCTTCTTCCTCTTCTGTTGACTGGATCTTGAAGATCAAGAGATATGAGATTTTTAAAATCTCTCCTTTTCGAGATCTAAAGACAGATCCAAGTTCCCTTCGTGGGTTTTGTGGTGAAAAACTATTTAGTTTTTTAGAATGAAGAGTAAAACTCTTGATTTAATTCAAAAGAAAGAAGAAGATTTTGGAACCTTGAAGAAGGAGGAAAGATCTCAGATCTAAAACTTTTTTTTGGAGAGAGAAAAAAAGTTGTGAGATATTTTCATTATCCTTGCCTTTATAGGCTATACACTTTACACATAGCCCCTTGGGCTTCACAAAATGGCATTTCGCATATCCCATGGCTCATGTGCCATTTGTTTTTGCACATAAGCCATGGGCTTTACAAAAATTTGGCTTTATACCTATTTTACTTACATTTATCCATAAAATAAAATAAAAGAAATACAACAAAATTATTTATTACAAAATTTTTATCTTGGCATGGGGGGAGGCCGGCCGCTTCATGTTCGGGCTCGACCCGGGCATGGGCCCACTGGATCTAGGCTTGGGCCCACTTGGCTTAGGGTTGACTTTGATTTTGACTTGGTCAACCGGGGTGTAAATTTTTACCCCAAAAAATTGCCCCCCATCAATAAATGCACACCACATATGTGGGTCGTGTGCATGAAATTGATGGATCTTCTTTCACGTGGAGGAGACTTGATTCGGTTCCCACCTTTTAGGAAACTGGCACTGCCCTTTTTATGACATAGACGGTCGATGCTGCCCTTTTAGCGACTTGGACGGTCGGTTCTGCCTTTTTTGCGACTTGGACCGTCGTTGCTGCCCTTTTAGCGATGTGGACGGTCGATGCTGCCCTTTTAGCGACGTGGACGGTCGATGCTGCCCTTTTTGCGATTTGGACGGTCGGTTCTGCCCTTTTTGCGATTTGGACGGTCGTTGCTGCCCTTTTAGCGACGTGGATGGTCGTTGCTGCCGCCCTTTTTGCGACGTGGACGGTCGATGCTGCCCTTTTTGCGACTTGGACGGTCGGTGCTGCCCTTTTTGCGACTTGGACAGTCGATGCTTCCATTTTAGCGACGTAGACGGTCGGTTCTGCCATTTTAGCGACGTGGACGGTCGGTTCTGCCCTTTTTGCGACTTGGACGGTCGGTTCTGCCCTTTTTACGACTTGGACGGTCGATGCTGCCATTTTAGCGACGTGGACGGCCGGTGCTGCCATTTTAGCGACGTGGACGGTCGGTTCTGGATTTGACTTGCCCCGCTTCTTGCGGCGTCAAGGATGAAGTTGACTTGTTTCCGAGGTGGAATTTGATTCTACCAAGGAGGTCATTGGTTGTTTTGCTGACTTGATGTGATTTGGGTTGACATCAGCATCGCTACGCTGGAATATGGTACCAGGAGCGAATCATTATTTGTCATGACAGGATTTGGGGATTTTGTTTTTGGTTTGGCATCAGCATCGCTGCACTAGAATATGGTACCAGGAGCGAATCATCATCTGCCATGAGGAGATTTCCCTCGTTCCCAGTTTAATGACTTAGGGGTCATCTGTTCCCAGTTTAACGACTTAGGGGTCATATGTTCCTAGTTTAAAGACTTAGGGGTCTATTGGATTGGAGTTTGGGATTTTGGGGTTAGGGCAGGCATCAGCGTTGCTAACACTGAAGCACACGTGCCAGGAGCACTTCATCATTTGCTTTGGGAGGACTTGAGATTTGGGTTTTTGGTCGGCATCAGCACCGCTAACACTGAAGCGAAATGCCAGGAGCGACTCATCATTTGCCGTTGCCCGTTAAGGAACGATGGCTTAGGAGACATGTTTGGGTCCCTATCACCTAAGGCTTTTCAATTTTATTGGCCGTGAGGGTCCCATAAAAGCATTTTCTCCCAACGAGTCGTAAGGATCCCGCAGGTGTATTTTCTCCTTAGGAATCGTGAGGATTCCTAAGTGTGTTGCTCCTTTGTGAGTCGTAAGGATCTCACGCAGGGGTTTTCTCCTCACAAGGTCAAGAGGACTTTGCGAGTGTATTTCATCTCTTTTCACGAGTTTGCGCCCTTTCGGTTTTCACAAACTCGCCGGTAGTCCTGCTGTTTTTACTCACGGAGCCCTTTCGGGTTTTCATCTGTGCCCGTTTTGCTTGTGGACATACCTTTTTTTCCTTTCTTTTTTCATTTTTCATTTTTTTCTTTTTTCTTTCCTTTTTTTGCTGCTGGTGGGACTTTAAAAGTAGTCTCACCGGCAGGATTTGGGAGAAATAGGGGTCATTTACGCCCGTGGATTGTATACGGTTTTGCAGGATGTATGATCCAGACCGTAGGGCTGATGTGGTCAATTCGCCTGCGACTTGGAGCATTCACGTGTAGTATTTCTTGAGATATCGGCCATTGATGGGTGGCATGGACCTTTCTCCCTCGGCACTTATTAGTTGGTAGGATCCTCCGTCGAACACTTTCTCGATGACGTATGGTCCTTCCCAGTTTGGCTCGATTTTCCCTTGGCATGTCGATTGGGGATGATCGGTCTTTTGGGGACCAACACCAATTCACCTTTCTTGAAAGTGCGGAGACGGGTTATCTTATCATAGGCCCGTGACATTTGGGCTCGGTATAGCTCCAGATTTTGCTGCACCGCGAGCCTCTTTTCTTCGAGAGCATCGAGCTCTTCAAGTCGAAGGAGCACGTTTTCCTCCTCCGTCAACTCGTGCTGAACGGCCATTCTTAAGCTTAGAACTTTGACTTCGAGGGGGAGGACCACCTCCACTCCGAAGAGCAATGAGTATGGAGTGGACTGAGTTGGAGTACGGTGCGTGGTACGATATGCCCACAATGCCTTGTGAAGTTTGAGATTCCAGTCTCTCTTGTTGGCTGAAGCATTTTTCCTCAGGAGCTTGCATAGAGTCTTATTGAAGGCTTCGGCTAGCCCATTGGCTCTTGGATTATAGATAGAGGAATATCTCCAGTCTATCTTGTACTGAGTAGCGAACCTTGAGACATTGAAGCTCTTGAAAGAAGGCCCGTTGTCAGAAATGATTCTTCTTGGTGTACCGAAGCGGTATAGAATATTATGCTGGAAGAATGTCAGAATATCTTTTGTCTTGACTTCTTTTAGCGGGACAGCTTCAGCCCATATGGAGAAGTAGTCTGTCGCGGCCAGTATGAACCGGTGGCCTTTGGATGACGGAGGATCAATTGGGCCAACAATGTCGGTGCCCCAGACTTCGAAGGGCCACGACGCCACCGTAGGATGCAATGGATTGGGATGCTTGTGAATAAAATCACCGTGAATTTGGCAGATATAACATTTCTTTGCATGCTCTCCGCAATCCCGTATCATGGTGGGCCAGTAATACCCAAGCCGTTTGATTTGAAGTCGCATCTTGGGGCCAGATTGGTGAGCACCGCAAACGCCCGAGTGAACATCTTTCATGACCTTTTGGGCTTCGGCCACTGACAGACACCTGAGCCAGAGTTGGTCATATGACCTGCGGTATAACGTGTCATTTACAAACACGTATCGAAGAGCTCTTTTCATCAGCTGAATCCTCACAGATTTTTCTTCGGGCAGCTTGTCGTATCGGAGGTACTCTATGAAGGGTTCTCTCCAATCGGGCTCGTCTTGGATGATCGAAGCTTCTTCGGCAGGACTGCTCTTCTGTTCCGCGCTTTCCTCTTCTCGTAGAGAGACTGGGGGTAGAATTTGTCGGCTCCTGACTGTGATCAGAATTTCGTCCATGTCAGGATCATCCAGCTCCTTGGCTAGGCGAGCGAGTATGTCAGCCTTTCCGTTCAACGCTCTAGGGACTCTTGTTAGTTCAATGTGAGTGAACCGTTTCATGAGTTCCACCACCCGGCTTCTATACCGAGCTAACTCGGGTTTGTATATCTTATAGTCGCCGCTTACTTGGTTGATGACAAGCTGGGAGTCGCCATAAACCCGCACCCGAAGGATTTCCATTTCTATGGCGAGCTCCAAACTAGCTATCAGAGCTTCATACTCAACTTCATTGTTTGTCCGAGGCTCGGTGAGAGCGAAAGAACGTCGTAGGGTTCCCATTGATGGTGTGATGAACACCAATCCTATCCCCGCTTTTACCTCCGGGGCGCTTGATCTGCCGGAGCTCCTTATTGATGAGGCCCCATCGAAGAAGAGCTCCCAACATGGCTCATCTTCCTCGAGGTGCAGCGCTTGTTCGTCGGGTAACTCACAATTTAGCGGCGACCCTTCTGGTATGGGATGAGCAGCGAGAAAGTCTGCAAGAGCTTTCCCTTTTACTGCTTCCTGAGGAGTATATACTATGTCAAACTCAAGTAGCATAACAGCCCATCTTGCCATTCTGCCTGCTAGGCTCGCTCTGGTCATCAAGTGTTTGAGCGGGTCGACCTTGGAGATCAGCATAACCCGATGAGCAAGCAGATAGTGCCTCAGCTTCTTCACAGCAAATATCAGAGCCAGGCATTGCTTTTCGATTGGGGAATAGTTGTGTTCCGCCCCGACTAGAGTTCGACTGAGGTAGTAAAGGGCATTTTCTTTTCCCTCCTCGTTATTCTGGGCAAGGAGCGCACCGAGTGACTCATCTAGCGCGGCAGTGTAGAGAATCAGCGGTTTATTTGGAATGGGAGCGGCCAGCACTGGAGGGTGCAACAAGTATTGTTTGATGCTTTCGAATGCTGCTTGACATTCGGCATCCCAGATAAAAGGAGCTCCTTTCTGCATGAGCTTTGAGAAGGGCCTACATCTCCCCGATAAGTTTGAGATAAACCTCCGTATATAAGCAAGCTTGCCTTGAAAAGATCTTAGCTGCGTCAGACTCTTCGGAGGGGGCATCTCCATGTTGGCCTTTATCTTTGATGGGTCAACTTCGATCCCTCGATGCCGGACTATAAAACCCAGGAATTTTCCCGATGACACGCCAAAAGCGCATTTCAGAGGATTCATCTTCAGATCGTATTCCCTCAGTCTGGTGAGAACGGTCCTAAGATCTTGGATATGATCGGCCTTGGTTTTAGTCTTGACGACCAGATCATCAACATAACATTCGACGACTTTATGAATTAGGTCATCGAAGATATTGGTCATTGCCCTTTGGTATGTAGCACCTGCGTTCTTTAGTCCGAACGGCATCACCTTGTAGCAGTATATTCCGATCGGGGTTCGGAATGCTGTGTGCTTCTCATCCTCGGGCGACATCTTGATCTGATTATATCCAGACGAGCCATCCATAAAGGTGAACAACTCATAATTTGAGGTGTCATCGACCATCATTTCCATGACCGGTAGTGGAAAGTCGTCTTTAGGACAAGCCTTGTTGAGGTCCCTGAAATCGACACAAACTCGGATCTGCCCATTTTTCTTCTTCACTGGGACTATGCATGTGATCCAGTCCGCATATTTCTCTTCCCTAATGAAGCCGGCATCGATGAGCTTCTTAGTTTCCTCGATGACCTTTTCTTCTAGTTCCCTTCTCATTCTTCGAGGAGCTTGTTTGACTGGCTTAGCATCAGGAGATATAGCCAGCTTATGCACGGCCACTTCAGGGGAAAGGCCAGGCATTTCATTGTATGTCCACGCGAAGCAGTCGACGAACTCATGCAGCAGGGCAATTATCTGCTCTTTCATTTCCTCCGACAAGAGTGAGCTGATGTAGGTCGGCCTTGGATCATCGGGCGTTCCTAAGTCAATCTCGGTTAGCTCGTCAAAGGTTGCTTGTCCGCCATCTTCAAGCTCTTGAGGAGCTTCTTCTGGCTCGGCTATTTCGTCATCCTCATTTGATCTTTCGCTGGCCTCACCAACATGGATCATGTAGCACGCTTTGGAATCAGGTTGAACGTAGCCTATGCCCCGTTTATCTGGAATTCGTCCATCGATGAGTGCTCAGACGTGGGGCGGATACCATAGTCCTTCGTAAAACTTTGCTTCGGACTCCGTTTGATATAACCGGCATCCGCACTTTTTAAAGTATTCCCGCATCTCGGGCGCATAGTATCTGGGATTGAGGACGGCTCTTATGCCTCTCTCATAGGGAAGGCACGCTATAGAAAGATCGTCCGGGTGCACAACGGGGTTTGACCCATAAAACAGGATGCCCTTCTGTCCATTTTTCCTCCCGGGGACGTAGAAAGTTTTTAGCTGGTCCACGGTGGAGACTGACAACGCATCGAATTCTTTGCACATCTGCTCCGGTACCCTTGTGACGGTTAGGGACCCTTCTGTAATTTCGAAGGTCTCTCGTAGTTTCGCATTTTGCATGGGGGTCCAATCTGCACCGCTATTCCACGGCAGGTCCTCTTCCTCCGACTCTTCAGTGTCGCTGCCAAGATGAGGGCGGACTTTACTGCTAGATGGGACTTCAGTAACAGATTCGTCCGTATCGCTACCGAAATGAGGTCGAGTTTTACGGAAGGACGGACTTCCAGCGTCGGATTCATCAGTTTCGCTACCGAAACGCGGGCGCACTTGGGCATTTTTGCTTTTGAAAGTGACAGCCGGCTCAGATTTGCTTTTGTGTCTCGAGGCCGCTCTACCTTCGGTCAGTTGTGGCTTAGCATTTTGGTGGTTCATAAAGTACCGAGAATCTTCATATCGGACTTCATGCACACCGAACGGCTGGATGTCTCCGTCAATGCGTCTTTCTTCGCCATTTTTAGTATACTTCATGCATTGATGGAGAGTTGATGGGACGATGCCGTAATCGTGGAGCCACGGCCGTCCCAAAAGAATCTTATAAGACGTGTTTGCGTCGATCACGTATATCTTAGCTTCAGTTTTCAGATCTCCGAATTTGATTGGCAAAGCTATAGACCCCAGAACTTGCTGGCAGTTTTGATTGAAGCCTTGAATAACAATCCTTTCCCTTAACAGGTGTCGGACGTCCATTGACAAACTCTTCAGTGTTCGCAAGTTCATGATGTTCACTGAGGACCCCGGATCAATCAATATGCGATTAATCCGATCCCCATCACTGTACCCGGTCACGTAAAGCGGCCGATTATGCTCAGCCGTTCCCAGTAGCAAGTCTTCATCCCTAAATGTGACTGCGGTGGCTTGCAAAGTGTACTGAGCTTCTTTCATATTAATTTTCGTAAAGCGAGCCTGATACCGTTCAAGGTTTTGTAGAGCATGAATGAGAACATCTCTAAGCTCTTGAGATAGAACTAAAGAATCGTAGATGGTAAGGAGAGACGGAAGCTTTCGGAGGTGAGCCAAAACATTATAGTCTACTGGGGAAGGACTTGAGTTTTCATCAGCCGGTTCTCTTCCATCTTCATCATTAGCCACCTGTTTTTCCTTCCCTTTTGAGGCGTTGCCCTGATTTGGCGGTAGAGCCCTGCCGCTTCTGAGCTGGATTTGATTGGCCTTTGTGGCGAGCTCCT
This sequence comes from Agapanthus africanus, assembly GCA_030015575.1. Taxonomy (NCBI): domain Eukaryota; kingdom Viridiplantae; phylum Streptophyta; class Magnoliopsida; order Asparagales; family Amaryllidaceae; genus Agapanthus; species Agapanthus africanus. The sequence goes on from CM057342.1 coordinate 300,078,427, forward strand.
TGTCCTCTTCGGGAAAACAGAGCTCCTCCTCAGAGTCGCTGCCAAGATGGATGGCGTAGCAGGTCACTACTGGGACCTCTTCATTGGGGTCTTCCTCTAACTCCTCAAGAATTTCATCCGCTTGTACAGGGAAGAACTCCTTCAATTGAATCATAGTTCTTTCTTTTTGTTCATATTCTTCGAGGGAATCTATATATTTTTGAATGGTCGATCTCCTTACAAATTCCTTTTCGCGCCGAGCTGCAGCTTTCTTCTTCTTGAGCTTTTTGGATTTTGAGCCTGATGGAGCCGCATTGGCAGCTGGACTGGTAGGCTTCTTCTGCCCTTCCCATTCCGTCCTGGGCTCTTTCCGAAGTAGCTTTATCATCTTCTTCGTCTTATTAGATATGTGCGTACTCCACGGAGGCCGTGACGAGTCAATTTCGTTTGTCAGGGCAGCGGGTTCAGCTGTCTGCTCCCAGAAGGCTTCAACTTCTGTTTGTATAAAGTTGGCGGTTTAAACTTGATTGTTCACCAACACGCTTTTGGACAGCTCGAACTCTCCATCCTTGTACTGCTTCTTGACCCAGTCCTTGAAGATATAGCAATCCTCGATCGCATGGCTCACTACTCGGTGGTACGGGCAATACAGGAGATTGTCGGTCATTTTTGCTTCTTCGGGTCTTTTCGACTCCGGCAATTGTAGGCCGTTGTTCAAGGCATCTTTAAATATCTTACGGACCTTGTCCCTTCTGAAAGAGTAAACCTTGTTCTTCTTCTCCTCTAGGGAAGGCCTATCTCCTCCCAGCAATGGCTTTCGAGACCGGTTGGTTTTAGATTCGCCCGCCCTTCGCTTTTCTTCATTGTCGGAGGCATTGGAGACATTGGTACTGCTGGAACTCCCACTTCTACGGTTGTCATCCCGCTTGCTTTTCCAAGTTTTGTCTCTCTGAGAGTCCGGCGGGGACTCTTGCTTCGAGCGTTCCAGCATTTGGACTTTCTTGGTTAGCTCCTAAAATGTCTTGAGGCCCGCTGTACACAAGAATGGGACCATCCAATTGCTGAGGTTCCCAATGAGAAGGCTGATGGACTAGTCCTGCTCCAGCGGCGGTTCGCACTTGACTGTGAGATTACGCCATCGGGCGATAAAGTCGGTGTTGCTTTCATTCTTCCCCGGCTTGGTCCTCACAAGGTCGGCAATGGAGATTTTATCACTGACGCTCATGAACCTTTGCCGGAACAGAGACTCTATTTGGGCAAAGGTAATGACGGACCCGTCTGGTATACTCGCGTACTAGTCGAAGGCGACACCAGTCAGGCTGTTGACAAACTGACGAAGAAGGAGCACGTCATTACCCCCTGTATTTCCACACAAGGCTTTGAAGTGGGCGACGTGCTGATTTGCATTCCCCGTTCCGTCGAATCTTCCGAATTTAGGAATGACGTAGCCGCTCGGGAACTCGATCAGATCGTAGTGTGCGGGATACGGCCGCCCACTACTGCTAATTTCTTTCTGAGCTTCAGCTTCGGCCACCAATGTTTTAACTTTGCTGGTGACCAAATCCATTATCCGATCTTGTGTTAGCGGGATAGTTCTATCTGGGGCCAAGGCATCCCCAGAAGCGGAATGTGGCCGGCTTTCGTGCGGCTCTACCATTTTTGGACCCAAAGAAGCAGGCAATGGCTGCTTCAGATTGTCATCACCCGGCTGATTAGCAGCGGCTTATGCTTGATTGGGAGGCGCTCGAGCAATTTGAGCCGTAAGCTTCATCACAACGTTTGTTAAGTCATCAATTTTCGAATAGAGCTTGGCCATCTCTTTCTCTTTGCTCTTGAGCTGTTTCCAAAGCTCTTGGAGCAGCTCTTGCTCCGCGGTCCTGGGGCGGAAAGTCGACTCTTCCTCGCACTCTGAGCTTGACTCTGCATGGACCGAAGGGTCCTTCTGCCTATCGTCCTCATCAAGAGGGTTTTCATCATCCAGCGGAGGCGGCTGTTCTTGGGAAGCGGCAACCACATTCAAGCCAGATTGGACATGGGATGTGGTGGCCCCATCCTTGCTTTTGCCGCGAAGGTTGTCGCTGGGACGCCCGTGTTAGTTATATGTATGCCCTAGAGGCCATTACAATACATGGGATGTATATTGTAGTGGATGCTTGGACATATATAGGGAGGACTTTCTTGCTCGACATGATAGTATGCTATCTGGTTACTCTTTACCTTAACGTGTATACTGATTGTCTCTCTGTTACATGTTGGTAAAGCCCTTAGGATGTGTACTTAACTACCTGGACTATGATGCGGATCATACTAGTAGGGACATGGTAGTCCATAAGTACATCCTTCAAAGTCCCTAGTCGTGGGTATATCGAGACGGGGCATCGATATACCAGAGTAGACTAGCGTATACCTTCTCGACCCATACAGATGGGCGATGGATGATCCCATATCCATTGGTGTTTGACATCAGAGATGATATACGGGTGCTCAGTAGAGACTGGGTATACTGGACGGACTCGCCGAGAACTCCCAGATGGTATTATACCTTATGTCAGATGGCAGTTCTCTGGTGACACTGGTACAGAATAGTATGTTAACCCGATATCGTCATAGAGTCTTGTGTGGTTCCCACTGTGCTTTGATTTCCACCTTACCACATCCAAGTAGGCGTGCAAAACGGTGGCTTTTGGGTACAGTCCTGAATCACATGGAGGCAATGAGCGATAGGAGGGGATTCGTCTCTCCCGGTATAGGGAGTCGATGTTGCGCTGTGTTCGATTGGCTATAACCAGAAATCCCTGGCCAGGGTTGCTGAGATTTACTGGTAAGTGTTACCAGTAGTTTCCCGAACTGTTATAGACCTCATATCGACACGACTTATCGAGCTATTAGGGTCTGACGTTTACCACCCCTAGGCGAGATATGCGACATATCAGACGACGATACCGGACTGTACGATAGTGTTACTGGTTCGATTCACTGGAGTGTGAGCGGGCTTACTCGTCGATCTTCTGATCGCTCAATACCCGGGCGGCCGTTACGTTTAGCAGACCGCTTGCGGCTTGTGGGTGCTTGATATGATCATCACCTGCTGCCGGCGTATTGACGAGTCTTTAGAGTCCTACACAGAGGTTTCCTGGCTCAAGCGAAACGAAATAGGAGCGCATATGAGATATGTGCGGGACCGAGAATGATACCAGTATGTGATACTGTATTCGATTCTCGCGATTTGTAACATTGATCGGTTATATGCGTTATAGCCGGGTTATCGGATCAAGTGTTGATTCGATAAGTTGTTACTATTGATATTAGTCGGTTATATGCGATATGACCGGGTCGTTAAATCAAGTGTTGATTTAATGATTTAATGTATAATTATATATTTGATATATCACTTTACATTAACTAATATAGGTTCACTTAAATGGATTTTCTCACTAGAAGTTCACAAGTTGTATATATGATATACTTTTGTGCACTTGATTGTATCATGTTTGATGATACATGTTAACTTGGTTAAGTGTAAAGATTAAACCATGGTTAAGTTAATGATTAGGGTTTTGCTTTTCTTTCTTATTTATTTATTTATTTATTTTGGAAAGAATAAAGAGAAAATGGTGGCTTTCTTTGTTTGTAGTTGAATCTTCATGAAGGTTTGACTTTGTAACCATTTTGTCTTCATGCTTAACCCTAACCATTTAAACAAACCATGGTCTATTCTCTACACTTAACTAGGGTTAGGATATGATAAGTATTCATATTATTTTCTATTTTGAATATACATATGATATTCTTTCTTCTTCTTCTTCATCTTCTTCAATGAAGAAAGCTTGACTTCATCAATGGTGAATTGATGAAATGAGTGAGAAATCCAATTCTAAAGTGAACCCACTTCCTATTTCTTCATCCTCTACCTCTTGCCAAGTAGTATAGGGTGTTCTCTTCACAAGTTTCATGACTTGGTGAAGTGGGAGCTTGATCTAGTGATGCCTCGACGTAGATCATCTTCGGCACGAAGCCGACGACCTTGCCCGCCCATTTCTCCGATGAAGCCGACGCTAGAGCCCGGGTTTCTATTTAGACAGCGAGGAGACTTCATTGCGGAGCTATGGAGGTGGAGGACCGGATCTACAAAGGTTGTATTTCCGTTCTCTTAGTAAAGTAGTTTACTAGTTGCATCTTTCGCCTAAATATCTAGTTAACGATCCGTAGTCTAGGGTTTCTCGGCACCGTAAAATTTGAAAATGGCATGGTTGATGCCTTGTGAGACCTCTTGAGAGTGTCTAGGAACCCTGCAGTGGTATCAGAGCCTAGCTAGAGCCTTAGGCGATGCGTAGACGATATTAGAAACCCGATCGAACCCCGAAACCCTAACTTTTAACCCTCTCTGGACTTTTTCTGAAAAAGTGGTTTTTTCCAAATTAAAAATGCTTAAAAAATTCAGCAGGAAATTCTAAGAATTACGGTGCAAAAATTACATAATGATCTGTCTAAAGCGCGGCGGATCCGTGGCATTAGCCGCCTATTGCGGCGGTTCCGCGCCCATTTAGTCTCTTCAGTCAACCATTTTTGCACAGTAACTTCTTTATTTAAATGCTGAGTTTTATGGGAATTTTTAATATTTATTCAAGAGTTGAATTTTCTGGGGTGTTTTGGGAGTTCGCAGATTCGATCGGATTATCAGACTTTGTCTATGTGGCTTTCCGGATATTTTGGAATATGTTAAAAAGTTCGACCGGATGTAAATACCCAATCTTTCCCCTGCCGGAAAATATCCAAGTGTTGGATTTTTCTGTGGTTTAAGGACGTTCTGAGTAGTGCAAGTAACGCGATGGTCCCTCTAGAAGACAACAAAGCTTAACTCGATTATGTGACCGTCTAGAACTGCCCTTTGAACCTTCGGGTTTGGGGCAGTACGGCGTGCCACATGTGAGGCGTTGGCTTAACCCTTCTACGGCTGGACCGTTGGTACTGAGGCATGAAGTGAATGTCTTTGAACCTATTTCATGTGTTGAACGGTTTCGGGAAAACTTGGCTGTTCGAATGTTCGATCGGAAATTTTAATATTTTCTATTTATCCGGAATGTGATACAATAATTGGAATTCACAAGAAGTTATGAGATAACTGAATGAATGTTATAAACATAGCAGTTTAGTCTCACTTGATCGGTTGCCACGGAATTTTGATGTGATCAAAAGTCCGTCGCAATAACGTAGCGTACGCGGATACTCACCGGGTAAACTTAATAGACAGCCTCACTCCATAGCCCCGACCAAGTGACTGTAGGAGAACCCCGTCGCCGAAAGCATCCGTTCGGGTGCTCGCGGCAGCGGTGTTCCGCCTTGGTGCACTTCGTCGACGGTATCGGGGGTGCAGCCGTCTATTGAAGTTTGCGACGAGCATTCGATCAGGATGTCGGGAATCTTGTTGAATTGCCCGACTTGATATTGAAAAGTGTTTTCGATAATGAGACTAAAATGCGGGGTTTATAATTGTTAGGCATGCGATGTCTAAGTAATTCATTTGATTAGGCATGTGATGTCTAAGGAGGTTGCGGATTCCAACTGTTGTAGTTTTACACTTTCTTTTCTGGGACCGTAAGTGTAATATGTGATATCGCCGGTTTCGTTGCTATACGTCAACGACAATTGGGATGCGCATATTTACTTACGTTGATGACATGTGATGTTATATGTTGCTGGATATGTTATATTGGATCGTCGTGTTTGAATAGCCGGGGGTTTTTATGTGAGATGAGTGTTTTTCATTTTCATTCATGTAAAAACTTGTATGTAATATTCTTTTATTGGGGCACTTCCAGGTTGCGGAAGATGTCACCCTTTGTATATTATTTTCTTTTCCACACTAAGATAGACCCAAGGAGGGGAGCACAAGTAACCGGGTTCTGGAGTCCAAAGGGAGACCAACTCGAGGAGTCGAGTCCGGGTCTCCTAACTCTAGAATTGGTAGGGTTGCTTGCCGCTCTCGTAGGGGTCTAGGGGTGTGGGTTTGGCTATTCATCGCGACCGTGGAATCCGTGTTTTATACTGGCTGGTATTGAAAACACGGACGTCCTAGTATATCCAATATTTCATATGATTCTTCTGCTGCGATATCTGTGATGTGATCATGTGATGTTCTGTGATGGATACTGTATATAGTATATATGATATATTATATAGACGTTGCTTATGTTTTACACCCGCGCTAGCCCTGCCCCGCTCTGCCGTTAGTTACCTAACCTAACGGTGCACGAGGGGACATCGAGGAGAATGCGGATGGCATAAGTGTACGTCGTATTTATCTGTGATGTATAGGTACTTAAATGATGGGACTTCATTAATGTGATTAATGAAATAAAAGAAACCTAAGATGTTGTAGAATTGAATTTCAAAATTAAAACAGGTAGCTACAGTTCTTGCTTTGCACAGAGGTATATGTGATATATCCCGCACCTTATTCAATAAGGAAAGGACCGAGATCCCCTCACCGGGAGTGACTCCTTTAGCAATAACTGGCAGATGCTACACACTCGGTTTGTCTTTTGATTGCTTTTAAGAGTTTTTGCTTTGCACAGTGATATATATGATATATCCCGCACCTCATTCGAAGAGGAAAGGACCGACGATCCCTTCACCGGGAGTGACTCCTTTAGCAAAACTAGAAAAGCCTCAAAAGCACTCCATTTTAAAATCATTTGATTCTACAACGATATCAAGTTCATTACGCAATAGGTTTTCAGAAAAACCTGTCGTAGCCCTCCGTCATTTCAGATATGTACTAGTTAGTATTCGTGCTGCGGTAGTTTGGCATTCGTCAAGGCGTAGTGTACGGTAGCTAACTAGTATTTATCTGCTTGAGCATATGATGCGATTGGATTAGGGTATTCGTACGGCGTTGTTTGGCATTCGTCAAGGGTCGTGCGGGTGGGTTTAATTCAATCAAGAAATGTACGGGTTGAACTTGACTAGTGGACTATGGGTTGTTTGGCATTCGTCAAGGTCATAGAACACTAGGGGCAAAATATTATCGGGAATTTCAAGTGTTGAAATTTGCAATGAGATTGCATACCTTCTATGAGATAGTTGGATCCCGATACCCGCTGCGAGTAAGAGTTACTCCAGGGAGAGTTTTACACATTACAATTAGCCGATCAAGTAGGTGTCTAGAAAGGTGTTAACGAGGTTACGCCTCTGGGAAAACGAGGTTTACATTAATTAGGTTCGTGCGAAAGCACGGGGGACCTCCCTCAAAGTACCGACACTGGCCTGGCTGAAAGATTGGCGAACTTGTAGTGTGTAATTAATCCCGGCTAGTCTTTCCTTTTAGGGTTTGAAGGAAGATTTGATGAAAAGCAGTGGGAGCCATCCTGATTAGATAAAATAATAACCAATCTATTCTTGCAAGAGCGCACGCTGAGTGTTTTCTTCTCTCTCTCTCCAGGTAGCGACCATATCACGCCTTAATCAAGATAATAATACGGATATATTGACCGAACCCGCTTGTTATACTGAGCTGGGGAACGTTGGTCCCGCTCCAACTTATAATTGTTATAAGACAGAGCAGGAAATTGAGGAATACCAGATTTCCCGTGCCGTCCAAACGAAGAGAGTGCATGTTGATGCATCATCTTCGGGTGTGTTCATTACAGAGAACTTTTTCTCAGTATCCTCCGCATCCTGGGTATATGATACTGGATCAGGATCCCAGATATGTAATCTGTTACATAGGGCTACAGAAAGGTAGAGGACTGAGAACGGGTGATAAGTTTCATGAGGCAGAAAACGGGGCAAGAGTTGCAGCCAAGTCTATTGGTCACTGTCACCCTGTATTACCAATACATTGATTCTGAACGAATGTTATTAGATACCGAACCTGATATACAAAATCATATCAGTCTCTTTATTAGTAAAGAAATGATAAAATTTTGTATTGTTGGATAATGTTTTGAACATTTCCTGTATCAAAAGTTGATCGGTTCAGGCACGTTATCTAAAAGCATTAATGTTCTAAATCAAACTACAGTTCTTTAGTATACGGAACACACACAAGAGGAGGAGTTCAGAAATGAACGAATCCTTCTTGAGGCATTATAGACTAGGTCATATCAATGTGACCCGACTAGCTGAAGTTACATGTAGATGCATATTTAAATCAGTTTGAATTTACATCTCATGAAACTTGCGAGTCATGTCATAAAGATAAAATGACCTCAGCTCTGTTTATTGGAAACAGAGAAAGAGTTAGTAAACTCTTGGGACTGATACATGATGATGTATGGAAGGTCCCCTGTCTACACATGCCAAGACCGGTTTTTTGTACTTCATTACATTCTCTGATAATCTCTTTAGATTCAGTCATATGTTTCTGTTGAAACATGAGTCCGAACCTTTTGAGATATTCACAGAATATAAGATAGAAGTAGAGAACCAAAATACGGGTATAAGTAGTATGTCCTATGATGTGATCAGGGAGGAGAATACTTGAGCACGGAATTCTTGGACTATTCAAAAGGAGAATGAGATTCTCTCTCAGCATTACTCCTCTGTATACACCATAGCACGATGGTATATCGGGGCGGAGCAATCACACCTTATATGATAAGGTGTGCTCTATGATGAGTACTACTGAGTTACCTATTTCCTTTTTGGGAGTTATGCACTTGAGAAGCTGCATACCTATTGAATTGGATTCGAATCAAATCTATGCCTACTGCTTCATATGTGATATGGAAAGGGAAAAGCCCATATCTTAAGATTTGGGGTTGTCCGGGCTATGTTTAAAAGCAAAATCCGGACAAGCTCGAGGCAAGGTCAGTTATGTAGAACTGGAAATGTTCCAGCTATACAAACTGCAGCTGATGATTTGAAAGAACCAAAGGATTCAATAGTTACCAACGAACCTCGGCCTCTCCGCCGATCTAGTAGGGTTCCTCACCCACCTGAGAGATATTTCGGTTTCTCTATGATAGTAGGAGCGAGGATTGCATCATGAGATGATGACCCAACTAGTTTCGAGCTGGCCATCAGGAGTGGGACTCTGTAAAAATGGATGGATGCTTAGTCATCTGAGATGGAATCCTTATACACCAACAAAGTATGGACTTTGGTTGCTATATCTGAAGGGTTAAATCCCCATCAGGAGCAAGTATATCTTGAGAAGATTACTTGGTGTAGATGGAAAAGTTGAGACTTTCAAAGCTAAACTTGTTAAAGCTTTTCGTCATCGACCAGGCGTGGATAATGATGAAACCTTTTCAAGTGGCTATGCTTAAGTCCATCCAGATCCTACTTGCCACGGCTACATACCATGACTACGATATCTGGCGGTTGGGTGTCATGACTGCTTTTCTAAATGATGTTTTAAAAGAGGGCGTCTATAAGTACACAGCCAGAGGGCTTCGTAGACAGTGGGAGCAGCGGAAACGTGTGCAAGATGTTTTATATGATAAAGCAGGCATCGCGGAGTTGGAACATCTGTTTTGATGTAGTAGTCAAAGAGTTTGAAATCATCAAAATGGTAGATGAACCTTGTATATACAAGAAGGTAGTAGGGAGTATGGTAGTGATCCTCGTAGAGTACGTGGATGACATACTCTTGATAAGAAAAGAGTTTCCTATGCTACGATCGGTCAATCTCCGCTTATCACAATGATTCTCCATATAGAATCAAAGTGATATCTCCTAAATCCTGGGTTTTGGATCTATGAGATAGATCTAATTGGATGTTAGGATTCTCACTAGTTGTAGTGAGATGGTATCAACCGATCCTGGGGAGAATCAATGGAAGGGTTCCAGGGTGATAAGGAAGGCTGAAAGTCAGTCACAGGCATTGTCTTTACCCTTAGTAAAGGGACGGTATGTTGGAAGAGTTCCAAGCTAGATACCGTGGCATAATAGACGATAAAGGCAGGATACATCGCTACTTAAGATGCTACCAAAGAGGCTGTTTGGGTGTATATTAGTTCATGAGATGAACATCGTTCCTACCATTGTGAGACAATGGAGTTGTGGCTTATGCCAAGTAACACCCGTCCCATCAATGATCCAGACATATTCTAAGGCAGCATCACCTGATCATGGAGATGGTTGATCTCCAGGGTGATCGAGGTTAGGAGAGTAGACTCAGAGGACATCACGGTGGATCCACTCACGAAGGCCTATTCCCAGAGAGAGACTTTTATGGGATGGTTGAGTATGAGATACTGCAACCACTGCTATCAGATGGCCCTAGTGCAAGTGGGAGATTGTTAGTTATATGTATGCCCTAGAGGACATTACTATACATGGGATGTATATTGTAGTGGATGCTTGGACATATATAGGGAGGAATTTCTTGCTCGACATGATAGTATGCTATCTGGTTACTCTTTACCTTAACGTGTATACTGATTGTCTCTCTGTTACATGTTGGTAAAGCCCTTAGGATGTGTACTTAACTACCTGGACTATGATGCGGATCATACTAGTGGGGACATGGTAGTCCATAAGTACATCCTTCAAAGTCCCTAGTCGTGGGTATACCGAGACGGGGCATCGATATACCAGAGTAGACTAGCGTATACCTTCTCGACCCATACAGATGGGCGATGGATGATCCCATATCCATTGGTGTTTGACATCAGAGATGATATACGGGTGCTCAGTGGAGACTGGGTACACTGGACGGACTCGCCGAGAACTCCCAGATGGTATTATACCTTACGTCAGATGGCAGTTCTCTGGTGACACTGGTACAGAGTAGTCTGTTGACCCGAGATCGTCATAGAGTCTTGTGTGGTTCCCACTGTGCTTTGATTTCCACCTTACCACGTCTAAGAGGGCGTGCAAAACGGTGGCTTTTGGGTACAGTCCCGAATCACATGGAGGCAATGAGCGATAGGAGGGGATTCATCTCTCCCGGTATAGAGAGTCGATGTTGCGCTGTGTTCGATTGGCTATAACCAGAAATCCCTGGCCAGGGTTGCTGAGATTTACTGGTAAGTGTTACCAGTAGTTTCTCGAACTGTTATAGACCTCATATCGACATGACTTATCGAGCTATTGGGGTCTGACGTTTACCACCCCTAGGCGAGATATGCGACATATCAGACGACGAGACCGAACTGTACGGTAGTGTTACTGGTTGGATTCACTGGAGTGTGAGCGGGCTTGCTCGTCGATCTTCTGATCCCTCAATACCCGGGTGGCCGTTACGTTTAGCAGACCGCTTGCGGCTTGTGGGTGCTTGATATGATCATCACCTGCTGCCGGCGTATTGACGAGTCTTTAGAGTCCTACACAGAGGTTTCCTGGCTCAAGCGAAACGAAATAGGAGCGCATATGAGATATGTGCGGGACCGAGAATGATACCAGTATGTGATACTGTATTCGATTCTCGCGATTTGTAACATTGATCGGTTATATGCGTTATAGCCGGGTTATCGGATCAAGTGTTGATTCGATAAGTTGTTACTATTGATATTAGTCGGTTATATGCGATATGACCGGGTCGTTAAATCAAGTGTTGATTTAATGATTTAATGTATAATTATATATTTGATATATCACTTTACATTAACTAATATAGGTTCACTTAAATGGATTTTCTCACTAGAAGTTCACAAGTTGTATATATGATATACTTTTGTGCACTTGATTGTATCATGTTTGATGATACATGTTAACTTGGTTAAGTGTAAAGATTAAACCATGGTTAAGTTAATGATTAGGGTTTTGCTTTTCTTTCTTATTTATTTATTTATTTATTTTGGAAAGAATAAAGAGAAAATGGTGGCTTTCTTTGTTTGTAGTTGAATCTTCATGAAGGTTTGACTTTGTAACCATTTTGTCTTCATGCTTAACCCTAACCATTTAAACAAACCATGGTCTATTCTCTACACTTAACTAGGGTTAGGATATGATAAGTATTCATATTATTTTCTATTTTGAATATACTTATGATATTCTTTCTTCTTCTTCTTCATCTTCTTCAATGAAGAAAGCTTGACTTCATCAATGGTGAATTGATGAAATGAGTGAGAAATCCAATTCTAAAGTGAACCCACTTCCTATTTCTTCATCCTCTACCTCTTGCCAAGTAGTATAGGGTGTTCTCTTCAAAAGTTTCATGACTTGGTGAAGTGGGAGCTTGATCTAGTGATGCCTCGACGTAGATCATCTTCGGCACGAAGCCGACGACCTTGCCCGTCCATTTCTCCGATGAAACCGACGCTAGAGCCCGGGTTTCCATTTGGACAGCGAGGAGACTTCATTGCGGAGCTATGGAGGTGGAGGACCGGATCTACAAAGGTTGTATTTCCGTTCTCTTAATAAAGTAGTTTACTAGTTGCATCTTTCGTCTAAATATCTAGTTAACGATCCGTAGTCTAGGGTTTCTCGGCACCGTAAAATTTGAAAATGGCATGGTTGATGCCTTGTGAGACCTCTTGAGAGTGCCTAGGAACCCTGCAGCCCGCCCGCCATATAGACCGTATGGACGACATATCCAGCCGTCTTTTTATTATCGGCGGCTGATTTCACGGATCGCTGTCTTGGCCCCCCTGTTTTAGTAGCGGGCAGTCGATTGAAGGCGGATGGCCTGGATGGATTCTTGAATGGTGCTGGCGCTTCTTTTCTGGATTTGCCCCGCTGCTTTCGTGTGGCACAGAGCGCCTGATAAACCCTTGAAGAGACAGTGCCATACTTTTTCTGTTGGGGCCGGGACACGTCTCTTTGTAGCGACGTTCGGACCGCTGTCTTCTTGATTCGGGCGGTCATGGCATTTTTCTGAACCCACTTCAGAGGTTCGAAGGAATTGCTGATCTTTACAGCCGACCCAGCCGTCGTCACAGAGTAACCCTGTTCTTGGAACTTCACAAGATTCCACTTGACCGAAGCCCTGGCCCTCTTGTTGGCTCGATACCTGAGCTGCTTCTGCCTTAACTTTTCTGTTCTAAGCGCCTGGCAGACTTCGGCTCTTTGGGAAGACGCCGCAGACCGGGCGATGGAGGGCTTTGGAGATACGCTCGATTATGCATTTGTTGGAGTCATCGCCTGAGCTCGTCCACAACATTTGAGGTTGCCCTTTGTACCGGAGTTCTTGCCCCCCGCTGGAGCACCAGAGAATCGTTCAGACACCGTTTTAAGTTTCAGTTGTGGTGCCTTGGCGATCACGACATTCGGCCTCTTGCCCCTTGAGACCGTCTTGGCCGCCTGTTTTGCTGGGATTTCTGCCAGATGAGCGCTTCCGGCAAGGTAGATGATGACGGAGCCAAATTGGCGGGGCAGTTCCTCCCACTGTCGACTGAGGCTTGCGAGGAGGACCACACAAGCATTGATCATGACCACGTACGAGGTCGGGGTCGCGTTGGAAGCTGAATTCGTCTTCGGAGACATTGTCGTCGAAAATTGATTGCTGCACAGAAAAAAAAAACATCATTTCAGTATAGACAATCGATATGTATATTGATTGAGTTCGCATGAACATTTAACCCGAAATATAGGAGGAGAGAATGGTCCCACCGGGCGTGCCAGAATCTGTAGGGTGTTTTTCGTCACCCCATTGAGATGGGAATACGCGCGCGCTAGTCAGGCATACTACAGATTCCCCCTGCCTAGGATAGGCCGGGGTTTAATGATTGTGGGGATCCGAATCTCCGGCAGCCGCGGACTAAGCTGCCGTTAATTACCCCTCGCCTTTAGAGCGAGGGAACCTCCGATTGACGGGTTAAACTGGTCATGCGAACTCAATGTGCAGTGTACGTGTGTGTTGTTTTGGAGGGGGGTTTGGATATATCGGGAGCCACGCAGAGTTTTTACGGGGGTCCCGCTATCCGGATAGCGGGCTGGGGGTCAAGGGGGCTAGCAGCCCCCTTGCGGGATGCGGGGCAGCGCCCCGTTAGAAATTTTTTCTAACAGGGACAATGTCGTGGAGTATGTGTGTGTGTACATATGTATACATATGTATATATATACTTGTATATATATAAAAAAGGGGGGAAAAGACATCCAAAGGATGTGTGGGGCCAGTGCTTGGGCGCTTGAGCGCAAGCGCGCCACGTGTCGGCACCTGGACGCTTTGCGCTCGAGCGCTAGCGCGCCGGCGAGGAAAAGGGGCTTTTAGCCCCGGAAATTCTCTAAAGAGAAAATAGGGTGGAGTTAAACTCCTAAGATGCTTTGGGTTGATGAAGGGGGTTCTTCTTCCTCCTCTTCTGTTGACTGGATCATGAAGATCAAGAGATATGAGATTTTTAAAAATCTCTCCTTTTTGAGATCTAAAGACAGATCCAAGTTCCCTTCGTGGGTTTTGTGGTGAAAAACTATTTAGTTTTTTAGAATGAAGAGTAAAACTCTTAATTTAATTCAAAATAAAGAAGAAGGTTTTGGAACCTTGAAGAAGGAGGAAAGATCTCAGATCTAAAACTTTTTTTGGAGAGAGAAAAAAAGTTTTGAGATATTTTCATTATCCTTTCCTTTATAAGCTATACACTTTACACATAGCCCCTTGGGCTTCACAAAATGGCATTTCGCCTATCCCATGGCTCATGTGCCATTTCTTTTTGCACATAAGCCATGGGCTTTACAAAAATTTGGCTTTATGCCTATTTTACTTACATTTATCCATAAAATAAAATAAAAGAAATACAACAAAATTATTTATTACAAAATTTTTATCTTGGCATGGGGGGAGGCCGGCCGCTTCATGTTCGGGCTCGACCCGGGCATGGGCCCACTGGATCTGGGCTTGGGCCCACTTGGCTTGTGGTTGATTTTGATTTTGACTTGGTCAACCGGGGTGTAAATTTTTACCCCAACAAGCTCATTTAATTGCAGCTTCCGAAAATTGCAGGCTTGATTTAAGTCAAAGTTAAGTTCTCTAATGGCCCACATTGCTTTGTGCTCAATCTCGACTGGAAGGTGACAAGCCTTTCCAAACACTAGTAGGTAAGGAGACATACCTAGATCGGTTTTATATGCAGTACGGAATGCCCAAAGTGCATCCGTCAATTTGGTTGACCAATCTTTTCGATTTTTAGAAACAGTTTTCTCCAAAATTTGTTTGATTTGTCTGTTTGAAACCTCAGCTTGCCCGCTCGTTTGGGGATGATAGGGTGTAGAAAGTTTATGGTTGATTGCATATTTTCGCATCAAAGTCTCGAAAGACCGATTGCAGAAATGCGTCTCGTTATCGCTAATGATAGCGCGTGGGTGTCCAAATCACGAAAAGATGTTTTCTTTTAAAAACTTAATGACAACCTTTTTTTCATTAGTGCGACAAGGAGTAGCTTCCACCCATTTCGAGACATAATCAACCGCAAGCAATATGTACAAATTCCCAGAGGAGTTGGGAAAAGGACCCATAAAGTCTATACCCCAAACGTCAAAAATTTCAACCACCAAGATGGGTTGAAGTGGCATCTCATTTCTCCGGGAAATCCAACCCGTGTGTTGACACTGTGTACAGGTTTTGCAATGATCAAATGAGTCTTTGAACAAAGTCGGCAAATTAAAACCGCATTGCAAGACCTTCTCCGCCGTATTTCGAGGACCAAAGTGACCCCCACATGCCTGATCATGACAAAAAGATAAAACACTCTTGAATTCATCGTTGGGAACACACATGCGAATGATCTGGTCAGGACAATACTTAAACAGATATGGTTCATCCCAGTAAAAATGTTTTACTTGGGATAGAAATCGATATTTGTCCTGTTTCGACCATTCACAGGGAATAAGTCCCGTAGCAAGATAATTCACAATATCTCCGAACCAAGGTTCAGTGGATACTTTCAAGAGTTGTCCGTCTGGAAAAGAATCATTGATCGGCAGGGTCACAGGTGAAGAAGAGATGCGCGACAGATGGTCGGCTACTACGTTTTCACATCCTTTCTTATCTTTAATAACAAGATCAAATTCTTGTAATAGAAGGATCCAACGTATTAGCCTACCTTTAGCATCCTTCTTCGCCAAAAGATGTTTCAAGACGGAGTAGTCAGTGTACACAACAATAGGTGAGCCAATCAAGTAAGGCCTGAATTTTTCTAATGCAAATACAACTGCCAAAAGTTCTTTTTCGGTAGTTTTATAATTAATTTGAGCATCGTTCAGGGTCTTACTTGCATAATAGATCACGTGTGGCATCTTTTCAATGTGTTGTCCTAAGACTGCACCAACTGCAAAATCTGATGCATCACACATAAGCTCAAACGGGTGGTTCCAATCTGGAGAAGATAGAACGGGGGTTGTAGTGAGAGAGTGTTTGAGTGAGTCAAATGCAGCCTCACAATCTGAGTCAAAGTAAAAGGTTGTGTCCTTGGCCAAGAGAAGAGTTAAAGGTCTAGCAATTTTGCTAAAATCTTTAATGAATCTCCTATAAAAGCCTGGATGGCCAAGAAAAGATCGTATATCTTTGACGCATTTAGGATGAGGAAGGTTCTGAATGACATCTATTTTAGCTTTGTCAACCTCAATGCCTTTCCGTGAAATCACATGTCCAAGCACAATTCCCTCTTGGACCATGAAATGGCATTTTTCCCAATTCAAGGTTAAGTTCTTCTCTTTACAACGAGTAAGACTGCGTCAAGATGTGATAAGCAGTCAGCAAAAGAATCTCCAAATATCGAGAAATCGTCCATGAAAATCTCCAGAAAATTCTCGACCATGTCCGAGAATATCCCCATCATACACCGCTGAAATGTAGCGGGAGCATTGCATAACCCAAAAGGCATGCGTCTATAAGCAAAAGTACCAAAAGGACAAGTAAATGTGGTTTTGTCTTGATCCTTTTTGGCAATAGGGACCTGGTTATAGCCAGAGTATCCATCCATGAAGCAGTAATATTCTCGTCCATATAAGCATTCTAGCATCTGGTCAATAAAAGGTAGAGGAAAGTGGTCTTTTCTCGTTGCGGCATTGAGTTTTCTATAATCAATACATACACACCACCCAGTTTGAGTGCGTGTCTGGATTAACTCATTTGCCTCATTTGTTACGACCGTGATGCCAGATTTCTTAGGGATGACATGAATTGGACTTACCCATTGGCTATCGGAGATTGGGTAAATGATACCATTGTCAAGGCATTTGACGATCTCTTTCTTTACTGCATCCTTCATTACGGGGTTTAACCGTCTCTGTGGTTCTCGGGTTGGTTTGGCTTCATCTATCAGATGTATATGATGTTCAACAATCAAGGGACTAATCCCTTTGATGTCAGCCATAGTCCAACCAAACGCCTGCCTATTAGATCTCAATACCGTCAAAAGAGCGTTCTCTTGCTCTAGGGCTAGAGAAGCTGATATGATAACAGGTAAGGACTCATTCTCACCTAAATATGCATATTTAAGGTGAGAAGGTAAAAGTTTGAGATCTAATGCTGGCGGAGAAACTATAGATGGTGGGGTCAGCGACTAATATTCGGAGTCACGGAGAAGCTCGTAGCCTGCATAGGATACAGACTTGGAAGGTGAAAAGTCAAGAGTTTCAGACTCAGGAGTGGAAAAAGTGTCCTCACTAAGATGTGAAAGATCAAACATTGATGTGCTAGTGTCGTCGAGATTTTCAAAGCAAAGTTCATCAACCTCGCAACTTTCGGGAGCAATCTCGTGGACAGAACAGACATCAAGTATATAAGCAGAGGGTTCAGATGGCTGACTTCCAATTTTATAGATATTCAGTTCAATTGTTATTTTTCCAAAAGATAGGTTCATTGAACCGTTTCGAAAATTAATGACAGCATTAGAAGTGGCAAGGAATGGTCGACCCAAAATCACCGAAATTTGAATCTGTGGGTTCGCTACAGGATGTGTATCGAGAACAACAAAGTCCATAGGGAATATAAATTTCCCGACTTTTATCAACACATCCTCCAGTTCACCCCCTAGGTTTGGTGATTGAACGGTCTGCCATTTGGAGAGTGCGGTGAGCTCGTTTCAACTCTCCAATCCCTAACTGCTCGTAAACAGAGTATGGAAGCAGGTTAACACTTGCGTCAAGGTCAAGTAAAGCACGGTTAATGTTTTTACCCCCAATAGAAATTGATATCGTAGGACATCCTGGGTCCTTACGTTTCTTTGGTAACTGTGGGGTAAAAGCAATGCTAACATTATTAGTCATGAAAACCTTTTTAGGCACTTGAGTCTTCCTCTTCCTAGTGCACAAGTCTTTAAGAATCTTTGCATAAGCGGGGACTTGTTGAATAGCATTTAGGAGAGAGATGTTGATGTTAACCTGTTTGAACATCTCCATAATCTTCTCCATATGTGGACTGGATTTGTTTCCCCTTAACCGATTTGGATAAGGAGCTTTAGCAATAATAGCTAGGTCCAACATTGGAGAAGGTGGTGAGTGTGGAACTGATCCCAGAATAGGAGTGGGGATCGTCTTTGGTGGAGTAGAAGAGGTATGCTGAGGGTTCGAGCCTTGAGGAAAACGAAGAATAGGCTCGCTAGAAAATGGTGGGGTAGATAAAGTAGGATTAGAAGTAGAAGTGGATGTGGAAGGAAAAGTGGAAGTGGAAGCCAGGGTATTATTGATTAATTCTTCATGATTATCAATCTCTTTCCTAACTTGATTATTTAGCACTCTTCCAGATCTCAACGTTGTAATGGCATTCACATTGTAGTGTTGTGCATGCCAAGGATTCGGTAGGTGTTAAGACGGAAGTTTCCCTTTCTCTCTAGCACTCATCTCGGTATTTATTCGAGCAATTTGTGCTTCCATCGATTTAATACTCTTACCTTGGGAGTCAGAGTTTTTCTGGATTTTATCGAGGAAAGACTTAAATTCAGCCGACATTTGAATGGACTGTTTCATAAACATTTCAAAAGTCCGTTCGAGTGAAGAGGAATTATCGGTATCGGTCAACTGCAAAGGATTATACGGTGCAGGTGTGTTGACCGGATTTTGAAAGTTTTGTGATTGATAGGGGTGCTGACTCAGTTGAAGTGGTTGCTGTTGTGGTGGAGGAACCCTTTGAAAGTTGTTTTGATTTGGAACCGTGTTTTGATTTTTGTGTTGGATCCAAGCAAAGTTAGGGTGATTCCTCCAACCTTGATTATAAGTGGAAGAATACGGATCGTTTCTAGGTCTTTGCTGGAAAGCAGCATTAGTGCACTCTTGACCTTGAAACGGAGAATTCAAAGGACATTCTTCTGTCAGTTGTGATGGATTAGAACAGCATCCACAGACAGTTTTGGAGAGTGACATCTGATTTAGGGAGGCTGCTAAAAATTTATGTTCCATAGCTTCGAGTTTCTTTTGCATTGCTGCCATTTCAGCTCTAACTCCTATAGAAATATCAAGTTGATGAATGCCACCCCTAGACGATGACTGGTTTACACTCTCCCACTGTAAAGTTTTTCCAGCGAAATCTTCTAGAAATCTCCAGGCTTCACCATCATCTTTATTCATGAAGTTGCCTTGACACATGGATTCAAGATTTTGTTTTGTTGTAGGATTAATGCCCTCATATATGATTCTACACAGATCCCATCTAGGGATTCCATGATGAGGACATTGAACTAACAGATCCTTGAAGCATTCAAAACACTTCGAGAATGGTTCATTTGGAAGCTGGGTAAATTGGTTTATTTCGCTACGGACTCGAGCTGTTTTATGATTGGGGTAGAATTTCTTAAGGAAAGCTACGACGAATTCATCCCAGTTTGAAATAGAATGTGTGGCTGTGTTATAAAGCCACTTCTCGGCTATATCGCACAAAGTAAATAGTAGAAGACGTAGATACATAGCATCCACAGAAAGCTGTAAAGTACCCATCATAGCGCATACATTTTCAAATTTGGTAATAAATACATATGCGTCTTCAGACTCGAGACCGTGATATTTGGTTAAAAGATTGATGTATTGAGGGTTGATTTCAAAGTTGTCCCCATTGGCTGGTGGAATGGAAAGACAGGTAGAAAGAGGACCTCGCATCGGGTAGCATCTCTCTTGGAGAGAGATACGGGACGGATTCTGCGCACCTGCGGACGGTGGCAGAGTGGTGTTAAAAAAGTTCGATGGAGAATCGTCCATCGAAGTAGGTGTGATAATGGGTGTAGAAAAAGTAGACGTAGAATTACCGACTTCGGAGTCGATAGGAGGAACGCGGACAAAACGGACACTAGAATCCCGTGTCCAGCCGAGAATGCACTAAATAGTTTAGCACAAGTGGCAGCGTTAAGTGATAATTAAGGAAAAGATGAGTTGGTGTTTGGTTTGAAAAATACGGATTTTGAAAAATTCACACAAACAATGCACAAGCAACCCTAATTCTAGTGGTCACCTATGTCAAGTCTCTAGAACGCTCCTAGACTTCCAGAAAACAAGTCGTAAGATAGATCCTCTACCGCCTCTTTGCCCCTTCTATGGCCAGGTAAGTGCGAGGTAAGTGGGAGGTTCTCCGCTACATAAGTAGCGAGCCTAATTAAGTAACCACTTGCCTTAGACAAGCTTGCCTAGACACCACAAAAGAAACGAGGATAAACAGTAGATTATCCACAACCTTCGTCTGTCCTTAATGAGCGCGACAGTCCTTAAAGTCTTGTCTAGACTTCTTTTAATTAATGAGGGTGATGCGGATGCAAGTTTATGATTTCCGGGGCTTAGGATGGGTAATGAAATCCCGACCTAATCTGAATTTTGGTCGTGCCCCTTAATTTTCGTATTAAAAATGCAAACAACCAAGATTAAACACGCAACAATTTTTCTTTTTGCTGCGCTGCGAATTTGCAAAGAAATCTGCAGAAAAATGTTTAATGGAATAGAGCAGAGAGGAGATAAGAAAGACAGAGATTCACCCAGAAAATTTAGTGCAGTGAAGCCCTAATATCGCCGCGGAACCGCCGCGAGAATGCCTCTAATGCAGCGGATGCGCGGCGGTATGACAAGATCTCTGCACAGAAATTTATGCAAATGCTCCTGTTCACTCACTGAACTCTCTGTGATGCTCTGAATATTTTTCTCTCGCTCCAGAGATTCCAGATTTCCTTGCAACAAATCACAACAAATTGTTAAGCGCTTGTTGCGAATTTTGATCTAAAAATTCTGATGGAATAATAAATTT
This sequence comes from Agapanthus africanus, assembly GCA_030015575.1. Classification (NCBI taxonomy): domain Eukaryota; kingdom Viridiplantae; phylum Streptophyta; class Magnoliopsida; order Asparagales; family Amaryllidaceae; genus Agapanthus; species Agapanthus africanus. The sequence continues at coordinate 300,099,449 of CM057342.1, forward strand.
TCCAACTCAAATTACAAAAACGAACAAATTAGCACACGATCCCCGGCAACGGCGCCATTTGATAGAATCGATATTTCCGTGTCGTGTTTTGAAATGTGTAAAGATCACAACCAAAGAAATTTGTAAACCGCAATCAATTAACGGTGTCTATTGTAGGTTCGTTTAGCGAGTGCGAATCGTCCACAGAGAAAGTGTGATTTGTTCGAAATCGTTTTAGTTGAGTTGAAAATTAAAAGATAAAAGAAAATGATTCAATATTTGTGAAATTTAGTTTCAAGAATCATAAAGAAATAGATCTAAAATCAAGAATTACTAAAGATCAAGAAAATGTCCAAATCGATTGAATTATCAAGATTTGTAAAGAAGCTTGTAGGAATCGATCCAATTGATAGTAATGGTGAATACTAATGATTACAAATTCTTATCTATTAAGGATTTGTTGCTAGATCGATGACGATCAACGAGTTTTAGGGATCTATTGAAGAAACTAGGGTTTCTTCATCATCATTTCTTGACCTTTCATTGATTATCATTCAAATTCCAGCCTCTAGCAAATTAAATCACCGATCGTTGATCTCTAATTTGGAGCGAAAACATTCAAGAAAGCGATCTCGCTCAAAACTAGGTCTTCGATGATTCAATTTTCCTAAAGTTTACAAAACTCATAAGACTTAAGAATCGTTCAAGAATTTAATCATCATCATCTACCTATTCTCTCGATTCCGCTACAAGCGGAGATTTCACTCAAACATCATGAAAAAGAAAAGAATCAAGAATCGATAACTCTTCATAATGCAAGAATGTAAATAAAAGCAAGATTTAGAATTTTCACCTTTTATTAATCGACGTTTAGGTACAATTCACTCAAAGATTACAAGATTTGAGGAGGAACTAAATCGTCGAAACTAGCTTCGCATCGATCTTCATGAGTCGCGGATCGCCGTGGATCTCTTGCTCGGATGAAGATCGGCGTTGCTTCAAAGGCTCGTTGAAGGCTTGCTTGAGTCGGTACTCGATGGATCTTGATTTGGCTCAAATTGTGTCACCCAACTTGATTTGAATTGATTTGGATTTTGCTAGAATTTTTACCCTAATTGATGAACAACCTTTGTAATGAAGCCATAGGTGCCTTTTTTATAGTTTTCCCTCAAGCTTCCCCTAGAAGCTAGGTCAATCTTCCCTTGGAAGCTAGGTAGTTGAAGAGAAGTTTCTAGATTAAGGTAGTTAGCTAGCTTACAAGAGAAGACTTGCTGTTGGAGGGAAGCTTCTGGAGAATTTGAGAAACTGAAGCGTCTGGAAGAAATTTTGCCGTTGAGAAGAAGCCACGTGGAGAAATTTTAGTCACCGATGAGTCGGATCGGCCGCTGATCCGCGGCGGATCGGCCGCTGATCCGCGGCCATATGAGGTGATCTCTGCATGAAAGTCTCAGGTTGGTTTGGTGCTGATCCTTAGGGCTTTATTTTATGTCTGGAATCTCATTATACTTTCTTGTTTACTGTCAGATATCAAGTCAAAGACTTGATGTATTTTATCAGCATTTTTAGCAGTTCCGGCTCTTTTACCTGGAGAATTTCCTGCACACAATCTCGAGACAAGTGTTGAGATATAAAAATCATGCGAATAGTAAGAAACACTTAATTTCCCTTTAGAATGTCGATTATAACTATAACACGGGTTATTTGGTATTTTCCAGATGAATTCGTAATCTGTGTTATAATTACAATAAACACCTATATATGAATGATAAGCGTAGGGAAATTAACGTGTTGAGAATGCACTATTTTCGACTGATCAAGATCCTCTCGACTCGTAGGGAGAAAAATCTTTATGAGACCCTCACGGCTCATAAAGTTGAAAAGTCTTAGGCAGCAGACCCGAACCTGTTTCCTAAGCCATCGCTACCCTACAAAGAGTTCAAGATGAATTTTTATCTATCATCTACAGGCTACACTTACTAGAGTAACATGCCAATAACACAGCAAAGAAAAGAAAGCGATAGTACATGATAGAAAAAAATGTGTCTTATATTCATGAATTCAATTGAGTACAAGATACATCATATAAAAGAATTAAAAAAAATGAATAAGGGCATGTTATTCATAAATTATAAATTTTCAGTCGATACAAAGATGGCTACTAAGAAGGAGGCGTTTTTAGCAAATCAGTAAGCCGCTCTCGTACTCCTCTCAACTCCTTTTCATGATCAGCCGCCGCGGCCAACTCCGCTTCAATTCGAGCCCGTTGCTGCAAACAGGATGAAACCTTCTCATCGATTTCCTGCTGAGCGGCTTCATGACTCTGCGTAACCCGCTCGGTGAAGTCAAGCTTCTTCCTCAGCACCAGCCCGTCAGAAATATATCGTTGGAGACCTTCAAAAATAGCGTTTAGATGTGCAGCGTTCGATTTGACCTGGGCTCGCAATTGGACAGACTCTTCGGAAGCCGCCTCACGTTCCTTTCGCCCAAGGGTCGCCTCTTGTTCAAAATGGCGAAGGAAAGGAACACTCTGCTCAACCCATGCAGCTCGCTGGGATTTCAAAGCCGATACTTCCGGAGCAGGACGCTTGAGCTCAATCTCATGCAGGCAAGCCTCGACCTTTCTGCAATGATTAACCCAAGACTCGACGACGCCTTCGCCATGGAAGCTCACGAGCGTCGCCGGCATGGGATTAACCTCAGTAGCAAAGTCTGCAGCAGATGCGAAGGCCTCGGCGTCAAGATCCTCGACGAACTCGCTCAACATTCGCAGGCTGTTCGCAGCACCCCTGGAAGATGGGCGTTTAGAAAAGGGCCCTTCTGGCATTGGGATTCGAGACTCGAAGGGAGCTGGAGTCAGTGCGATTGCTGCAAAACAAATTATGGTCAGATGTCGACTCGGGAGGTAAAGAGGAATACACGAGCAATGGAGTCTACTATACCGGCTGTGGCAGATGGCAAAATTGGGAGTACCGGAGGTGCGGCTACCCCCTCGTCTCCTCCTCCGATCCGCGAAGCTGCGATCAATATAAAGAAGACTTAGCAACAGTACGACCATTCATAAAAGAAAGAAAGAAACAATAGCTGAAGGATATACTAACCAATACCAACGGGCGGAGCGACTTCCGACTGGAAGGAGAAATGCGGGTTCAGCACCTGATACAGATGGTCAAAAAGGACTCCTGCAAAGTTGCGACAATACATGGTTAGTACAAGGAAGACGGTGTTCATAGTTCAACTAAATCGCAAATCTATAGCTTCCAGCATTTCGGAGGACATATGAGAAGGCGAGGGAACAACAACTGTCATGGCGGGGACCGGAGGTGCTTCAGATGGAACAATTTCTACGTTCACTGCACCTACAAACAAAAATCATCAGAAGAAGCTAAATGGGATTGTAAAATAAAAGGAGAACGATGACTCAAGATATACCTGGTGGGACATCAGCCAAAACCGTGACAGAAGCATCACCAGGCGCAGCGGCTTCTTCGTTCTCCTTCAGTGGAATAGTTTCGGCGCCCGTGGCTTCGTCCCCTAATTCGACGAGGGCCATCATGATGCTCGTGTTAGTTATATGTATGCCCTAGAGGCCATTACTATACATAGGATGTATATTGTAGTGGATGCTTGGACATATATAGGGATGACTTTCTTGCTCGATATGATAGTATACTATCTGGTTACTCTTTACCTTAACGTGTACACTGATTGTCTCTCTGTTACATGTTGGTAAAGCCCTTAGGATGTGTACTTGACTACCTGGACTATGATGCGGATCATACTAGTGGGGACATGGTAGTCCATAAGTACATCCTTCAAAGTCCCTAGTCGTGGGTGTATCGAGACGGGGCATCGATATACCAGAGTAGACTAGCGTGTACCTTCTCGACCCATATAGATGGGCGATGGATGATCCCATATCCATTGGTGTTTGACATCAGAGATGATATACGGGTGCTCAGTGGAGACTGGGTACACTGGACGGACTCGCCGAGAACTCCCAGATGGTATTATACCTTACGTCAGATGGCAGTTCTCTGGTGACACTGGTACAGGTTAGTCTGTAGACCCAAGATCGTCATAGAGTCTTGTGTGATTCCCACTGTGCTTTGATTTCCACCTTACCACGTCCAAGAAGGCATGCAAAATGGTGGTTTTTAGGTACAGTCCCGAATCACATGGAGGCAATGAGCGATAGGAGGGGTTTCGTCTCTCCCGGTATAGGGAGTTGATGTTGCGCACTGCTCGATTGGCTATAACAGGAAGTCCTTGGCCAAGGCTGTTTTAGGGATTTACTGGTAAGTGTTACCAGTAGTTTCTCGACCCGTTATGAGCCTTATATCAACACGACTTATCGAGTTATTGGGGTCTGACGTTTACCACCCCTAGACAAGGTATGCGACATATCAGACGAACAGACCGGACTGTACGGTAAGTGTTACTGGTTGGATTCACAGGAGTGTGAGCGGGCTAGCTCGTCGATCTTCTGATCGCTCAATACCCGGATGGCCGTTACGTTTAGCAGACCGCTTGCGGCTTGTGGGTGCTTGATATGATCATCATCTGCTACCGGCGTATTGACGAGTCTTTAGAGTCCTACACAGAGGTTTCCTGGCTCAAGCGAAACGAAATAGGAGCGCATATGAGATATGTGCGGGACCGAGAATAATACCAGTATGTGATACTGTATTCTATTCTCGCGATTTGTATCATCGGTCGGTTATATGTGATATAGCCGGGTTACCGAATCAAGTGTTGATTCGATATATTGATACACTTGATACTAGTCGGTTATATGCGATATGACCGGATCGTTAAATCAAGTGTTGATTTAATGATTTAATGTATAATTATATATTTGATATATTACTTTACATTAACTAGTATTGGTTCACTTAAGATTGATTTTCTCACTTGAATGTGCACATTGTTTATATGTGATATATGCAAGTGTACATGTTTGTATCATGCTTGATGATACAAACAAGTTGTGTGTATGAGACTTGAACCATATCAAGGTTAAATTAGGGTTTACTATTTTCCTAACAAATAACAAAAGAGTGAGACTTTGGTCAAAGTTATCAAGCTTCATGAAGCTTGATAAATATTGACAAAGTCAACTCTTTGTCATTTATTCAAAGATATTAGTTAACCCAACCTTTAACCTAATGCTTTGGTTAATTATCTACATGAGTTAAGCATGAGGGCTTAACTCAACCATGATGCCATTATTTATTTGATAAGTTTCATTTGGATATTATTGATATGATTCTTTCTTCTTCATCTTCATCAAGCTCACAAAAGCTTGCTAGCTCCTATGGTGTCATGAGAAAAAGAGTGAGAAATCCAATTCTAAAGTGAACCCACTTCCTATTTCTTCATCCTCTACTACTTTCCATGTATTATAGGTTGTTCTCTTCACAAAGTTTTTGACCAAGTGAAGGAATAGCTTGAGTTTGAGTCTCCCCGACGTAGATCATCTTCGGCCTCGAAGTCAATGACCTAGCCCGATCATTTCTCCGACGAAACCATCGCTAGAGTCCGGGATCCGATGATCGCAGCGGAGGGACGTCAACACGGAGCTTTAGAAGTGGAGGACCGGATCTACAAAGGTTGTATTTCCATTCACTTAGTAGAAAAGTAGTTTGCTTGCATGTTGTTTCGCCTAATCTTTAGTTAACGATCTAGTTTAGGGTTTCTCGGCACCGGAAAATTTGAATTTGGCATGGTTGATGCCTTGTGGAACCTCTTGTGTGTGCCTAGTAACCCTACAGTGGTATCAGAGCCTAGCTATAGTATTAGGCGATGTGTTTACGGAGTTAAAACCCTGATCGAAACCCGAAACGCAAAATTAACCCCCTCTCTGGAAATTTTTTGAAATCTGGGATTTTTCTCTATTAAAAATATCTAAAAAATTCAGCAGGCTTTTATAAGAATTACCATGAAAAACGAGCCTCTAAGTCCTCCACATGGCCGCGGAACCGCGGCAATCCACCTTTGGCGGCGGTTCCGAGGCAAGGTAAGGGAATTAGCGACGGGTTTTTGCACAGTAATTCTTGCCTCTGTTGTTTCAATTTTCTGGGTATTTTTAACAGTGACTCAAGTGTTGAGTATTTTTGGGGTTTATTTTGTATTCGATTATTCGATCGGAATATTTAATTTCGTAATATTTTCCGGATATTTTTAGAGCATGTTAAAAAGTTCGACCGGATATAAATACCCACTTTTTCCCCTGCCGGGAAATTTCCAAGTGTTAGATTTTTCCGTAGTTTAAGAACGTCTAAATAGTGCAAGTAACGCGATGGACTCTCTAGAAGACAACAAATCTTAACTCAATTATGTGACCGTCTTGAACTGCCCTTTGAACCTTAGGGTTTGGGGCAGTACGGCGTGCCACATGTGAGGCGTTGGCTTGACCCTTCTACGGCTGGACCGTTGGTACTGTGGCATGAAATGGATGTTTTTGAACTTATTTCAAGAGTTGAGCTGTTTCGGGAAAACTTGGGTGTTTTTTTGTTCGATCGGAAAGTTTAACATTTTCTATTTATCTGGAATGTGATACAATATTTGGAATCCACAAGTAGTTATGAGATAACTGTATGAATGTTATAAACATAGCAGTTTAGTCTCGATTGATCGGTTGCCACGGAATTTTGATGCGATCAAAACTCCGTCGCAATCAAGTAGCGTACGCGGATACTTGCCGGGTAAACTTAATAGACAGCCATGCCCCATAGCCCTGACCAAGTGACTGTAGGAGAACCCCGTAGCCAAAAGCATCCGTTTGGGTGCTCGCGGCAGCGGAGTTCCGCCTTAGTGCACTTCGTCGACGGCATCGGTGGTGCGGCCGTCTACTGAAGTTTGCGACGAGCATTCGATCAGAATATCGGGAATCTTGTTGAATTGCCCGACTTGATATTGAAAAGTGTTTTCGATAATGAGACTAAATGTGGGGTTTATAATTGTTAGGCATGCGATGTTTAAGGAATTCATTTGATTAGGCATGCGATGTCTAAAGAGGTTGCGGATTCCAACTGTTGTAGTTTTACACTTTCTTTTCTGCGACCGTAAGTGTAATATGTGATATCGCCGGTTTCGTTGCTATATGTCAACGACAATTGGGATGCACACATTTACTTACGTTGATGACATGTGATGTTATGTGTTGCTGGATATGTTATATTGGATCGTCGCGTTTTGAATAACCGGGGGTTTTATGTGAGATGAGTGTTTTTCATTTTCATTCATGTAAAATTAATTGTATGTAATATTCGTTTATTGGGGAACTTCCAGGTTGCGGAAGATGTCACCATTTGTATATTATTTACTTTTCCGCACTAGGATAGACCAAAGGAGGAGAGGACAAGTAACCGGGTTCTGGAGTCCAGTGGGAGACCAACTCGAGGAGTCGAGTCCAGGTCTCCTAACTCTAGAATTGGTAGGGTTGCTTGCCGCTCTCATAGGGGTCTGGGGGTGTGGGTTTGGCTATTCATCGCGACCGTGGAATCTGTGTTTTATACAGGCTCGTATTGAAAACACGGACGTCCTAGTATATCCAATATTTCATATGATTCTTCTGCTGCGATATCTGTGATGTGATCATTTGATGTTCTGTGATAAATACTGTGTAGGGTTCCTAGGCATGCCAATGAGGTCTCACAAGGCATCAACCATGCCAAATTCAAAATTTTCCGGTGCCGAGAAACCCTAATACGGATCGTTAACTAGAAATTAGGCAAAACTACAAGCTAGTTAACAACTTAACTACTAAGTGAATGGAAATACTGTAGGGTTCCTAGGCACACAATAGAGGTCTCACAAGGCATCAACCATGCCAATTTCAAATTTTATGGATGCCGAGAAACCCTAATACGGATCGTTGACTAGAAGTTTAGGCGATATACAAATCTAGTTAACAACTTAACTAAAGATAAGAAGCTACAACCTTTGTAGATCCGGATATCCACTTCCTTGGCTCCACGTAGGCGTCCTCTCGCTGTCCATCTCGAATCCCGGACTCAATCGTCGGCTTGATCGGAGAAATGGGCGGACTAGGTCGTCGGCTTCGTGCCGAAGATGATCTACGTCGAGGCATCACAAGTTCAAGCTCCGACTTCACAAATTTATGAAACTTGTGAAGAAAACACCCAAAACAACTTGGCAAGAGGTAGAGGGTGAAGAAATAGGAGGTGGGTTCACTTTGGAATTGGATTTCTCACTTTAGAACTCAAGTTGCCATTGATGGCATCAAGCTTTCTTGAAGAAGAAGATGATGAAGAAGAAGAAAGAATATGATAAGTGTTGAATTAAAATGAAAAAATAATTCAATACTTATCATAAGTTAACCATAGTTGAGTGTAGAGAATAGACCATGGTTACTTGGATGGATTAGGGTTAAGCATGAAGACAAGAATGGTTAAGAAGTCAAAGCTTCATGAAGCTTCAACTAGAAACAAACATAGCCACCATTCTTATCTAAATCTTTTCCAAATAAATAAAAAAATAAATAAATGAAAAAGCAAAACCCTAATCATCTCTTAACCATGGTTTAATCCTTTACACTTAACCACATGATCAAGTATCATCAAACATGATACAAATATGTACACAAAAAATATATCACATATACAATGTGCATCAAGTGAGAAAATCCTTTTAAAATGAACCAATACTAGTTAATGCAAAGTAATATATCAAATATATAATCATACATTAAATCATTAAATCAACACTTGATTTAACGATCCGGTCATATCGCATATAACCGACTAGTATCCTATGTATCGGCTTATCGAACCAACCCTTGATTCGATATCTAGGTTATATCGCATATAACCAATCGATATATTCATCGCGAGAATTGAATACGGTATCACATACACGCATCATTCTCGGTCCTGCACATATCTCATATGCACTCCTATTTCGTTTCGCTTGAGCCAGGAAACCTCTGTGTAGGACTCTAAAGACTCGTCAATACGCCGGTAGCAGATGATGATCATATCAAGCATCCACAAGCCACAAGCCGCAAGCGGTCTGCTAAACGTAACGGCCATCCGGGTATTGAGCGATCAGAAGATCGACGAGCTAGCCCGCTCACACTCCTGTGAATCCAACCAGTAACACTTACCGTACAGTCCGGTCTGTTCGTCTGATATGTCGCATATCAAGTCTAGGGGTGGTAAACGTCAGACCCCAATAACCGATAAGTCGTGCCAATGTGAGGCTCATAACGGGTCGAGAAACGACTGGTAACACTTACCAGCAAATCTCTGATCAGCCCTGGCCAGGGACTTCCCTGTTACGGCTAATCGAGCACTGCGCAACATCAACCCCCAATACCGGGAGAGACGAAACCCCTCCTATCGCTCATTGCCTCCATGTGACTCGGGACTGTACCCAAAGACCACCGTTTTGCACGCCCTCATGGACGTGGTAAGGTGGAGATCAAAGCACAGTGGGAATCACACAAGACTCTATGACAATCTCGGGTCTACAGACTAACCTGTACAAGTGTCACCTGAGAACTGCCATCTGACGTGAGGTATAATACCATCTGGGAGTTCTCGGCGAGTCCGTCCAGTGTACCCAGTCTCCACTGAGCACCCGTATACCATCTCTGATGTCAAACACCAATGGATATGGGATCATCCATCGCCCATCTCCTGGGTCGAGAAGCGTATACGCTAGTCTACACTGGTATATCGATGCCCTGTCTCGATACACCTACGACTAGGGACCTTGAAGGATTTACTTATGGACTACCATGTCCCCACTAGTATGATCTGCATCATAGTCCAGGTAGTCAAGTACACATCCTAAGGGCTTTATCAACATGTAACTATAAGACAGTTTAAAGAGACAAGTGTACATGTTAAGATAAAGAGTAACCAGATAGCATACTATCATATCGAGCAAGAAAGTCATCTCTATATATGTCCAAGCATCCAATATAATATACATCATCTGTATAATACTGGCCTCTACGGCATACATACAACTAACAATCTCCCACTTGCACTAGGGCCAGCTGCTGTAGTATCGCATACCGAGCATCCCGAAGAGTCTCTCAAACTGTATCTGGGGAATGGCCTTCGTGAGTGGATCCGCCGTGTTGTTCTTCGTGTCAACCCTCCTGACCTCGATCTCCCGGCGATCAACTATCTCCCGGATCAGGTGATACCGCCTCAGAATATGCCTAGATCGCTGATGGGACCGGGGTTCCTTGGCCAAAGCCACCGCTCCATTGTTATCGCAATACAAAGGTATTGGATGCTCAATGGATGGAACCACACCAAGTTCAGTAATGAACTTCTTGATCCAGACAGCCTCTTTAGCGGCATCGTTGGCAGCGATGTATTCAGCCTCCATCGTCGAGTCTGCCACGGTTTCCTGCTTGGAACTCTTCCAGCTAACCGCCCCTCCGTAAAGGGTAAAGACAAAGCCCGACTGCGACTTAGAGTCGTCCTTATCACTCTGGAAGCTCGAATCGGTAAAGGACTCCACTTGGAGTTCTCCGTTACCATACACCAAGAGCATCTTTTTAGTCCTTCGTAAGTACTTGAGAATGCTCTTCACAGCTGTCCAGTGACTCTCTCCAGGATCAGCTTGATACCTGCTCACTACACTTAGTGAGCATGCTACATCGGGTCTGGTACATAGCATCACATACATGATAGAGCCTACAGCTGAAGCATAGGGTATCCCTTGCTTGCGAGCTCTCTCCAAATCAGTCTTGGGAGACATCTCTTTGGAGAGAGTGACTCCAGAGATCGTGGGTAAGTTCCCACGCTTGGATTCTTCCATACTAAACCTCTTTAGTATGGTGTCAATGTACCTGGATTGGGACAATCCCAAAATCCGTTTGGATCTATCTCTATAGATCCTAATTCCCAATATGCAGGAGGCATCACCAAGATCTTTCATTGAGAATCTTTGTGATAAGAAGAGCTTGACCGATTGCAGCATAGGAATATCATTTCCTATCAAGAGTATGTCGTCCACGTACAATACGAGGAAGACAACCTTACTCTCTGCCACCTTCTTGTAAATACAAGGTTCATCTGGGTTTTTGACGAAATCAAACTCTTTGATAATGACGTCAAAGCAGATGTTCCAACTCCACGATGCTTGCTTTAATCCATAAATGGATTTAAGCAGCTTGCACACCTTCCCGCTGCTCCCACTGTCTACGAAGCCCTCTGGCTGAGTCATGTACACGCACTCTTCTAAATCACCATTTAGAAAGGCGGTCTTAACATCCATTTGCCAGATTTCGTAGTCATGATATGCAGCGATGGCAAGCATTATCCGGATGGATTTAAGCATAGCTACTGGAGAAAAGGTTTCATCATAGTCCACACCTGGTCTTTGACGAAAACCCTTTGCTACAAGTCTAGCTTTGAAAGTCTCCACTTTCCCATCTACACCAAGTTTTTTCTTGAAGATCCACTTGCTCCCAATGGGTTTTACCCCTTCAGGAGCAACTTCCAAAGTCCATACTTTGTTGGTGTACATGGATTCCATCTCGGACCGCATTGCATCCAGCCATTTCACTGAGTCTTTACTCGTGATGGCCTGCTCGAAGCTAGTTGGGTCATCATCCTCCATGATGCAATCCTCGCTCCCACCATCCATGAGAAAACCGTAGTATCTCTCAGGTCGGCGAGGAACCCTACTAGATCGGCGGAGAGGCTGGGGTTCGTCGGGTACTACTGAATTCTCTGGTTCCACCAGATCTTCTGTTGTAGCTTCTGTAGCTGGAACCTCTTCCAGTTCTACCTCATGACCACTAATCTCTTTTTCAAGAAATTCATTTTCTAAAAAGGTGGCATGCCGAGAAACAAACACTCTTTGTTCCTCAGGGTGGTAGAAGATATACCCTTGTGAATTTTTGGGATATCCTATAAATTTGCATAGAACAGACCTTGCCTCGAGTTTGTCCGGATTTTGTCGTTTGACATAGGCTGGACAACCCCATATCTTAACATAGTTAAGACATGGTCTCTTCCCTTTCCATATCTCATATGGAGTGGTAGGCACAGATTTGGTGGGGACCATATTCAATAGATGTATGGCTGTCTCAAGCGCATACCCCCAGAAGGAAATAGGTAACTCAGCTGTGCTCATCATAGAGCGCACCATATCTAATAGGGTGCGGTTCCTCCTTTCTGATACACCGTTGTGCTGTGGTGTATATGGAGGAGTCAGCTGAGAGAGAATCCCATTCTCTTTTAGGAAGTCCAGGAATTCATTGCTTAAGTATTCACCTCCTCGATCAGATCGAAGGATTTTAATACTTTTTCCGGTTTGGTTCTCGACTTCTTGTTTATATTCTCTAAATTTCTCAAAAGCTTCAGACTTGTGTCTTATTAAGTACACATGTCCGTATCTTGAGAGATCGTCAGTGAATGTAATGAAGTACGAAGAACCATCCCTGGCATGTGTAGACATGGGACCGCATACATCACTATGTATCAGTCCCAAGAGTTCGGTAACTCTTTTTCCGTGTCCCGTAAACGGAGTTTTGGTCATCTTTCCTTTGAGACATGACTGGCAAGTGTCATAAGATGAAAATTCGAATGGTTTCAAATATCCATCCTTATGCTACTTAGCCAGTCGTGTCGCATTGATGTGACCCAGTCTACAATGCCACAAGAAGGATTCGTTCAGTTCTGAACTCTTCCTCTTGTGTGTGTTTGTTATGCTCAGAACTGTTGATTGATTTAGAACATAAATTCCATTGCACAACGTGCCTGATCCAACCAACTTTTGGTTACGGAAAATGTTCATAACATTATCCTGTAATACAAAATTATATCCCTCTTTACTTAATAAAGAAACCGATATAATGTTGCATATCAGGTTCGGCATGTAATAGCATTCGTTCAGAACCAATGTATTACCAGTAGGTAATACAAGGTGATATTCCCCGACAGTCTTAGCTGCAACAATTGCACCATTTCCAACTCTAATGTCTTTATCACCTTCTCCAAGTTCTCTACCTTTCCTTAGCCCATGTAACTGATTACATATATGGGATCCTGACCCAGTATCTAATACCCAGGACGTAGAGCAAATGGAGAAACAGTTCTCAGTAACGAACACACCCGAAGAAAATGCATCAACATGTACTTTCTTCATTCGGGTGGCATGGGAATCCTGGTATTCCCCTATGTCCTGTTCATTCCTATAACTCTTATAAGAAAGAACGGAACCAACGTTCCCCAGCACAGTATAACATGCGGGTTCGGTCAATACATCCATATTATTATCTTTATTAGGGCATGAAATGGTCGCTACCTGGAGAGAGAGAGAAGAAAACACTTTAGCGTATGCTCGTGCAAGATCAGATTGGTTATTATCTTATCTAATCAGGATGGCTCCCACTGGTTTTTATCAAATCTTCCTTCAAATCCTAAAAGGAAAGACTAGCCGGGATTAATTACACACTACAAGTTCGCCAATCTTTCAGCCAGGCCAGTGTCGGTACTTTGAGGGAAGTCACCCGTGCTTTCGCACGAACCTAATTAATGTAAACCTCGTTTTCCCAGAGGCGTAACCCCGTTGACACCTTTCTAGACACCTACTTGATCGGCTAATTGTAATGTGTAAAACTCTCACAGGAGTAACTCTTACTCGCAGTGGGTATCGGGATCCAACTATCTCATAGAAGGTATGCAATCTCATTGCAAATTTCAACACTTGAAATTCCCGATAATGCTTTTGCCCCTAGCGTGCTATGACCCTGACGAAAGCCAACAAACCACAGCCCGCTAGTCAAGTTCAACCCGTACATTTCTTGACTGAATTAAACCCATCCGCACGACCCTTGACGAAAGCCAACAAAGCCGTACGACTACCCTAATCCAGTCGCATCATATGCAGCAGATAAGCAGCACATAGCTACCGCACACTACACCTTGACAAAAGCCAACAAATGTAGCACGAATACTATATGCAACTTATCTGAAATGACGGAGGGCTACGCAGGTTTTTCTGAAAACCATGAGCGTAATGAACTTGATATCGTTGTAGAATCAAATGAAGTTTTGAAATGGAGTGATTTTGAGGCTTTTCTAGTTTTGCTAAAGGGGTCACTCCCGGTGAAGGGATCGTCGGCCCTTTCCTCGTCGAATGAGGTGCGGGATATATCATATATATCACTGTGCAAAGCAGAAACTATAGAAGCAATCAAAAAACAAACCGAGTGTGTAGCATCTGCCAGTTATTGCTAAAGGAGTCACTCCCGGTGAAGGGATCTCGGTCCTTTCCTCATCGAATAAGGTGCAGGATATATCACATATACCGCTGTGCAAAGCAAGAACTGTAGCTACCTGTTTTATTTAAAATTCGATTCTACAACATCTTTGGTTTCTTTTCTTTCATTAATCACATTAATGAAGTCTCATCATTTAAGTACCTAAACATCACAGATAAATACGACGTACACTTATGCCATCCGCATTCGCCTCGATGTCCCCTCGTGCACCGTTAGGTTAGGTAACTAACGGCAGAGCGGGGCAGGGCTAGCACGGGTACAAAACATAAGTAACGTCTATATAATATATCATATATACTATATACTGTATCTATCACAGAACATCACATGATCACATCACAGATAACGCAGCAGAAGAAACATATGAAACATTGGATATACTAAGACGTCCGTGTTTTCAATACGAGCCAGTATAAAACACGGATTCCACGGTGGTGATGAATAGCCAATCCCACACCCCTAGACCCCTACGAGAGCGGCAAGTAACCCTACCAATTCTAGGGTTAGGAGACCCGGACTCGACTCCTCGAGATGGTCTCCCACTGGACCCTAGAACCCGGTTACTTGTGCTCCCCTCCTTGGGTCTTTCCTAGTGCAGAAAAGAAAATAATATACAAAAGGTGACGACTTCCGCAACCTGGAAGTGCCCCAAATAAAAGAATATTACATACAAGTTTTTACATGAATGAAAATGAAAAACACTCATCTCACATAAAAAAAACCCGGCTATTCGAACACGACGATCCAATATAACATAACCAGCAACACATAACATCACATGTCATCAACGTAAGTAAATATGCGCATCCCAATTGTCGTTGACATATAGCAACGAAACCGGCGATATCACATATTACACTTACGGTCACAGAAAAGAAAGTGTAAAACTACAACAGTTGGAATCCGCAACCTCTTTAGACATCGCATGCCTAATCAAATGAAATACTTAGACATCACATGCCTAACAGTTATAAACCCCGCATTTTAGTCTCATTATCGAAAACTCTTTTCAATGTCAAATGAGACTAAACCGCTAGATTTATAATATTCATTCAGTTATCTCATAACTGTTTGTGAATTCCAATTATTGTATCCCATTCCGGATAAATAGAAAATATTAAACTTTCCGATCGAACATTCGAACACCCAAGTTTTCCCGAAACTGTTCAACACATGAAATTAGTTCAAAGACGTTCACTTCATGCCTCAGTACCAACGGTCCAGCCGTAGAAGGGTCAAGCCAACGCCTCACATGTGGCACGCCGTACTGCCCCAAACCCGAAGGTTCAAAGGGCAGTTCAAGATGGTCGCATAATCGAGTTAAGGTTTGTTGTCTTTTAGAGGGACCATCGCGTTACTTGCACTACTCAGAACGTCCTTAAACCATAGAAAAATCCAACACTTGGAAATTTTTCGGCAGGGGAAAAGTTGGGTATTTATATCCGGTCGGACTTTTTAACATATTCTAAAGTCATCCGGAAAAACACATAGACGAAGTTTAACAATCCGATCGAATCTACGATTCCCAATGCAACCCCAGAATACTCAACTCTTGAGTCAATTTAAAAATTCCCAGAAAACTCAACATAATTAAATAGGAGTTACTGTGCAAACTAGGAGGGCTGACGTCATCATCAGGCCGCGGAACAGCCGCATAAGCCATGCTTATGCCGCGGTTCCGCCGCACTATATACTGTTCATGAGAAAAAATTTGCACCGTAATTCTTAGAATTCCCTGCTGAATTTTTTAAGCATTTTTAATACGGAAAAATCCCAGATTTCAGAAAAAGTCCAGAGAGCATGAAAAAGTTAGGGTTTCGGGTTCGATCGGGTTTCAAACATCGTCTAAGCATCGCCTAAGGCTCTAGCTAGGCTCTGATACCACTGTAGGGTTCCTAGGCACACAATAGAGGTCTCACAAGGCATCAACCATGCCAATTTCAAATTTTATGGATGCCGAGAAACCCTAATACGGATCGTTGACTAGAAGTTTAGGCGATATACAAATCTAGTTAACAACTTAACTAAAGATAAGAAGCTACAACCTTTGTAGATCTGGATATCCACTTCCTTGGCTCCACGTAGGCGTCCTCTCGCTGTCCATCTCGAATCCCGGACTCAATCGTCGGCTTGATCGGAGAAATGGGCAGACTAGGTCGTCGGCTTCGTGCCGAAGATGATCTACGTCGAGGCATCACAAGTTCAAGCTCCGACTTCACAAATTTGTGAAACTTGTGAAGAAAACACCCAAAACAACTTGGCAAGAGGTAGAGGGTGAAGAAATAGGAGGTGGGTTCACTTTGGAATTGGATTTCTCACTTTAGAACTCAAGTTGCCATTGATGGTATCAAGCTTTCTTGAAGAAGAAGATGATGAAGAAGAAGAAAGAATATGATAAGTGTTGAATTAAAATGAAAAATAATTCAATACTTATCATAAGCTAACCATAGTTGAGTGTAGAGAATAGACCATGGTTACTTGGATGGATTAGGGTTAAGCATGAAGACAAGAATGGTTAAGAAGTCAAAGCTTCATGAAGCTTTAACTAGAAACAAACATAGCCACCATTCTTATCTAAATCTTTTCCAAATAAATAAACAAATAAATAAATGAAAAAGAAAAACCCTAATCATCTCTTAACCATGGTTTAATCCTTTACACTTAACCACATGATCAAGTATCATCAAACATGATACAAATATGTGCACAAAAAATATATCACATATACGATGTGCATCAAGTGAGAAAATCCTTTTAAAATGAACCAATACTAGTTAATGCAAAGTAATATATCAAATATATAATCATACATTAAATCATTAAATCAACACTTGATTTAACGATCCGGTCATATCGCATATAACCGACTAGTATCCTATGTATCGGCTTATCGACTTATCGAACCAACCCTTGATTCGATATCTAGGTTATATCGCATATAACCAATCGATACATTCATCGCGAGAATTGAATACGGTATCACATACACGCATCATTCTCGGTCCTGCACATATCTCATATGCACTCCTATTTCGTTTCGCTTGAGCCAGGAAACCTCTGTGTAGGACTCTAAAGACTCGTCAATACGCCGGTAGCAGATGATGATCATATCAAGCACCCACAAGCCGCAAGCGGTCTGCTAAACGTAACGACCATCCGGGTATTGAGCGATCAGAAGATCGACGAGCTAGCCCGCTCACACTCCTGTGAATCCAACCAGTAACACTTACCGTACAGTCCGGTCTGTTCGTCTGATATGTCGCATATCAAGTCTAGGGGTGGTAAACGTCAGACCCCAATAACCGATAAGTCGTGCCGATGTGAGGCTCATAACGGGTCGAGAAACTACTGGTAACACTTACCAGCAAATCTCTGATCAGCCCTGGCGAGGGACTTCCCTGTTACGGCCAATCGAGCACTGCGCAACATCAACCCCCAATACCGGGAGAGACGAAACCCCTCCTATCGCTCATTGCCTCCATGTGACTCGGGACTGTATCCAAAGACCACCGTTTTTCACGCCCTCATGGACGTGGTAAGGTGGAGATCAAAGTACAGTGGGAATCACACAAGACTCTATGACGATCTCGGGTCTACAGATTAACCTGTACAAGTGTCACCTGAGAACTGCCATCTGACGTGAGGTATAATACCATCTGGGAGTTCTCGGCGAGTCCGTCCAGTGTACCCAGTCTCCACTGAGCACCCGTATACCATCTCTGATATCAAACACCAATGGATATGAAATCATCCATCGCCCATCTCATGGGTCGAGAAGCGTATATGCTAGTCTACACTGGTATATCGATGCCCTGTCTCGATACACCTACGACTAGGGATCTTGAAGGATGTACTTATGGACTACCATGTCCCCACTAGTATGATCTGCATCATAGTCCAGGTAGTCAAGTACACATCCTAAGGGCTTTATCAACATGTAACTATAAGACAGTTTAAAGAGACAAGTGTACATGTTAAGATAAAGAGTAACCAGATAGCATACTATCATATCGAGCAAGAAAGTCATCTCTATATATGTCCAAGCATCCAATATAATATACATCATCTGTACAATACTGGCCGCTAGGGCATACATACAACTAACAAATACAACCTTTGTAGATCCGGTCCTCCACTTCCTTGGCTCCGTGATGACGTCCCTCCGCTGTACCCATCGGAATCCTAGACTCTCCCGGTGGTTTCATCGGAGAAAAGATCGGGCTAGGTCGTCGACTTCGATGCCGAAGATGATCTACGTCGAGACAACTCTAGATCAAGCTCCAACTTCACCAAGTCATGAAACTTGTGAAGAAAACACCCTATACTACTTGGCAAGTGGTAGAGGATGAAGAAATAGGAATGGGGTTCACTTTAGAATTGGATTTCTCACTCTTTTTCTCAAGTCACCATTGAAGCTAGCAAGCTTCTTTCTTCTTGAAGAAGAAGAAGAAGAAGAAAAAGAATATGATTAGATTATCAATAATAGAAAATAAAGTGATTCTTATCATAATGCAACCTTGGGTTAGTTTAACAAGTGTAGAGAATAAACTAGGGTTAGGTGAATGGTTAGGGTTAAGGAAAAAACAAAATGGTCAAAGCTTTCAAAGCTTCATGAAGTTTCAAGAATGAAACAAATTTAGCCACCATTTTATTCTTGCCAAAATAAACAAATAAATAAATAAAAATGAATAAGTGAATAATTAAAAACCCTAACCATTCACTTAACCATGGTTTAAAGTAAACATACACCCAAGCTTGCATGTATCATCAAACATGATACAATCTAGTGCACAAAAATATATCACATATACTACTTGTGCACATCAAGTGAGAAAATCCATCTTAAGTGAACAAATACTAGTTAATATAAAGTAATATATCAAATATATAATTATACATCAAATCATTAAATCAACACTTGATTTAATGATCCGGTCATATCGCATATAACCGACTAATATCAAGTGTATCAATGTATCGAATCAACACTTGATTCGGTAACCCGGTTATATCACATATAACCTGCCGATGACACAAATCGCGAGAATAGAATCTAGTATCACATACTGGTATTATTCTCGGTCCTGCACATATCTCATATGCGCTCCTATTTCGTTTCTCTTGAGCCAGGAAACCTCTGTGTAGGACTCTAAACACTCGTCAATACGCCGGCAGCAGGTGATGATCGTATCAAACACCCACAAGCCGCAAGCGGTCTGCTAAATGTAACGGCCACCCGGGTATTGAGCGATCAGAATATCGACGAGCAAGCCCGCTCACACTCCTGTGAATCCAACCAGTAACACTTACCATACAGTCCGGTCAGTTCGTCTGATATGTCGCATATCTCGCCTAGGGGTGGTAAACGTCAGACCCCAAAAGCTCGATAAGTCGTGTCGATATGAGGTCTATAACAGTTCGAGAAACTACTGGTAACACTTACCAGTAAATCTCAGCAACCCTGGCCAGGGATTTCCGGTTATAGCCAATCGAACACAGCGCAACATCAACTCCCTATACCGGGAGAGACGAATCCCCTCCTATCGCTCATTGCCTCGATGTGATTCGGGACTGTACCCAAAACCCACCGTTTTGCACGCCCTCTTGGACGTGGTAAGGTGGAAATCAAAGCACAGTGGGAATCACACAAGACTCTATGACGATCTCGGGTCTACAGACTAACCTGTACCAGTGTCACCAGAGAACTGCCATCTGACGTAAGGTATAATACCATATGGGAGTTCTCGGTGAGTCCGTCCAGTGTACCCAGTCTCCACTGAGCACCCGTATATCATCTTTGATGTCAAACACCAATGGATATGGGATCATCCATCGCCCATCTGTATGGGTCGAGAAGGTATACGCTAGTCTACTCTGGTATATCGATGCCCCGTCTCGATATACCCACGACTAGGGACCTTGAAGGATGTACTTATGGAATACCATGTCCTCACTAGTATGATCCGCATCACAGTCCAGGTAGTCAAGTACACATCCTAAGGGCTTTACCAACATGTAACAGAGAGACAATCAGTGTACACGTTAAGGTAAAGAGCAACCAGATAGCATACTATCATGTCGAGCAAGAAAGTCCTCCCTATATATGTCCAAGCATCCACTACAATATACATCCTATGTATAGTAATGGCCTCTAGGGCATACATATAACTAACATACTGTATATAGTATATATGATATATTATATAGGCGTTACTTATGTTTTACACCCGCGCTAGCCCTGCCCCGCTCTGCCGTTAGTTACCTAACCTAACGGTGCACGAGGGGACATCGAGGCGAATGCGGATGGCATAAGTGTACGTCGTATTTATCTGTGATGTTTTAGGTAACTTAAATGATGGGACTTCATTAATGTGATTAATGAAAGAAAATAAACCTAAGATGTTGTGGAATCGAATTTTCAAAAACTGGTAGCTACGATTCTTGCTTTGCATCGCGGTGTTCCTTGAAGAACATCCTGCACCTTATTCGATAAGGAAAGGGCCGAGATCCCTTCACCGGGAGTGACCCCTTTAGCAATAACTGGCAGATGCTACAACCCTCGGTTTGTCTTTTGATTGCTCCTATAGTTCTTGCTTTGCACAGCGGTATATGTGATATATCCAGCACCTTATTCGATGAGGAAAGGGCCGACGATCCCTTCACCGGGAGTGACCCCTTTAGCAAAACTAGAAAAGCCTCAAAAACACTCCATTTTAAAATCATTTGATTCTACAACGATATCAAGTTCATTACGCAATAGGTTTTCTTAAAAACCTGTCGTAGCCCTCCGTCATTTCAGATAAGTACTACTTAGTATTCGTGCTGCGGTAGTTTGGCATTCGTCAAGGCGTAGTGTACGGTAGCTAACTAGTATTTATCTGCTTATGCATATGATGCAGATTGGATTAGGGTATTCGTACGGCATTGTTTGGCATTCGTCAAGGGTCGTGCGGGTGGGTTTAATTCAATCAAGAAATGTACGGGTTGAACATGACTAGTGGACTATGGGTTGTTTGGCATTCGTCAAGGTCATAGAACACTAGGGGTAAAATATTATCGAGAATTTCAAGTGTTGAAATTTGCAATGAGATTGCATACCTTCTATGAGATAGTTGGATCCCGATACCCACTGCGAGTAATTGTTACTCCTAGGAGAGTTTTACACATTACAATTAGCCGATCAAGTAGGTGTCAACGGGGTAACGCCTCTGGGAAAACGAGGTTTACATTAATTAGGTCTGTGCGAAAGCAAGGGGCACCTCCCTCAAAGTACCGACACTGGCCTGGCTGAAAGATTGGCGAACTTGTAGCGTGTAATTAATCCCGGCTAGTCTTTCCTTTTAGGGTTTGAAGGAAGATTTAATAAAAACAGTGGGAGCCATCCTGATTAGATAAAATAATTAACTAATCTGATCTTGAAAGAGCGCACGCAGAGTGTTTTCTTCTCTCTCTCTCCTGGTAGCGACCATGTCACGCCTTAATCAAGATAATAAAACCGATATATTGACCGAACCCGCTTGTTATACTGAGTTGGGGAACGTTGGTCCTGATCAGTCGAAAATATTGCATCTTTTAACCGGCAATTTCCCTATCATTTGCATTCATTTAGAAGTGTACGGTATTCATATTTCACATATTAGCAAATCAGTCGTTAAATATCAGATTGTATGTGTTAGACTCTAAAACCGGCACTATAAAGGAAATTGACGGCATTTTATGGTATCGCATCATCCCTATATTGCGCAACACTTGTTTTGAGATCTATGCAGGAAAACTCAGAAGAAAAGCCAAAAATTTACATGGTACTGATCAAACATTACGCCAACTCAAGGATTTCAGTTCTGGTATCAATCCAAAGGGACAAATACAAATCAACATATCAGATAAAGCTCTAAATATCATCCCAGGACCACACCAGAAGAACCAAGCCATAAAGAGCCAACATAGCCGCGGAACCGCGGCCGGAACCGGCTTGGGCTGCGGTTCCGCGGCGGCGTTGCCAGATCATCACTCCAGTTTTGCATCAAAATTCTTCATTCAAGGCCTACACTTCAGAAAGACATGTCAAATTCCAGAAGACTCCAGAGACTTCTGCCAGATCAGCAAACTAGGGTTTCTAATGCTTGATTAATCCTAGCTTAAAGCCTAAGCTAGCTCCTAATAAACTCCTTCTAGAAGCCTTAACAAACTTTTGGAGGGAATTGTAATTTCAAACCTAGACCTAGGTTTTGGGAGATCTATAAATAAGACCCTAGGCTCACTTGTAAAAAAAAAAGGGGATTGATCCCCAATTTTAGTCTCAATCTAGATCCACTCTCTTTCTTCATCTTCTTCCACAAGTCTAGTGAGAAGACTTGTGTGAAACCCTAACCCTAATTCCAATCAAAAGCCAAGATCCCGAGTACCCCATCAAGCAAGAAGCCTTGCAACCTTTTATGAGCGGAGCCGATCTTCAACAGAGCAAGTGGTCCAAGCCGATCTGCGACTCACGGAGCCGAGCGACGCCAGATCGACAATTTAGTTCTTCCTCTTATAGTTCTTGAGCGACTGTAATCAAATTGTTGATATAAATAAAAGGTGATATTCTTTTATTTTGTTTTCTTTAAATTCTTGCATCATGATTCGATCTCAATTTCTAGTTGTAATTCTTGTTGTGATGTTTGAGTAATACTCCGCTCGTCGAGGAGTCGAGACGATGAATAGAATGATGATGTAATATATCTTAAATCGATTCTTGAATCCTACGAGTTTTGTAAACCCTAGCAAGTTCAAGAACCGACAACCCAATTCGTTGCGATGCTTTCTTGAATGATATCGCTCGAGATTGGGGAGTTACGATCGTTTCTTGAAATTGCTAGAGGCTAGAATGTGAATGATATCGACGAAAGAACAAGGGTTAAATGATGAAACCCTAGTTTCACGAGAAAGCCCTAACTCTCGTCGATCATCATCGATCTAGTATCAATTCTTCGAAGGAAAAGAACACGATATCTTGAGATTACATCACGTCTATAGATCCGATCGATTTTTATGAACCTCATTTAGATTCTTGACATTTGGTTGGAAATATCATTGAAACCCGATTCTCGATTGTTTATCATTTTCTTGATTCTTGAATAGAATAGTGACACTTGAAACAATTGATAAATCTTGAATCATGCATTCTTTTCTTTTCGATTAACTTTTCAATTCAAACAAATCGAACATTGAAACGAATCGCACAATCCCTGTGGACGATCCGCACTCGCTTACGATCTACAACTGACACCGTAATTGATTGTGGTCAAATATAATTCTTTGGTTGTGATTTCTTTATACAATTTTCTAAATACCAATACAAGATACTGTTATCGATCAAATGAAACCGTTATCGGGAAACAATTGATTCGATACTTGCTTTTACCACACAAACAAGAATTCTATTACAATCAAATGGCGCCGTTGCCGGGGATTACGCGCTAATTCGTTTCATATTATAGTTTGAATTGAAAGATTTATTCCATTGTTATTTTGAGATCGAAATTCGTGCAAACCCTAAACGATTTGTTGTGGTTCATTGCAAGGAAATCTGGAGCTGTTTGGCAAATGAAGAAATTTTTTGGAATATACGAGAGAGCTGAGGGAGTCTACAGAGCCTCTCTGAAAAAATTTTGTGCAGAGATCGCATTGTTCGACCGCGGAAGGGCGGCAATAAGACCCATATGCGGCGGAACCGCCGTCTCCTTGAGGGATCACTGTACCAAATTCTCTCAGGTGACTTCTTACCTTCTCCTCTTTCCTCTTTTTAGCTCCAACTAATAATTTTCTGCAGGATTCTTTGCAAATAATCGCAGCGCCGCAAAAAGAAAAATTAAATTTGTGCGTGTTTTTGTTTCTTGGTTGTTTGCATTCTAAATACGGATATTAAGGGGCACGGCCAAATCCAAATTAGGTGGGGATTTCATTACCCTTCCTAGGCCCCAAAAATCGCAAAACTTGCATCCGCATTGACCCACATTAACTAAAAAATATCTAGAGATGACTCTAAGGACCGTCGCGCTCACTTAGGACAGAAGAAGGCCGTGGGTAATTCATTGCTTATCCGCGTTTTCTTGTGGTGCCTAGGCAAGTGTGTCGAAGGCTAGTGGTTATTAATTAGTCCCACTACTTACGTAGTGGAGTACCTTCCCACTTACCTGGCACTTACCTGGCCACAGGGGGACAAGGAGGCAGTGGAGGATTCTATCCTGCGACTTGTCTTTTGGCAGTTAGGAGCGGTCTAGAGCCGGACCTAGGTGACCACTAGATTCTAGGGTTTTGTTGCTGCATTTGTTGTGTCGCATCATTTTTTCAAAAATCCGTCCCTTTTTCAAAAGCAAACACCGCATTCATTCATACCCCTAATTATAAGTCAACGCTGCCACTTGTACTAACCCTTTTTAGTGCAAGATAGGCTGGACACGGGATTCTAGTGCCCGTTTAGTCCGCGTACCCTTTATCGACTCCGAAGTCGATATTTCTCCATTTACCTTTCCTTTACCCACTACCACACCCACTCCGATGGATCCGAATCCATCAAACTTCTTTAACCCTAATCTGCCGCCGTCCGTTGGTGTGCAGAATCCACCCCGCATCTCTCTCCAGGAGAGGTGCTACCCTATTCGAGGTCCTCTTTCGACCTGCTTATCCACACCACCAGCCAACGGGGATAACTTTGAGATTAAGCCCCAGTATATCAATCTTTTACCCAAATTCCACGGACTCGAGACTGAGGACCCTTACGTTTTCATTACCAATTTGAAAATGTATGCGCAATGATGGGTACGTCACAACTTTCAGTGAATGCTATGCGTCTACGACTTCTTCTATTTACTTTGTGCGATATAGCCGAGAAGTGGCTATATAACACTACCGCACACTCTATTACGAATTGGGAAGAATTCGTAGCGGCATTCCTTAAGAAATTTTACCCAATACAAAAGACAGCTCGAATCCGTAGCGAACTGAATCAATTTGCCCAGCTCCCTACTGAACCATTTTCAAAATGCTTTGAACGTTTCAAGGATCTATTGGTTCAGTGTCCTCATCACGGCATCCCGAGATGGGAGCTTTTCCGAATCATTTATGAGGGCATTAACCCAAACACTAAACAGAGCCTTGAAAACATGTGTCAAGGTACTTTTATGACCAAAGATGATGGGGAAGCTTGGAAGTATTTAGAAGAGTTCGCTGAAAAATCACTACAGTGGGAGAGTGGAACCCAACCAGTGAATAGGGGTGGCGTACACCAAATAGATGTGTCCATAGGTGTTCGAGCTAAGATGGCAGCAATGCAAAAGAAGCTCGACGCTATGGAACACAAATTTGCAGCAGCCTCCCTAAACCCAGTGTTGCTCCCCAAAACTGTTTGTGGGTGCTGTTCTGATCCGTCTCATTTAACGGAAGAATGTCCATTAAACTCTGCGTTTCAAGGTCACGAGCATTCTAATGCCTCATTTCAAAGACCTAGAAACAATCCATATTCTTCCACGTACAATCAGGGTTGGAGGAATCACCCGAATTTTGCTTGGAACCAAAACCAATCTCAAAACACGGTTCCAAACACGAATCAATTTCAAAGGGCTCTTCCTCTACCACAGTAACCCCTTCAACTCACTCAACACCCCTACCAGTCACAAAACTTCCAAAATCAGGTCAACACTCCAGCACAGTCTAATCCTATGACCTGTTCTGACGAGTTCTCTCAATTCACTCAAACCATGAAATCACTTTTGTCAAATTTCATAGAGGTTTCGGCTGAGGTTAGATCTTCCGTTGGTGAGATAAAGAAAAACTCAGCGTCCCAAGCTGAGAGTATCAGAACGATGGAAGCTGAAATCGCACGACTTAAAGCCAAAATGAGTGCGAGAGAAAAAGGGAAACTTCCCTTTCAACCCCTACAGAATCCTGGGCATTACAATGTAAATGCCGTCACAACGTTGAGATCGGGAAGAGTGCTGAACAATCATGTCGGGGAAGGAATTGATGATATTGGAAATCAAATCAACACCCCGGCTGAGACCTTTCCTCACACACACTTCTCCTTTTATCCTTGTTCTTCTACCCCACCACCTTCTCGCGAGCCTATTCTCCATTTCCCACTAGGCTCGACACCTCAGTATAGCCCTTCTAGTTCTCCACAGACGATCCCCACACCTCTTTTGGGATCTCGTCTACCCCCTCTTCCTTCTCCTATGATGGACCCGGCACTTATTACGAAAGCTCCTTACCCGAATCGGTTAAGGGGTAATAGAACGAGTCCTCATATGGAGAAAATTATAGAAATGTTCAAACAGGTTAACATCAACATCCCTCTCCTAGATGCGATTCAACAAGTCCCCGCTTATGCGAAAATTCTTAAGGACTTGTGCACTAGGAAGAGGAAGACTCAAGTGTCGAAGAAGGTCTTTATGTCTAATAATATTAGCACTGCTTTTATCCCACAGCTACCAAAGAAACGTAAGGACCCAGGATGTCCTACAATATCGATTTCTATTGGGGGTAAAAACATAAATCGTGCTCTTTTAGACCTTGGCGCAAGTGTTAACCTACTTCCATATTCTGTATATGAGCAATTAGGGATTGGAGAGTTGAAACCTGCTCACTGCACTCTCCAAATGGCAGACCGTTCAATCACCAAACCAAGGGGTGAACTAGAGGATGTGTTGATAAAGGTCGGGGAATTTGTTTTCCCTGTAGACTTCATTGTGCTCGACACACAGCCTGTAGCAAACCCCCGGGGCCAAATTCCGGTGATTCTGGGTCGTCCTTTCCTTGCCACTTCCAACACTGTTATAAACTGTAGAAATGGTTCAATGAACTTATCATTTGGAAATATGACCATTGAACTAAACATCTACAAAGTTGGAAGTCAGCCATCAGAACCCTCTGCTCATATTCTAGATGTGTGCTCTGTCCACGAGATCGCTCCCGATAGTTGTGGAGCTGAGGATCTTTGCTTTCTAGATCTCGACGACATTACCACATCTCTGCTTGATCTTACACATGATCTTAGTGAGGACACCTTTCCTACACTTGAGTCCTGTACTCCTGACTTTTCTCCACCCGAGTCTGTATCTTTCACAGGCTCAAAGCTTCTTTGTGACTCCAAAAATCACTCGATGATCCCTCCTTCTATCATTTCTCCGCCTGAATTAGATCTCAAAATTTTACCTTCTCATCTTAAATATGCATATTTAGGTGAGAATGAGTCCTTACCGGTTATCATATCCGCTTCTCTAGCATCAGAGCAAGAGAATGCACTTTTATCGGTATTGAGATCTAACAAAGAAGCGTTTGGTTGGACCATGGCGGACATCAAAGGGATTAGTCCCTTGATTGTTGAACATCATATACATGTGATGGATGATGCCAGACCGACCCGAGAACCACAGAGACGATTAAATCCCGTCATGAAGGAAGCGGTGATGAAAGAGATCGTCAAATGCCTAGATAATGGTATTATATACCCCGTCTCCGATAGCCAATGGGTGAGTCCTATACATGTCGTTCCTAAGAAATCCGGCATCACTGTTATAACCAATGAGGCAAATGAGTTGATTCAGACACGCGCTCAAACTGGGTGGCGTGTATGTATTGATTATAGAAAACTCAATGCTGCCACGAGAAAAGACCACTTTCCTCTACCACTCATTGATCAAATGCTGGAACGCTTAGCGGGACGAGAGTATTATTGCTTTATGGACGGATACTCAGGCTATAATCAGGTCCCCATCGCCAAAAAGGATCAAGATAAAACCACTTTTACTTGTCCTTTTGGCACATTTGCTTACAGTCGCATGCCCTTTGGGTTATGCAATGCTCCCGCTACCTTTCAGCGGTGTATGATGGGGATATTCTCTGATATGGTAGAGAATTTTCTGGAGATCTTTATGGACGATTTCTCGATTTTTGGAGACTCTTTTTCTGATTGCCTATCGAATCTCGACGCAGTTCTTACTCGTTGCAAAGAGAAGAACTTAACTTTGAACTGGGAAAAATGCCATTTCATGGTCCAAGAAGGAATTGTACTTGGACATGTTATTTCACAGAAAGGTATTGAGGTTGACAGAGCTAAGATAGATGTCATTCAAAACCTCCCTCATCCCAAAAGCGTCAAAGATATTCGATCTTTCCTTGGCCATGCGGGCTTTTATAGGAGATTCATTAAGGACTTTAGCAAAATTGCTAGACCTTTAACTCTTCTCCTGGCCAAGGATACGACCTTCCACTTTGACTCGGACTGTGAGACAGCTTTCGACTCACTTAAACACTCACTCACTTTAGCCCCCGTTTTATCATCACCAAACTGGGACTACCCCTTTGAGCTGATGTGTGATGCATCTGACTTTGCAGTAGGTGCAGTCTTAGGACAGCACATTGAAAAGATGCCACACGTGATCTATTATGCAAGTAAGACCCTGAACGATGCACAAATCAACTATACAACCACTGAGAAAGAACTTTTAGCGGTTGTATTTGCATTAGAAAAATTCAGGCCTTACTTAATTGGCTCATCTATAGTTGTGTACACTGACCATTCTGCCCTAAAACATCTTCTGGCGAAGAAAGATGCAAAAGGTCGACTAATACGTTGGATCCTTCTGTTACAAAAATTTGATCTTGTTATCAAAGATAAGAAAGGAAGTGAAAACGTAGTAGCCGACCATCTTTCACGCATCATTTCTTCCCCTGTGACCCTGCCGATCAATGATTCGTTCCCTGATGAACAACTCTTGAACGTATCCGCTGAACCATGGTTCAGGGATATTGTGAACTATCTTGTCACGGGACTTATACCGAGCGATTGGTCAAAACAGGACAAATACCGTTTTCTATCCCAAGTAAAACACTTTTACTGGGATGATCCATACTTGTTTAAGTATTGTCCTGATCAGATCATTCGCCGGTGTGTCCCGAAAGAAGAGTTCAAGAGTGTTCTTTCTTTTTTTCATGATCAGGCCTGTGGGGGTCACTTCGGTCCAAAAAAGACGGCGGAGAAGGTTTTGCAATGTGGATTTTATTGGCCGACCTTATTCAAGGACGCATTTGAGTATTGCAAAACCTGTACACAGTGTCAGTACACGGGTAGAATCTCCCAGAGGAATGAAATGCCTCAGCAACCCATTCTGGTTGTTGAAATATTCGATGTTTGGGGCATTGATTTTATGGGTCATTTTCCCAACTCCTTTGGGAATTTGTACATACTGCTGGCGGTTGATTATGTCTCAAAGTGGGTTGAAGCCATTCCATGTCGCACTAATGACAAGAAAGTTGTCATTAAGTTCTTGAAAGAGAATATCTTTTCGCGATTTGGACACCCACGCGCTATTATTAGCGATAATGGGACACATTTCTGCAACAGATCTTTCGAGACTCTGATGCGAAAATACGCAATCAACCACCGACTTTCTACACCCTATCATCCCCAAACGAGCGGGCAGGCTGAAATTTCGAATAGACAGATCAAACTTATCCTGGAGAAAACTGTTGCTAAGAATAGAAAAGACTGGTCGACCAAACTGACGGATGCTCTTTGGGCATTTAGGACTGCATATAAAACCGACCTAGGGATGTCTCCATAGAGGATAGTGTTTGGGAAGGCATGTCATTTACCCGTCGAGATAGAGCATAAAGCATTGTGGGCTATTAAGGAAATTAATTTTGATCTAAACCAAGCCTGCAACTTTCGAAAGCTGCAACTTAACGAGCTAAGCGAACTCCGCGATGAAGCTTATGATAACACTGTAATTGTAAAGAATAGGACTAAGGTTTTTCACGATAAAAACATTTTGAGGAAAACATTTTCACCTGGTCAACAAGTCCTTCTTTATGATTCACGATTACACCTTCACGTGGGTAAGCTCCGATCTCGGTGGAAGGGACCTTTTGTTGTGTGGTCTGTATATCCGCACGGGGCAGTAGAAGTAGAAAATGTTAAAAACGGCACGTTTTTCAAAGTAAATGGACATAGACTAAAGCCGTATTTTTCCACTGACCCCACGGAGGAGCTCTTGTTCTTACAAGAGCCAGTTTATTTGGATTAAAATTTCTTCGTCTCATCTTCATATCCTGTATATCATTGCATCATTTTTTGAATGAAGGTGAGTGAAAAGTGTAAGTTTGGGGGAAGTTCTTCACTTATATATTTTGCCCCCACTAATAATTCCTCCCAGACTTACAGGTTTTGTAGATCTAGCAGTTGGCAACAGTGAGGACACTGTTGAAAACAAGTTTGGAGGAGCTTTGTGCTTATTTTTGCATCATTTGCATATCATCTGCATAAGCACAAAACATTTCTTTTAAAAATCTATAAAAATTTAAAAATTTTCAAAACCCACAAAAATTTAGGTTTGTGCTTATTTTTGCATCATTTGCATATCATCTGCATAAGCACAAAACAATTCTTTTAAAAATCTATAAAAATTTAAAAATTTTCAAAACCCACAAAAAATTTTAAAAAAAATTCAAATATAAAAATATTTTAATATTTAAACTTTTTTGTATATAAATAAGATAATAAAAGTTTAGATAGTGTACAATTACATCCATGAGATTAGAAAAATTTAAGAAAACTAAGAAAATTAGAAGTTTTCTTGTACGAACTAGTAATAAGTAGTTATGAGTCGTTGTCCCAAGGGTTAGTAAGATGAAGGACGTCACTAATCTGAGGATAAAACTAAGTCTGAAAAATAGTTTCTATTCTGGAATCCAAACATTTTAATCATTGCTACCCTGCTATTCGCACTTACACACGTCTTGAAGCCTGGGATAATAGAGGATACCTTGAAAATCTCTTGTCTTAAAGCCGATGTATGAAGGAAATAAAAAGAAAAAAAAGAAAAGTGAATAAAAAAAATATAAAGTGGTGAGAAAAATGGACACTGGTTTTGTTATCACCGAGGGCAATAAAAATGTATAGCGAGGGTGCTTCTTCACCTAGTGCCCTAAGGCCAACTGGTCTGGGAGTCACTGCTATGCCTGAGGTGGTGCAAGACGAGGAAAATACACCAAGTAAGCAAGCACATGAGTAATCGGTCGGTTAGTACCTCAAGAAGTATTAACGGTCGCATGAAAGTGTGTGAGCAATCTCATCTAAATATTCATTAATTAAAAAGTACCGAGGCTGACGGGCAAGAGTATGATAGCTTGAATTGAATTCTCCGGGTGTAGGGATGCTTTTACACACACGCAGGGTTATATGATCGATATTTGGAAGAAAGATAGGAATGAAGAATAAGACGATGTTTTATTGAGGGAGGACGTGATTTCTGACATTTTTTCATGACCATTAAGATAGGGCTCATAACAACCGAAAAGCTAGCTTAGTTGGAAACCCTAATTTTCAAGGTTTTTCTTTTACAATTCTCTTCTTTAAATGTAATATTCATGATCTTCCTTTTATTATTGGATTTTGTGGGTGCAATCCGCTGAAAACCCTCAGGAGACAACACTCCTCCTACTAGGGACACCTAGAGGTTTAAAGGCTTGTTGCACATGCTCAGTGCAATCGTGTTGCCTACGAAAGTGTGCTAGTTAGTTTTTCTCTTTCTTTATTTTCTCCTTCTCTTTTTAATAAACAGTTCGTTCGAGACGATCGAAATTAAGTTTGGGGGAATTTGATCAGTCGAAAATATTGCATCTTTTAACCGGCAATTTCCCTATCATTTGCATTCATTTAGAAGTGTACGGTATTCATATTTCACATATTAGCAAATCAGTCGTTAAATATCAGATTGCATGTGTTAGACTCTAAAACTGGCACTATAAAGGAAATTGACGGCATTTCATGGCATCGCATCATCCCTATATTGCGCAATACTTGTTTTGAGATCTATGCAGGAAAACTCAGAAGAAAAGCCAAAAATTTACATGGTACTGATCAAACATTACGCCAACTCAATGATTTCAGTTCTGGTATCAATCCAAAGGGACAAATACAAATCAACATATCAGATAAAGCTCCAAATATCATCCCATGACCACACCAGAAGAACCAAGCCACAAAGAGCCAACATGGCCGCGGAACTGCGGCCGGAGCCGGCTTGGGCCGCGGTTCCGCGGCGGCGTTGCCAGATCATCACTCCAGTTTTGCATCAAAATTCTTCATTCAAGGCCTACACTTCAGAAAGACATGTCAAATTCCAGAAGACTCCAGAGACTTCTGCCAGATCAGCAAACTAGGGTTTCTAATGCTTGATTAATCCTAGCTTAAAGCCTAAGCTAGCTCCTAACAAACTCCTTCTAGAAGCCTCAACAAACTTTTGGAGGGAATTGTAATTTCAAACCTAGACCTAGGTTTTGGGAGATCTATAAATAAGACCCTAGGCTCACTTGTAAAAAAAAGGGGGGGATTGATCCCCAATTTTAGTCTCAATCTAGATCCACTCTCTTTCTTCATCTTCTTCCACAAGTCTAGTGAGAAGACTTGTGTGAAACCCTAACCCTAATTCCAATCAAAAGCCAAGATCCCGAGTACCCCATCAAGCAAGAAGCCTTGCAACCTTTTATGAGCGGAGCCGATCTTCAACAGAGCAAGTGGTCCAAGCCGATCCGCGACTCACGGAGCCGAGCGACGCCAAATCGACAATTTAGTTCTTCCTTTTGTAGTTCTTGAGCGACTGTAATCAAATTGTTGATATAAATAAAAGGTGATATTCTTTTATCTTGTTTTCTTTAAATTCTTGCATCATGATTCGATCTAAATTTCTAGTTGTAATTCTTGTTGTGATGTTTGAGTAATACTCCGCTCGTCGAGGAGTCGAGACGATCAATAGAATGATGATGTAATATATCTTAAATCAATTCTTGAATCCTACGAGTTTTTGTAAACCCTAGCAAGTTCAAGAACCGACAACCCAATTTGTTGCGATGCTTTCTTGAATGATATCGCTCGAGATTGGGGAGTTACGATCATTTCTTGAAATTGTTAGAGGCTAGAATGTGAATGATATCGACGAAAGAACAAGGGTTAAATGATGAAACCCTAGTTTTATGAGAAAGCCCTAACTCTCGTCGATCATCATCGATCTAGTATCAATTCTTCGAAGGACAAGAACACGATATCTTGAGATTACATCACGTCTATAGATCCGATCGATTCCTACGAGCCTCATTTAGATTCTTGACATTTGGTTGGAAATATCATCGAAACCCGATTCTCGATTGTTTATCATTTTCTTGATTCTTGAATAGAATAGTGACACTTGAAACAATTGATAAATCTTGAATCATGCATTCTTTTCTTTTCGATTAACTTTTCAATTCAAACAAATCGAACATTGAAACGAATCGCACAATCCCTATGGACGATCCGCACTCGCTTACGATCTACAACTGACACCGTAATTGATTGCGGTCAAATATAATTCTTTAGTTGTGATTTCTTTATACAATTTTCTAAATACCAATACAAGATAGTGTTATCGTCAAATGAAACCGTTATCGGGAAACAATTGATTCGATACTTGCTTTTACCACACAAACAAGAATTCTATTACAATCAGGTCCGCTCCAACTTATAATTGTTATAAGACAGAGCAGGAAATTGGGAATTACCAGAATTCCCGTGCCGCCCAAACGAAGAAAGTGCATGCTGATGCATCATCTTCGGGTGTATTCATTACAGAGAACTGTTTCTCAGTGTCCTTTACGTCCTGGGTATGAGATACCGAATCAGGATCCCGCATATATAATATGTTACATGTTACATGGGCTACAGAAAGGTAGAGAACTGAGAACGGGTGATAAGTTTTATGAGACAGAAAACAGTGCAAGTGTTGCAGCCAGGTCTGTTGGTCATTGTCACCCTGTATTACCAGAATACATTGATTCTGAACAAATGTTATTAGTTACCGAACTTGAGATACGAAATCATATCAGTCTCTTTATTAGTAAAGAAGGATATAATTTTGTATTGTTGGATAATGTTTTGAACATTTCCTATATCAAGAGTTGATCGGTTCAGGCACGTTATCTAATAGCATTGACGTTCTAAATCAAACCACAGTTCTTAGTATATAGAACACACACAAGAGGAAGAGTTCAGAAATGAACAAATCCTTCTTGAGGCATTGTAGACTAGGCCATATCAATGCGACCCGACTGGCTGAAGTTACATTTAGATGCATATTTAAATTAATTTGAATTTACATCTTGTGAAACTTTCCAGTCATGTCACAGAGATAAGATGACCATAGCTCTGTTTATTGGAAACAGAGAAAGAGTTAGAGAACTCTTGGGATTGATACATGCTGATATATGAAGGTCCCCTGTCTATATATGCCAAGACCGGTTCTTTGTACTTCATTACATTCTCTGATGATCTCTCAAGATTCAGACATATGTTCCTGTTGAAACACAAGTCCGAACCTTTTTGAGATATTCACAGAATATAAGTTAGAAGTAGAGAACCAAAATACGGGTAAAAGTATTATGTCCTTTGATGTGATCAAGGAGGAGAATACTTGAGCACGGAATTCCTGGATTATTCTAAAGGAGAATGAGATTCTCTCTCAGCATTACTCCTCCGTATACACCATAGCACGATGGTATATCGGGGCGGAGCAATAGCACCCTATATGATATGGTGTGCTCTATGATGAGTACTACTGAGTTTCCTATTTTCTTTTAGGGAGTTATGCACTTATGAAGTTGCATACCTATTGAATAGGGTTCCGATCAAATCAGTTGCCTACCACTTCATATGAGATATGGAAAGGGAAGAGCCCATATCTTAAGTTTGTTAAGATTTTGGGTTGTCCGGCCTATGTCTAAAGAGTAAAATCCGGACAAGCTCGAGGCAAAGTCAGATCTGTGGAAGTTTGTTGGATATCCCAAGCATACGCAAGGGAATATCTTCTTCCTAACCGAAGAAAAAAAAATATTTTGTTTCTCAGCATGCCACCTTTGTGAAAGGGAATTTCTTGTGAAGAAATTATTGGTTATGAGGTAGAACTGGAAAAAGTTCCAGCTATACAAACTGCAGCTGATGATTTGGTAGAACCAAAGGATTTAATAGCAACCAACGAACCTCAGCCTCTCCGCCGATCTAGTAGGGTTCCTCATCCACCTGAGAGATACTTTGGTTTCTCTATGACAGTGGGAGCAAGGATTGCATCATGGGATGATGACCTAACTAGTTTCGAGCTGGCCATCAGGAGTGTGACTATGTAAGAATGGCTGGATGTTTAGCGATCTGAGATAGAATCCTTATACACCAACAAAGTATGGACTTTGGTTGCTTTATCTGAAGGGTTAAATCCCCATCAGGAGCAAGTATATCTTGAGAAGATTACTTGGTGTACATGGAAAAGTTAAGACTTTCAAATCTAGACTTGTTAAAGGCTTGCATCATTGACCAGGTATGGATTATGATGAAACCTTTTCTAAGCAGCTATGCTTAAGTCCATCCAGATCCTACTTGCCACGGCTACATACCATGACTACGATATCTGGTGGTTGGGTGTCATGACTGCTTTTCTAAATGATGTTTTAGAAGAAAGTGTCTATAAGTACACAGCCAGAGGGCTTCGTAGACAGTGGGAGCAGCGGAAACGTGTGCAAGATGTTTTATGTGATAAAGCAGGCATCGCGGAGTTGGAACATCTGTTTTGATTTGTTAGTCAAAATGTTTGACATCATCAAAATGGTAGATGAACCTTGTATATACAAAAAGGTAGTAAGGAGTGTGGTGGTGATCCTCGTAGAGTACGTGGATGACATACTCTTGATAGGGAAGGAGTTTCATATGCTACGCTCGGTCAATCTCCGCTTATCACAAGGATTCTCCATATAGGATCATAATGATACCTCCTGAATCCTGGATTTTGGATCTATGAGATAGATCTAATTGGATATTAGGATACTCACTAGTTGTAGTGAGATGGTATCAATTGATCCTGGGGAGAATCACTGGAAAGGTTCCAGGGTGATAAGGACGACTGAATGTCAGTCGCAGGTATTGTCTTTACCCTCAGTAAAGGGACGATATGTTGGAAGAGTTTCAAGCTAGATACCGTGGCATACTAGACGATAAAGGCTGGATACATCACTACCAAAGATGCTACCAAAGAGGAAGTCTGGGTGTATATTTGTTCATGAGATGAACTTCATTCCTCCCATTGTGTGACAATGGAGTTATGGCTTATGCCAAGGAACGCCCGTCCCATCGGTGATCCAGACATATTCTTAGGCAGTATCACCTGATAGTGGAGATAGTTGATCTCCAGGGGATCGAGGTTAGGAGAGTAGACTCAGAGGACAACACGGCGGATCCACTCACAAAGGCCTTTTCCCAGAGAGAGACTATTATGGGATGGTTGAGTATGAGATACTACAACCACTGCTATCAGATGGCCCTAGTGCAAGTGGGAGATTGTTAGTTATATGTATGCCTAGAGGCCATTACTATACATAGGATGTATATTGTAGTGGATGCTTGGACATATATAGGGATGACTTTCTTGCTCGATATGATAGTATGCTATCTGGTTACACTTTACCTTAACGTGTACACTGATTGTCTCTCTGTTACATGTTGGTAAAGCCCTTAGGATGTGTACTTGACTACCTGGACTATGATGCGGATCATACTAGTGGGGACATGGTAGTCCATAAGTACATCCTTCAAAGTCCCTAGTCGTGGGTGTATCGAGACGGGGCATCGATATACCAGAGTAGACTAGCGTGTACCTTCTCGACCCATATAGATGGGCGATGGATAATCCCATATCCATTGGTGTTTGACATTAGAGATGATATATGGGTGCTCGGTGGAGACTGGGTACACTGGACGGACTCGCCGAGAACTCCCAGATGGTATTATACCTTACGTCAGATGGCAGTTCTCTGGTGACACTGGTACAGGTTAGTCTGTAGACCCGAGATCATCATAGAGTCTTGTGTGATTCCCACTGTGCTTTGATTTCTACCTTACCACGTCAAGAGAGCATGCAAAACGGTGGTTTTTGGGTACAGTACCGAATCACATGGAGGCAATGAGCGATAGGAGGGGTTTCGTCTCTCCCGGTATAGGGAGTTGATGTTGCGCAGTGCTCGATTGGCTATAACAGGAAGTCCTTGACCAAGGCTGTTTTAGGGATTTACTGGTAAGTGTTACCAGTAGTTTCTCGACCCGTTATGAGCCTCATATCGACACGACTTATCGAGTTATTGGGGTCTGACGTTTACCACCCCTAGACAAGGTATGCGACATATCAGACGAACAGACCGGACTGTACGGTAGTGTTACTGGTTGGATTCACAGGAGTGTGAGCGGGCTTGCTCGTTGATCTTCTGATCGCTCAATACCCGGGTGGCCGTTACGTTTAGCAGACCGCTTGCGGCTTGTGGGTGTTTGATATGATCATCACCTACTGCCGGCGTATTGACGAGTCTTTAGAGTCCTACACAGGGGTTTCCTGGCTCAAGCGAAACAAAATAGGAGCGCATATGAGATATGTGCGGGACCGAGAATAATACCAGTATGTGATACTGTATTCTATTCTCGCGATTTGTATCATCGATCGGTTATATGTGATATAGCCGGGTTACCGAATCAAGTGTTGATTCGATACATTGATACACTTGATATTAGTCGGTTATATGCGATATGACCGGATCGTTAAATCAAGTGTTGATTTAATGATTTAATGTATAATTATATATTTGATATATTACTTTACATTAACTAGTATTGGTTCACTTAAGATTGATTTTCTCACTTGAATGTGCACATTGTTTATATGTGATATATGCAAGTGTACATGTTTGTATCATGCTTGATGATACAAACAAGTTGTGTGTATGAGACTTAAACCATATCAAGGTTAAATTAGGGTTTACTATTTTCCTAGAAATAACAAAAGAGTGAGACTTTGGTCAAAGTTATCAAGCTTCATGAAGCTTGATAAACATTGACAAAGTCAACTCTTTTGTCATTTGTTCAAAGATATTAGTTAACCCAACTTTTAACCTAATGCTTTGGTTAATTCTCTACATGAGTTAAGCATGAGAGCTTAACTCAACCATGGTGCCATTATTTATTGGATAAGTTTCATTTGGATATTATTGATATGATTCTTTCTTCTTCTTCATCTTCATCAAGCTCACAAAAGCTTGCTAGCTCCACTGGTGCCGTGAGAAAAAGAGTGAGAAATCCAATTCTAAAGTTAACCCACTTCCTATTTCTTCATCCTCTACTACTTGCCATGTAGTATAGGGTGTTCTCTTCACAAAGTTTTTGACCAAGTGAAGGAATAGCTTGAGTTTGAGTCTCCCCGACGTAGATCATTTTCGGCCTCGAAGTCAATGACCTAGCCCGATCATTTCTCCGACGAAACCATCGCTAGAGTCCAGGATCCGATGATCGCAGCGGAGGGACGTCAACACGGAGCTTTAGAAGTGGAGGACCGGATCTACAAAGGTTGTATTTCCATTCACTTAGTAGCAAAGTAGTTTGCTTGCATGTTGTTTCGCCTAATCTTTAGTTAACGAACTAGTTTAGGGTTTCTCGGCACCGGAAAATTTGAATTTGGCATGGTTGATGCCTTGTGGAACCTCTTGTGTGTGCCTAGTAACCTTACAGCTCGCAATGCCCGCCAATAGCAGGGAACTATAAGAGGAAAAGCGACGGTTTGGGCAGTCCCGAACTCCCGAGAGAGAGTAACCGTTTTGGGCTCTGTGGTCGCCGTCATCTCACCTGCCATCTCATCGCTAGGACTTGGCCCTGCAGGATATGGTATATAAGAATTTGAAAATCAAGTTCTAATAAAAGAATCAGCATTACATTACCTTTGGGCAGCTTTTCGGTTTCTTCCCGAGCCACGGGCGCAACCTGTCTATGGGCGGTAGACAGGTCAGCTGGAGCATCCTCTAGAGGAACAGCGACAGATGGGGTAGTGCTTGAACCTGCACCCACGTCCAAACTAGCATCGCGTTCTCTCACTGCACGCTTCCTATGCTTTTTTTCGGCCTTAGCAGTGAGAAGCGATCTCCTCAAGACCTCCGTCAAAGGGACGTCATCGTACGAACCAAGCTCCGCTTCTAGAGCCGTTACAGCGTCTGTCATCGGCCGCTTTAGCAAAGCCTCCTGCGGTAATGTTGGAGGAGCCGGAGCCACAATAGCTGGCTCTGGAAGCGTCGCCGCAATAGCTGGCTCAAGGTAGTCCCTGCAATAAGACAAAAAGATAGGGTCAAGCCGCGAATGAAGGAAAAGGGAATGAAGGCACAATGAGCCGAAGTATACCAAGGCCCAAAGAAGCACGGAGCCTCTCTTCCTCTTCAAATGTTTTGAGGGAAGCCGCGAAAGCCTGTTTGGCAGAGATACCTATTGAAGAAGAAAGCGTCAGTAAAAGCATAACAAAAAATAAGCGCGGAAAGATACAACTGAAGTCTACCTGACTGTGCGATGGTGATCAGTGCTGCTTCATCGCGAGCCAGTCGCTCGGAAGCCACAAGGGCAGCTTAAAGATCAGTATCATCCACTGGCGCGACGAACAAGCCCTCATTAGTGCCATACTCACACAGGCCCTCGCTGTAGGGAGCATGAGGCTCCTGGCCGAGTACAACGTCAACAGAAAAGAGTGACTTCTTCTTTTCTGCGAGCGAACGCCGGCAGCCGGCAACAGGAGTTTGCTCTTGGCAGGCAACTTTGGACGACGAGTCCCGATCTCTGTACCCATGCCAGACTCAGGAGACGCTGTAGCCACTGCTTCTATAGGCACGCGAGGTAGAGGCTTATCAGGAAAGGCGCGCGGGACCACCACCGCAGCAGCTCTTCTCAAGGAAGGATGAACGATGGTCCGTCGCTTCAAGGGAACGGCTGGATTACCAACTGGGACAGCACCCTTGCGATCAAGTAATAATCGCTTTTGTTCCCTGATAACAGCACCCATTGTATGCTGGTACCACGCCACGTATACGTTCAAGGCCTTCGGGACGCAGCTCGGTTCACTGATAAAGAAGTTAGACCCAGTATTAAGCCGCATGAAATGGTGTAGCGCGTTGCGGATACCCTCTTCCGTAGCAACCGACTCAGCTAGGAAGGCCTCAAGCGGGACACCCTGATTATAGCTTGATTGTTGAGCGAAACGATGCGGGTTGTATCTCATGAACAACGCCAAATCGTTCTGCCTAAACACTAAAAAGCCCGGCCTGATTGAATATAAGTGAAGAATCTCCCGAGATTTAAAGGTAGAAGCCCCGTCTTTGAAGGTGTCCCGCAGCGGCTGCACCGTCTTAGTGGATTCCTTGCCGATGGTTAAGACCTTATCAACGAAGGTCATGCCATCCCCGACCATACGCGGGCGAAGAACCAAGCCCCGAGCCTCTAGCTGAGTCGGTTCCAAAGCGGAAGCATCAACTAGCAGCATAACCCGGGGAAAGTTATAACTGTCGTAGAAACGGGGCCGCTTGTGGACTCCAAAAGCGCCGAGCACATGAAGTTGGATCCACGAAGCGAAATAGTGCAACGGTAAGTTTACGGGCTGCACCCCCGGCTGAGTGGTGTCCGCCGCCAAGCTAAGGCCATGATACA
This sequence comes from Agapanthus africanus, assembly GCA_030015575.1. Lineage (NCBI taxonomy): Eukaryota > Viridiplantae > Streptophyta > Magnoliopsida > Asparagales > Amaryllidaceae > Agapanthus > Agapanthus africanus. The sequence continues at coordinate 300,140,260 of CM057342.1, forward strand.
GGTGAGCCAGCCCAGCAACCCCAATGGCCACTCGCATCCCAATAACCATTCGGTAAGCCGGGTAGAAGACGGATGGCCTTATATGGCGAGGGTGTATTAGGAACACAAACCAGCTTAACCATAGGCCGAGAAACCCCAGGAAGAACGTCTCCTCATCGACGTCTGAGGCAGCAAGCTCTGCGAAGGGAACGATCGGGGTATCCGGGAGAAAGAAATTCCTTTGATCGGACTCCGCTGTTGGCTGGCTGTCCAAGCCAAAACCAAATGGGTCGTTAAGCTTAGAAAATTTCGCAGCTTGTTTTGATAAGAATTCCGGACGAAGAAAACAAGTGATGAAATCCACAAAGCCGACTCTGTGCCCTCCGGATTCAAGAAACAGGCCCTCATAAATATTCAACACCTTAATCAAACTTGGGGATTGATGTTGAATGGCATTCTCTGGGATAAGGCCCATCACCACTGATTTGGTGGCGAAGATGTACTCATCAGGAGGAAATAGTTCCTCGTAATGTTTTCCCCTGACAGGTAAGCCGGAGATCTCCGTGAACCCCTCCAAAGAAATGGAAACTTCCCGATCTGATAGGAGGAAGGTGTGAGTCGGAATATTCCATTGTTCCAAGAAAGCTTTGAACCACTGTTCCTGCCAAAATCTTCGGCCAAGAGTTATTAGTTCCTGTTTATGCCGGCTTAAGTTTCGTTTACAGATATGTATGAAACCAGGCTCATTCATATACGCACATGCACACATCAGAGGAAGAACAGGTGTTCAACGACAAAAACAAAGCATTTAATTGAACATTTTATTCTACAGGAAATAGATCACCAAACATGGGATCGAAAGTACAGGGATTCACAAAACTATGGATAAAATTAACTAACTCCCTCTCTGCCTTCTCCACCATTACAAAGCGGCGATCTTCACGAAGAGTAGCTACCCATCAATCAGCACCGCACCCATCAGCAAAGGCAGACATGACGACCCGCTGAGCCCATATCCGGCTTAGCAGCCGGACAGAGCGATCCCTCAGAGCTATGGTGATCAAAAGTGCCTCATAGAAGCACTCGATCTTGTCTTCCGTGGTGTCGAGCATTGCCGGAGTCATCTCCGCCGGAGGAGGGGGAATATCATTGATCACGGACAAGAAAACCATCCTGAGCCAAATGGAGCCGATGGGGAGAGGAGATCCTATACGAGTCAAGAGCTCATGCAACACCGTGTCGCATTAGTCATCCGTAAGAGTAGGGTTCACCAAGAGCGCAGCAAAACGAGGAACAATTTCCTCAATGGGCACCTCCCATGGCTGACGGCGAGCATGTGGGCGATTACAAGCCATAGCTCTTCTCTGTTAAAATGATTCTCTGAAAATGAGAGAGAAAAGAAGAATTGCTTCAGATTATGAAGGGAGACATTTAAGTCTAGGCACAGAAAATACTGTGCATGATGGAACTATTTCCAAGCTCTGGGAAAGAGAAGCTTGACTCAGGAAAAGTGGAGAAGGAAGGTGAAAAGACACCTTCAGTAATGAGGCAGCGCCTCACGTGCAAAGCATGAGAGCGCAGAGCGCCGCGCTAAAGAGTCAAAGACTCTGAGGCAGCGCTGAGCGCCAGCGCCAACGAGTCAAAGACTCTGATGCAGCACCTCACGTGCAGAGCACAAGAGCGCTGAGCGCCAGCGCCATGAGTCAAAGAGTCTGAGGCAGCGCTTCACGTGCAAAGAACGAGAGCGCTGAGCACCAGCGATAAAGAGTCAAAGACTCTGAGGCAACGCATCACGTGCAAAGCACGAGAGCGCTGAGCGCCAGCGCTAAAGAGTCAAAGACTCTGATGCAGCGCCGCATATGCAAAGCACGAGAGCGCTGAGCGCCAGCGCCATGAGTCAAAGACTCTGAGGCAGCGCCTCACGTGCAAAGCATGAGAGCGCTGAGCGCCAGTGTTAAAGAGTCAAAGACTCTGAAGCAGTGCTCACGTGCAAAGCACGAGAGCGCCAAGCGCCAGAATTAAATGTTCTCCACCGTTGGATCAGAGATCCAACGAAGATGATAAATCATCAAAATTCATAATAAAATTCTGTTAAGGAAATACTCCTCAGAATCTTTCCAAACAGGAAAGATTATGCTCTGTAAATCATAGCACCGTTGGATCAAAGATCCAATGGTGATTAAAAATCACCAAGATACAGAGTAATCTCTGTATGGGAAAATAATTTCCCAATCTTGTTAATAACAAGAAAAATGTCTTCTGTAAAACAGAAGCCCTAGGATCAAAGATCCAACAGTGGAAAACATCCCCAAATCAATCAAAGGAAAGATTTTCTTAATTGATTCAACAAATCAGCCTACCATAGATAAAGGCCCCAAGACTTCAAGTCTCACAGAGAGGAACCCCCCCCTCCACACACAAGCTTTAAGAAATTTCAAAGAAAAGAGCAAGCTCTGAGAAGAAGAACTTTTCTTCAAGGTAAAAACAGAGAGATAAAAGACATCTCATCAAGGAAGAAGGACTTAGTTCTTCTTCTAGATCATAGATCTATAAGACAGACGTCTTTCACAAAAGAGATCACAGTATCTCATCATAAAAAAAAGAGGGAAGAAGAATTCAATTCTCTTCATATCACCGATCCATAAAGGCAAAGCCTTTCACAAATTATAAGAGATTGTAACATCTCCTATAAAAATAAGAACTTTGTTCTTAGATCTATGAGACAAAGTCTCCTATGAATGAGAGTTTAATTCTCAGAGCGCAGAACTGATCAAAGTTGCCTAAAAAGAGATTTAGAGCTCCAAATTAAAAAGAAGCGCCTCAGCGCTCCAAGACTGGCGCTCGGCGCCAAGCGTGCCACGTGCTCCTCACGTGTGAGCTACTTATCAGAAGCGCTCTGCGCTCATTGTCTGGCGCTCAGCGCCAAGAACCCCATGTGCTCCTCACATATGCGCTACTTAACAGAAGCGCTCTGCGCTCATTGTCTGGCGCTCGGGGCCAAGCGCGCCACGTGCTTCTCACGTGTGCGCTACTTAACAGATGTACTCTACGCTCATTGACTGGCGCTCAGCGCCACGTGCTCCTCATTTGTGTGCTACTTAAACAGAAGCGCTCTACGCTCATTGTCTGGCTCTCAGCGTCAAGCGCGCCACGTGCTCCTCACGTGTGCGCTACTTAAACAGAAGCGCTCTGCGCTCATTGTCTGGCGCTCAGCGCCAAGCACGCCACGTGCTCCTCACGTGTGCGCTACTTAACAGAAGCGCTCTGCGCTCATTGACTGGCGCTCAGCGCCAAGCGCGCCACGTGCTCCTCACGTGTGCGCTGAGGGAACACAACATGTTCTTTAAATAAAAGCCCCAGAGCTATAATGAGTGCTCAGCACTCAATAAAAGACAAAATTTGTTGTCAGAACCCAAACCAATGCTCAGCATTGTTAAATGAAAAAGGATTGAGCCTAATTAAATGTCCAACATTTTAACTGAATGTGCCGAGCCCAAGTTGGCCACAGATCCCTAATTCAGATTAATTGAGCCCATATGCTCATAAATCTTTGATCTTAGTCCTAAATTGGACTACAGATCTCCCAACCAATATTGGTTCAAAGGTACATCTCTTCACTCCTCTGATATTTATCGTTGTAATCCTTCAACGTCTTCAGAGAGGTGATGGGTCCCGACAACCAGACATTTCACGGACTGTGGGGTCCTTAAACTCATGGACTATGACGTCCTTAAACTTTACGGACTGTAAGGTCCTTAAACTCATAGACTATGATATCTTTAAACTTTACAGACTATGATGTCTTTAAACTTTACAGACTATGATGTCTCTAAACTCCATAGACTATGATGTCCTTAAACCCACTGGACCGCAAAGTCCCTAAACTAAAACAATAGAGCCCAAATGCTCTTTTGTTGGATCTAAATGATTCTGTTGAGTAGATCTTAGTCTAAAATTAGACTAACGTATTCTCAACAAACGTTTGAGTTGATCTTAGTCTAAAACAAGACTAACGATCCTTAAATCCAACCCAAACCCAAATCTAAGAAAATACGGATTTGGACTAATCCACACCCTACGGGTGAAAACATAAATTAGTCTCCGTATACAATCCGCGGGCAACCAAAAATAAAACAAACATACACGACACGAAGTGTCCATCTGGAGAAGGAGAAAGTGGTTACCATGATGCGGTAGCGTAATTAACTGCAGGGGCTTGCGCCTGAAGGGAAGAGCGTCCCCACAATCAAAAACCCCTTAAACGAGGGGGAATCTGACGAAGTCTGCTACAACGGCCGCATCCGTCTAAACCTCCGATATACGGTGCCATATATCAACTTGGCATCTTCGGAGAGGTGGACGGATAAAAGCAAATAGCATCTGCCTCTAAATTAAGGCAAGACGTTTGTCTTCCCGGTCTTTCGGCGGAGAACAGATTTTGGCACGCCCGGTGGGACCTTTTCCTCTTTCCACTCCACACTTCGTGTGTCGTGTTTTCCCATGATCAAATAATCACGGTATGTATGTATGTTTGTGGTTGCCCTTGGGTGATGGGTTATTGAAGCCGGTGTTTCGTCTCTATGAAGAATGGTGTTTGCCTCTACCCTAGCAACTCAGGCTCTGCCATATCTGGTGGAGTCAAGTATGGGCCACTTGCAGCCTCAAATCTCTGCAATCCGGCTCTTCAAGAAATCAACGGGCTTCTTTTTAGGTCGATACTCCCACCTCCCACCCTCGGTGCCTCAACGCCGATGGAGGAAGCCCAGAGGAAGTCTGTCTTCCACAGGCTGGTTCCCCAAGCTACAATTTTGCCGACGGAATCAGTCCTCAAACAACTGGCACCTTCCAAGGACCAAGGTCGACGCAGGTGGCAGAATATTCAAGCTCCTAAAAGAAATAGGGGGCAAGCTCGGCAAAATCCTGAGGCTAATCAAATCCTGACCATAAGAAATGGTCGACGTCGATATCGGCATCATACAAAATGAGCTGGGGGCAGTTCTCCGTATGGTCCTGTTTCAACCTCAGTGGTGAATGTTGTTCTAACCGGGAACAGCTTCAAATTGTAGCGAAGGGTCAGAAAAAATTCTCCTACCGCAATATTGAAGAAATCTCCACAGACCATGGAGATCCCAAGAGAGCAGAAACTAGTTCGCTCCCTAAAGCAACTTTCCTCATCTATATATAAAGTGCGGAAGCAAGTGAAGGTCTTTGTCGTTAACCGCGGCTCTTCCCCTAGACGTCAGCCAAATTCTGACAAATCCTCTTTCAAATACAAGGGGACTTATCCCAAGACGGATCCTGATACATCGGCTCCTCCCAAAACCAAAGCGGCTTTTCACAAAAAAAGGAGGCCCAATAAAGCTCAAGTGCCCGAAGCAAACTCCAAAGGCCAAAAACTCCAAACACCCCAAGCATGGGGGCATGGTAGTTCACATAGTCTATGTGGTGAATTCCAAAGATGAAGTTCGAGCTTCTACTAGTCACCGACCTCAAACTCGGTCCTTAACAAAAGTTCAACTGCAACGTGAAAAGCTGCAGGAGATGCTTGCTCAGGCGGCACCACTCGCTAATCCATCGTCTGAGGCAAATCCCGAAGACGCGCCTGGAGAAAGAATAGAGAAGGAGTCGGATCTTGATTTCCTAAAGCGCGCTCTGGAAAAGGGAGATGCAGAAGCGGCTGAAATGTCCACTAAAATGAACCAGATGGTCCTTCTGTTTCAGAATATGGCTGGAATGATGGTTCAATCGGAACCACTGGCAGATGAACTGCCGGTAGTCAGTCTTAAAGATAAGGATGACATTTCAAATTCTCTGCAAAGCTCATCAATGGCTGAGGAGGAAATGATTCCTAAAGGCAAAGCTGAACGAATATATCGCTCAGTAAATCGAAGCTCGCTACGCCAGTGAAGCCGTAAATGGATCAATCAAGATTGGTCGACCGTATCCGACATGGCACAATCAAACACAGTACCCACCAGAGTACACACTTCCAACGTGCCACATGTACAAAGAAACTGAGAATTCTCGCCGACACATTGCGCGATTTGAACCCATGTGCGGCAATACTGATATGCTTCTCCTCTGACAGTTCATCGGCTGTCTAGCGGGCATTGCCTTCGAATGGTATGCGGAACTCCCGAATGACTCTATGAATACCTTCGACGAAATGGAGATGCCCTCCTGTCAGAGATTCGCTAGTGTGAATAAACGCACTACCGTGACGGCACTGGTCAACGAAAGGGTTAGATCGAATGAGACGTGGATTCAATGTGTTACCCAATGGCAAAATCTCTGGTCAAATACAAGCAACGTATCGATGAAATTGCAGCCATAGGAATGCTCATATCCATCCTTGACCCAAATTCAAAGGCGTCCTCGTATATGGCCCTTTTCAAGCCGACAGCCTTCCAAGAGCTCATGGATAAAATGACTAGATTGATCAGCTAAGTCAAGACCCTTCATCATCTGATGAAGATGAATAAAAAGCGGAGGTAAGGTGGTATTTGTAGCCGACGCTCAACAAAAAAATGAGCGACTTTGAAACAACCTGTCACCAAAATAGCGACGGCGTGGGTACTCGCTCCCCCTGAGGTATACACAGGGGGCATATTTCTCACTGGAGGAAGAATCTCTGCGCAAGATGGTCCTTTCTTCTCAAAGAATAGAAAGGATATCAAGGGGCTTACAAACGAGTCCTGCAGTCAAGTGGAATATCCCACTTGAACCCCCAAAAAAACAGTATGTCCACAAGCAAAATGGGCACGGATGAAAACCCGAAAGGGCACCGTGAGTAAAAACAGCAGGACTACCGGCGATATTTGTGAAAACCCGAAAGGGCGCAGACTCGTAAAAAAAACGGTACGTCCGCAAGAAAAATGGGCACGGATGAAAACCCGAAAGGGCTCCGTGAGTAAAAACAGCAGGGCTACAAACGAGTCTGTGAAAACCCGAAAGGGCGCAGTCTCATAAAAAATTCATGCACACTGGCAAGGTCCTCTCGACCTTGTAAGAAGAAAATACTTGCGTGAGATCCTTACAACTCACAAGGGAGAAACACACTTAAGGATCCCCACGATTCCTGAGGAGAAACACACTTACGAGATCCTTATGACTCATAAGGAGAAACATCTTTATAAGACCTTTACGGATCATGAAATCAAAATCCTTGGTCGACAGGATTCTAACCCTATTTGCTACGCCATCTTTGTTCGAATCGACAGAGGCAAATGATGATTCGCTCCTGGCAATATCCCAGTGGTAGCGATACTGATGCCTAAATTGGTATCAAATTCCAAGTTCTTTCATGGCAAATAATGATTTGCTCCTGGCAACATTCCAGTCACAGCGATACTGATACTATGATTGGTATCAGATCTTGAGTTCCATACTCGCAAAAAAAAACGGTACGTCCATAAGCAAAATGGGCACGGATGAAAACCCGAAAGGGCTCCGTGAGTAAAAACAGCAGGGCTACCGGCGAGCTTGTGAAAACCCGAAAGGGCGCAATCTCGTTAAAAGACACTTGCAAGGTCCTCTCGACCTTGTAAGGAGAAAACTATCTGCGTGAGATCCTTACGACTCACAAAGGAGCAACACACTTAGGGATCCCCATGATTCCTAAGGAGAAATTACACTTACGAGATCCTCACGACTCGTAAGGAGAACCCTCTTATGAGACCCTCACGGCTCATAAGATTCAAAAGCCTTAAGCTACAGGGATCTGAACCTGTTCTTAAGCCATCACCTTTCCCAGATTGCCCTACAAGCGGTTCAATACTGACCCTTGTATACAATCCACGGGCACAAAAAAATCATTTCCTTGCCGAGTCCCACCAATGACAAGGAATGCCCTCATTTGATGAACAAACACTTGTAAGTCCTCTCGAGTTATAAGGAGAAAATGCTCTTATGAGATCCTTATGACTTATAAAAGAGAACACCACTTAGTAGTCCTCACGACTTTTAAGGAGAACGTACATCTATGAGATCCTCACGACTCGTAGGGAGAAATACCTTTATGAGATCCTTATGGCTCATGAAGTCAAAATCCTTAGCTGACAGGATCTTAACCCTGATTGCTAAGCCACCTTTGTTCGAACCGACGAAGGCAAATGATGATTCGCTCCTGGCAATATCCCAGTTATAGCGATGTCGATGCCTGAACCGGAATCAAATTCCAAGTCCTTTCACGGCAAATGATGATTCGCTCCTGGCAATATTCCAGTCGCAGCGATGCTGATGCTAAGATCGGCACCAGATTTCAAGTTCATACTCGTGGCGAAAAATCAGCAAGCCAAAAATGCATATGAAATAGCCGAAATGATGGGGCAACTTGCAACAAAATCAGCAAGTAAAAATATATGCATACAAAATAGCCAAAATGGTTGGGCAACTCGCAATAAAAAAACAGCGAGTAAAGAAAAAGAAAAATAGCCGAAATGATTGGGCACCGTGAAAAATAGCCGAAATGATTGGGCAATCGCGACTTTCACGATACAAAAAGCTGAAATGATAGAGCATCGTTGAAAGAAAACAAAAAAATACATATAACATGAAACTTTTGCCCTACAGGTGAGATCACATCGATCCCTGTATACAATCCAGGGGCACAAACAAAAAGGGAACCATATCATCCCACCAGGCTCCATCAGAAAGAGAGCCAAGTCTCGATGGCAACATCTATAACCTAGAGATCAACAATGGCGTTCCTTCTCGTTCCAACCAGAAGTAGATGTGACGTCAACAAACGGAGCCATGGCAAAAGTCCCTTAGTTCCAAATCTCGAAGGTTCACAAACAGCCTAGAGACTTTCTCGGAGCCACGGCAGAGTCCCTAGTTCTAAGTCTCGACGGCCACATCAGACAACCCGGAGACCCACAACAGTGTTCCTCCTCATTCCAGCAGTATTCGAACGCGACAATCAACCTCGAAGCCATGGCAAAGTCCCTAGTTCCAAATCTCGACGGTTCACAGACAACCTGGAGACCACCTCGACATTCATTTCGTTACAGTGGACGCAACGTCAACAAAGCGGAGCCATGGCAAAGTTCCCAGTTCCAAATCTCGACGGTTCACAGACAACCTGGAGACCACCTTGACATTCGTCTCGTTAAAGTAGACGTAACGTCAACAAAGCGGAGCCATGGCAAAGTCCCTAGTTCCAAATCTCGACGATTCACAGACAACCTAGAGACCACCTCGACATTCGTCTCGTTACAGCAGGCGCAACGTCAGCAAAGTGGAGCAGCGGTAAAGTTCCCAGTTCCAGGACTCGGCGGTGCACAGACAACCTAGAGTCAACCCCCGACCCCGTAAAACACGGCTAAAGTCAATCCTAACCCCGTGGAAAACGGCCAAAGTCAATCCTGACACCGTAACGGCGAAAGTCAACCTAGACACCGAAACGGCGAAAGTCAACCCTGACACCGTAACGGCGACAGTCAATCCTGACACCGTAACGGCGAAAGTCAACCCTGACACCGAAACGGCGAAAGTCAACCCTGACACCGTAACGGCGAAAGTCAATTCCGACACCGTAACGGCTAAAGTCAATCCTGACCCCGTGGAACACAGCCAAAGTCAATCCTGACCCCGTGGAACACGGCCAAAGTCAATCCTGAACCCGTGGAACACGGCGAAAGTCAATCCTGACCACGTGTAACACGGCCAAAGTCAATCCTAACCCCATGGAACACGGCTAAAGTCAATCCTGACCCCATGAAACACGGCCAAAGTCAACCCTCGATCTCCCCGTCGAAGCAATGCTTTGACTCGGGAGCAGGTCAACTCATCAATCACTTACGAGTCCTCTCGACTTGTAAGGAAGAAAATTCTCTTGTGAGATCCTTACGACTCTCAAGAAAAAGCACACTTAGGAATCTTCACGATTCCTAAGGAGAAAATACACCTACGAGATCCTCTCGACTCGTAGGGAGAAAAATCTTTATGAAACCCTCACGGCTCAAAAAGTTGGAAAGCCTGAAGTGGCAGACCTGAACTTGTTGCCTAAGCCATCACTACCCTATAAAGAGGTCAAGATGGACTATTTACATACCACACTTGCCAAAGCTACATGCCACTGAAATGGAGAAGTTACTCATAAGCATACAAACTACTTCACGCCAGAGTAAGACATAAAGAAATAGAAGGGTGCGGCTCATGGAGCTGAGGGTTTGGAACTATATCCCTTAAGAGTCGAGATTTGAGTCAATGATAAATGACGACGCTTGTGTCCGCTCGTTATCTTCTCATATCAAGATTCTGAAAGTTATATACCAACCCGAAACTGGTTATACGCTATGAATTACTCTGCATTACTTCACCCACGGATATACTTACGTGGGCAAAGTAGTGGGGGCATTTGTTCCTGCCAAAATCTTCGGCCAAGAGTTATTAGTTCCTGTTTATGCCGGCTTAAATTTCGTTTACAGATATTGTTAGTGTATATGCCCTAGAGGCCATTACTGTATCATACTAGTTTGTATATTACTTAATGGAATCTTGGGATATTCACAGTTGTATAGAAAATCGTGCTCAAAATGGTAGTATGCTACTTGGTTTGTTTCTACTTTAATGTGTGCATGTGTTTCTTTTAACATATCGCCTATACACATTAGTGGAGCCCTTAGGATCTTTGCTTGATTACCAGCGTTGTGATGGCAGTCACACTAGTGGGGGCTGGGTAATCTACAAGCACATCCTTATACAGGTCCCTAGTCATAGGATTATCGAGACAGGGCATCGATACTCCAGAGTAGACTAGTGTATACGCTTCTCATCCCAGGAAGGGAGATGGTCTGTCCCACAGCCATCAGTACGTCGTACTGGAGATAGTATGTAGGTGCTCGTTAGGTTACGAGTACACTGGACAGGACTCGCTGGGAACTGTTGGTTGGTATTATGCCTATCGTCAGTTATCAGTTCCCAGGTGACATGAGTACAGCTTAGTCCATTGACTTGACACTGTCACTTCGCCTCGAGTGTGTTCCCACTGTTCTTAGATTGCTACCCTACCACGGCTCAAATAAGTCGTGCAAACAGGTAGCAGTTGGGTGCAGTCCCGAAGCACTTGGAGGCAGTGACGGTTAGATAGGATTCGTCTCTCCCGGTATTGGGGGTTGATATCGCACTGTGTCTAGGAGAGCCATTACATAAAGTCCCTGGCCAGGGCAAGCGAGATATACTGGTAGTGTTTCCAGTGTTATCTCAAGGTGTTCTGGGCTACACTCCGACACGACTTATACCACTATTCGGGGACTGACGTTTACCGTCCCCCTAGGCCCGCCATGCGATACTCTCAGACGAACAGACCGGACTGTATGGAGATTGTCACATTCAGGCTCAGTAGGAGTTCGGATGGGTTCACCTCATCGGTCTTCTTATCGGCATCTACCTGGGGACCGTTACGTACAGTTAGCACCGCTTGCGGCCTGTGGTTAAACCCACTACCAGCGTAGTGTCAAGTCTTTAGAGTCCCACGCAGAGGGTTATTCGCCTTTGGGCAAAACAGAGTAGAGGTCGCATGGTTTTGCGACGGGGTTCGTTCACATCCGCGCACTTGTGCACGTTTGGTGTCCGGGCAGTTATTACTAGCGGGCTTTGGTTTAAGCCAGATCCTAGTATTTGTTTTGGGATTGGTTTTGTCTCATTGTATTCGTGTTCCTCGGAACACGGATGCGAGTGTGTATGCACAGTTGACAGAGGCAGAGGATTCTCATTAGGGTTGTTGACCGTTGACTTTTTCCAAACCCTAATGAAAATGAGAAATATGATTAATGATATTAATTAAAGATAATTGTGCCATGGTTAGGTTGAACATTTGACTTTTGTTGACCTTTTGACTTTGGTTGACCGGTTGACTTATGTTGACAATTTGACCATCATCATTTCACATGAAAGATACTTCTTGATTCTTGCAAATTTCATTTAATGAGAAATGATAATGGTCATTCCAAATGAACCATCACAATTTCTTTAATTATTATTATTATTTCATTATTCTCTCATATGAGAGTATGGTTGCAAAAATATCCTCATTCTTTCTTGCTCTTTCTCTCTCATATGTTTGAGCTCTCCCTCTTCCTCTCAAAGCTCTCATCTCTCATGTTGAGAACCATGAGCTCTTGAGATAAAACCATCAAGACTTCACTCTACTCATTTTAGGGTTCTAGGTTTAGCAAGCCAAGCACTTTAGTTACCTCTTGGTTGAGGTAGGAGCTCAAGGTAGAGGCCTTCGGGTGGATCTTTCTTCGGCAAAGAGAAGACGACGAGGAGGAGCCGTTCACACCACTTCAAGGAGCAAGAAGAGAAGGAGTTCAAGACCTAGGTATAACCTTCTAACCGAGTAGCTAAACTTGTAGTTAGTGTGTTAGTTTTTGTTTAGCAAAGATCCTCCACTTCTAGTCCATGTTACCTTGTGTTAAAAAACCGTTTTTTACCTATTCCGCCTCCCCGTAAGCACCGGGGTGGGTAACGTGGACTTACAGATATGTGTGAAACCAGACTCATTCATATACGCACATGCACACATCAGAGGAAGAACATGTGTTCAACAACAAAAACAAAGCATTTAATTGAATATTTTATTCTACAGAAAATAGATCACCAAACATGGGATTGAAAGTACAGGGATTCATAATACTATGGATAAAATTATCTAACTCCCTCTCTGCCTTCTCCACCATGACAAATAGGCAATCTTCACGAGGAGTAGCTACCCATCGGTCAGCATCGCACCCATCAGCAAAGGCAGACATGATGACCCGCTGAGCCCGTATCCGGCTTAGAAGCCGGACAGAGCGATCCCTCAGAGCTGTGGTGATCAAAAGTGCCTCATGGAAGCACTCGATCTTGTCTTCCACGGCATCGAGCATTGCCGGAGTCATCTCCGCCGGAGGAGGGGGAATATCATTGATCACAGACAAGAAAACCATCCGGAGCCGATGGAGAGAGGAGATCCTATACGAGTCAAGAGCTCGTGCAACACCGTGTCGCATTGGTCATCCATAAGAGTAGGGTTCACCAAGCGCGCGGCAAAACGAGGAACAACTTCCTTAATGGGCACCTCCCATGGCTGACGGTGGGCATGTGGGCGATTACAAGCCATAGCTCTTCTTTGTTAAAATGATTCTCTGAAAATGAGAGAGAAAAGAAGCATTGCTTCAGATTATGAAGGGAGACATTTAAGTCTAGGCACAGAAAATGCTGTGCATGATGGAACTATTTCCAAACTCTGGGAAAGAGAAGCTTGACTCAGGAAAAGTGGAGAAGGAAGGCGAAAACACACCTTCAGTAATAAGGCAGCGCCTCACGTGCAAAGCACGAGAGCGCTAAGCGCCAGCGCTAAAGAGTCAAAGACTCTGAGGCAGCGCCTCACATGCAAAGCACGAGAGCGCTGAGCGCCAGTGCTAAAGAGTCAAAGCCTCTGATGCAGCGCCTCACGTGCAAAGCACGAGAGCGCTGAGCGCCAGCGCCATGAGTCAAAGACTCTGAGGCAGCGCCTCATATGCAAAGCACGAGAGCGCTAAGCGCCAGCGCTAAAGAGTCAAAGACTCTGAGGCAATGCCTCACGTGCAAAGCATGAGAGCACTGAGCGTCAGCGCTAAAGAGTCAAAGACTCTGAGGCAGCGCCTCACGTACAAAGCACGAGAGCGCTGAACGCCAGCGCCATGAGTCAAAGACTCTGATGCAGCGCCTCACGTGCAAAGCATGAGAGCGCTGAGTGCCAGCGCTAAAGAGTCAAAGAATCGGAAGCAGCGCTCACGTGCAAAGCACGAGAGCGACAAGCGCTAGAACTAAATGTTCTCCACCATTGGATCAGAGATCCAACGAAGATGATAAATCATCAAAATTTATAATAAAATTCTGTTAAGGAAATACTCGTCAGAATCTTTCCAAACAGGAAAGATTATGCTCTATAAATCAGAGCACCGTTGGATCAAAGATCCAATGGTGATTAAAAATCACCAAGATACAGAGTAATCTCTGTATGGGAAAATAATTTTCCAATCTTGTTAATAACAAGAAAAATGTCTTCTGTAAAACAGAATCCCTAGGATCAAAGATCCAACAGTGGGAAACATCCCCAAATCAATCAGAGGAAAGGTTTCCTTAACTGATTCAACAAATCAGCCTACCCTATATAAAGGCCCCAAGACTTCAAGTCTCACATAGAGGAACCCCCCCCCCCACACACACACACAAGCTTTGAGAAATTTCAAAGAAAAAACCAAGCTCTGAGAAGAAGAACTTTTCTTCAAGGTAATAACAGAGAGATAAAAAAATATCTCATCAAGGAAGAAGGACTTAGTTCTTCTTCTAGATCATAGATGTATAAGACAGACGTCTTTCACAAAAGAGATCATAGAATCTCATCATAAAAAAGGGGGGAAGAAGAATTCAATTCTCTTCAGATCACAGATCCATAAGGGCAAAGCCTTTCACAAAAAATAAGAGATTGTAACATCTCCTATAAAAATAAGAACATTGTTTTTAGATCTATGAGACAAAGTCTCCTATGAATGAGAGTTTAATTCTCAGAGCGCAGAACTAATCAAAGTTGCCAAAAAGAGACTTAGAGCTCCAAATTAAAAAGATGCGCCTCAGCGCTCCAAGACTGGCTCTCAGCGCCAAGCGTAGCACGTACTCCTTACGTGTGCGCTACTTATCAGAAGCGCTCTGCGCTCAATGTCTGGCGCGCAGCGCCAAGCGCGCCACGTGCTCCTCACGTGTGCACTACTTAACAAAAGCGCTCTGCGCTCATTGACTGGCGCTCAGCGCCAACCGCGCCACGTGCTCCTCACGTGTGCGCTACTTAAACAGAAGCGCTCTGCGCTCATTGTCTGGCACTCAGCGTCAAGCACGCCACGTGATCCTCACGTGTGCGCTACTTAAACAGAAGCGCTCTGCGCTCATTGTCTGGCGCTCAGCGCCAAGCGCGCCATATGCTCCTCACATGTGCGCTACTTAACAGAAGCGCTCTGCGCTCATTGACTGGCGCTCAGCGCCAAGCGCACCACGTACTCCTCACGTATGCGCTGAGGGAACACAGCGTGTTCTTTAAATAAAATCCCCAGAGCTATAATGAGTGCTCAGCACTCAATAAAAGACAAAAACTGTTGTCAGAACCCAAACCGATGCTCAGCATTGTTAAATGAAAAGGGACTGAGCCTAATTAAATGTCCAACATTTTAACTGAATGGGCCGAGCCCAAGTTGGCCACAGATCCCTAATTCAGATTAATTGAGACCATATGCTCATAAATCTTTGATCTTAGTCCTAAATTGGACTACAGATCTCCCAACCAATATTGGTTCAAGGGTACATCTCTTCACTCCTCTGGTATTTGTCGTTGTAATCCTTCAACGTCTTCAGAGAGGTGACGGGTCCCGACAACCAGACATTCTACGGACTGTGGGGTCCTTAAACTCATGGACTATAATGTCCTTAAACTTTACGGACTGTGAGGTCTTTAAACTCATGGACTATGATGTCCTTAAACTTTAGGGACTGTGAGGTCCTTAAACTCATAGACTATGATGTCTTTAAACTTTATAGACTATGATTTCTTTAAAGTTTACAGACTATGATGTCTTTAAACTCCATGGACTATGATGTCATTAAACCCACTGGACCGCAAAGTCCCTAAACTAAAACAATAGAGCCCAAATGCTCTTTTGTTGGATCTAAATGATCCTGTTGAAGTCTAAAATTAGACTAACGTATCCTCAAAAAACGTTTGAGTTGATCTTAGTCTAAAACAAGACTAACGATCCTTAAACCCAATCCAAACCCAAATCTAAGAAAATACGGATTTGGACTAATCCACGCCCTACGGGCGACAACATAAATTAGTCTCCGTATACAATCCACGGGCAACCAAAAATAAAACAAACACACACGACACGAAGTGACCATCTGGAGAAGGAGAAAGTGGTTACCGCGATGCAGTAGCATAATTAACTGCAGGGGCTTGCGCCTGCAGGGAAGAGCGTCCCCACAATCAAAAACCCCTCAAACGAGGGGAAATCTGACGAAGTCTGCTACAACGGCCGCATCCGTCTAAACCTCCGATATACGGTGCCATAAATCAACTTGGCATCTTCAGAGAGATGGACGGATAAAACCAAATAGCATCTGCCCCCAAATTCAGGCAAGACGTTTGTCTTCCCGGTCTTTCGGCGGAGAACACCCACTATACATGGGGCATGGAATACTGGAAAGAGAAGCGTAAACTGTGGGGTACAGCCCAAGCTTTAGAAGCAGTGATTTCTTGGCCGACAAAATGTATCGAGCCCACTGCAAGTACCCAGCTGGCTGGTGAGGAGTTAGGCCTATCATGTACGGTTGTTCCCAAAGGCACGACTCGCCTTGACATATACGCCGCCCCAGAATATCCAAATCCATTGGCGGCTGTACGGGTATCACGGCCATAGAGGGCTCAAGGCAACCCTCCGAAGTCCAGTTGACCTCCTCTACGGAATAGTTCACTGGGATGAGTCGGCGTAGTGGATCGCCGGAATGGGATCTGAATGCACCGCGCAAGAGAAGCTGCGTCGACCCCGGATGATTTGATTGTACCACGCCCCCCATAAATGAAGAGACTTTTGCTCCGGGTCATGATCTTTGATCAGCGTGAAGACTTTCCTATCCACGGGCGCGTCAGGGAATGCGCTTTCCAGACGAACAAAGGGGAAAGAAGTGTCGAAAGACATAGTACCTGCGTGAAAAAGAACAAGAGTTAGTTATCAAGGCTACAGTTCAAATTCTGACACTTGGTACTTTAAATTTTGTACCGCACTGCAATGCAGTGGAAAGGGACCAGAGGGGACACACAAAATCAAGATGACGACTCATCATTGATGAGATAGTCACTCATTAAATAGGAAATCGTAAAAGGATTCTCATTTAATGAGAGGCCCCTCGGGCCAAGGAGTTAAACTCCCTCGAGAGCAACGCTCTGCAGACAGGAGTGACATCTGTCAACTCTAATCATGAGAGGAATAAAATTTCCTAAAAATTTTAAGAGCTATGCTCTGTGAAGATGATGGAGTAATCCATCAAAAACCTTAAAAATCAAACCTTTTACTAAGTTAAAAACTCAAAGATCTTCAAGATCTATGAACAAACTCTAAGAGTTTTTCATGGAAGATGAACAGATCTATGATCTAAAGATGAGCACGGCTCTGTTAATGGGTAAAACCCTAAAACTTTTTTAAGATCTACGATCTGAGAAGAGTAAAGCTTTGTTAATAAGTTCATCCTTACCAAATTTGGGCAGAGTTTTGACTCTAGAAGAGTTTCTTAAGGCGGAGAACTTAACTCTGAAAGAGAATAAAATTCTCAGAAAACAAGAAATCAAGAAGATGAACAGCAGTCATCTCAAGGGCCAAAGGCCCTATTTATAGGCTAGCAAGTCGATCCAACTTCTAAGTTGATCTAACGGTGGAAAGATTGCCACCGCTGCACTCACGTGTGAGCCACGTGAGAGCAACAATGGGGGGGGATTTGTTTCCCCCAATCAGAGAGCAAAGCTCTATTCAAAATTTCAAAATTTGAAATTTGAACTGAGACAGCGCCTCACGTGCAAAGCACGAGAAGCGCTGGCACCAAGAGCGCCGGCGCTAAGAGTCAAAGACTCTGAGGCAGCGCCTCACGTGCAAAGCACGAGAGCGCCAGCGCTAGAACTAAATGTTCTCCACCCTTGGATCAAAGATCCAACGAACATGATGAATCATCAAATTACATAATTAAATTCTGTTGACAAAATACTCCTCAAATCTTTTCAAACAAGAAAGATTATGTTCTGAAAATCAGAGCACCGTTGGATCAAAGATCCAATGGTGATTAAAAATCACCAAGATACAGAATAAGTTCTGTATGGGAAAATACTTTCCCAATCTTGTTAATAACAAGAAAACTATCTTCTGTAAAACAAAAGCCCTTGGATCAAAGATCCAACGGTGGGAAACATTCCCCAAATCAATCAGAAATCTCTCAATAAGAGATTTCCTTAACTGATTCAACAAATCAGCCTCTCCTATATAAAAGACCCAAGACTTCAAGTCTTATACAGAAGAACCCCCCCCCCTAAACTTCAAACAAAACAGAGAAACCTCCCTATAAGTTTCAAGTTCTCAGAAAAGAAAAAGAGAAGAGCAAGCTCTGAGAAGAAGAACCTTCTTCAAGGTAAATAAAAAAAAAGAGATCATAACATCTCCTCCATATTTGAGAGTTTAACTCTCACATCAGAAGAACTTAGTTCTTTTTCTAGATCACAGATCTATAAGACCAAGTCTTTCACAAAAACAGAAGAGATCAAAGTCTCTCTTCATAAAAAGAAGAACTTAGTTCTTAGATCCATGAGACAAAGTCTCCCATAAAAAAATAAAAGAGATCAAGTATCTCTTCATAAAAAAGAACTTAGATCCGTGAGACAAAGTCTCTTATAAACGAGAACTTAATTCTCAGAGCACAGAATTGATCAGAGCTGCCAAAGAAGCGCTTTAGCGCTCCAAGTCTGGCGCTCAGCGCCAAGAGCGCCACGTGCTCCTCACGTGGGCGCTATTTTATAAGAAGTGCCTTAGCGCTCCAAGTCTGGTGTTCAGCGCCAAGTGCGCCACGTGCTCCTCACGTGGGTGCTATTTTATAAGAAGCGCCTTAGCGCTCCAAGTCTGGCGCTCAGCGCCAAGCGCGCCACATGCTCCTCACATGGACGCTGAGGAAATGCAAAGCGCTCTGTAAATAGAGCCCCGGCACCATAAAGAGTGTCCAACACTCAACAAAAGACAAAAAGAAAGAAGGGTGTCAGAACCCCAAATCAATGCTCAGCATTGTTGAACAAAAAGGGGCTGGGCCCAAACAAATGTTTAACATTTTATTCAAAACTGAGTGGACTGAGTCCAAACAAATGTTCAACATTTTATTCAAAAATGAGTGGACTGAGCCTAAGTTGGCCACAAGTCCCCAATTCAGATTAACCGAGCCTATGTGCTCACAATCTTTTTAATTAGTCTTAGTCCCAAACCTGACTATAGATCTCCCAACCAATATTGGTTCAAGGGTACATCTCTTCACACCTCTGATATTTGTCGTTGTAATTATTCAACGTTTTCAAAGAGGTGGCGGGTCCCAACAACCAGAAACGCTATAGACTACGATGTCTTTAAACCCCATAGACTACGATGTCTTTAAACTACAGACTACGGTGTCTTTAAACCAGACTACGATGTCTTTAAACCATACGGACTACGATGTCTCTAAACCTTACAAACTATGAGGTCCTTAAACTCATGGACTACGATGTCCTTAAACCCAATGGACCGCAATGCCCCTAAACTAAAACGATAGAGTCCAAACACTCTTTCGTCGGATCTAAATGATCCCAAAATCCTGTTGAGTAGACCTTAGTCTAAAATTAGACTAGTGAATCCTCAACAAACGTTTGAGTTGACCTTAGTCTAAAACAAGACTAACGGTCCTTAAACCAACCCAAACCCAAATCTAAGAAAATACGGATTTGGACTAATCCACGCCCTACGGGCGACAACATAAATTAGTCTCCGTATACAATCCACGGGCAACCAAAAATAAAACAAACACACACGATACGAAGTGACCTTCTGGAGCAGGAGAAAGTGGTTACCGCGATGCGGTAACGTAATTAACTGCAGGGGCTTGCGCCTGCAGGGAAGAGCGTCCCCACGATCAAAAACCCCTCACATTGAGGGGGAATCTGACGAAGTCTGCTACAACGGCCGCATCCGTCTAAACCTCCGATACACGGTGTCATAAATAAACTTAGCATCTTCGGAGAGGTGGACGGATAAAACCAAATAGCATCCGCCCCCAAATTCAGGCAAGACGTTTGTCTTCCCTTCTTTCGGCGGCGACCATGTATGTTTTTCGTTCTTGTTTTAGATGAGTCAAGTGAAAATGTATATGTTTGTTTAATTCTATCCTAAGTGTTTGTATCCTATGTTCAGGTGAACTTGTTAGGGCTAGCGTTGTTAGTAGAGTTAGGATTAGTCTTGTGCTTATATTTTGCCATTCTTGAAATGGTGTTGGAATAATCAGAAGTAGCGGGGATTAGGAGAATATAGGAATGGGATTTGCGAGTTTAAGCAATCTTTTCAATGCTAAATCCATTCCTAGTGCCCCTTGTCCGTTCGTTACATGCTCTTATTTCCAACCCTAGGCCAATTATACACAATCAAGTCTTCAATTAGGTCACAACTATATGTCATGTTGTAGTGCGCCTAAAGGAATTCTCGACTTAGATCGTGGCTGTATGTTACTTATAGCGTGCCTAAGGGAGGGGGTTGTGTTTGTTTGGTCTATGTTCACTTCAAGTTGTTTGGCGAAGAGAAACACAAGGGATTTTTCCATCCCTCATACTACCTTCCTTAGCCCTAACAAGTGAGTAAATTATTCATACATTATAAAGAAAATAAAATAAGAAGAGGAGAAGAAAGAATGGAAAAATACGATTTACAAAAGATAACAAGCTAACTACTTGGGCTCTCAGCTAAGCAAGAGACTCTATTGAGTATAATGGCTTGAAAATACGGATTAGAAGACAAGAAGAAGAACAATAAAACCAACAACTAGTTTAACAAACAAGTAATAAAAGTTAAGCTAAGAATTAAAAATATAATGTAAGAAATTAAAGATACAAGATATAAAAATCCCTCAACTTCATTAATTTTCCACTCAAAAAGGTCTCACTACAATTTTAGTGGAGAATAAATGAAGAAGAAGAAGAAGAACAACAATACACTAAACTACACTAATCCTAGAAAAGAAAAAAGGCATCTATGGTTGGCTCAAATCTGGAGTATATATAGGCAGATGAGTGAAACCCTAGAGCCATATTCTGAGCCGATATAAAATTACAAAACTACGCCCAAAATTTGGTCGTGAGACATGACGTCATGGCCGTGGTTCCGCCGCCTATCCCCACCTTTAGCCGTAGTTCCGCGGTCATTTGGAAGAATTATTGCGTCGTTTTTCTTGGCTTTCTCGTGTTGCTTTGTTCTTCTGTTTGGCAGCTTTAAATTTGCAAAATAATTCCAAAATATTCAGATTTCCAACAGTCCAAAATGGCTTCTCTTTTTTTTTATCTTTTTGGTCTTGCTCTCCATTGAGCTCCGCGTTGCACCTTGTTTCTTGTAATATGTGCGTGTCTGAGACATGAATGACCGTTGTCTTCGTCTTGTCTCTTGAACTGGTAGACAGCACCAGACAG
Organism: Agapanthus africanus; assembly: GCA_030015575.1. NCBI lineage: Eukaryota > Viridiplantae > Streptophyta > Magnoliopsida > Asparagales > Amaryllidaceae > Agapanthus > Agapanthus africanus. The sequence goes on from CM057342.1 coordinate 300,161,483, forward strand.
ATGTGGATGACCGGAACCCAGATTTTATCTGTTTTTGGCAGTTGTTCTTAACTTTGTCATAACTGTGGAGATTGTGCGTGATTTGCGTTATTCTAGACTGAGAACTTGTAACCTATAATCATGTAGCAAACATGGATTAAAAGCACCAACCTATATACAAACGAGCAGAAGAATGGGCTGTATTAAATGCTATATTCTGGTGTGAACATAAACACATCATGCTGCCACTTTAGATTTCTACCAATATCCACGCAAGATTAAAAAAACAATATGGACCCTCTTGTTGGACACTAATATCTAGATGTTGTAAGCTCCGTCATATTATCTCTTAGATAGATATGGATAGAATTTAAAGTGGATAGGTAATATATTCTCCTTTTACAAACAGGGGAGGGGAGGGGTCAGGGCCTCTTCAGCTCCCACGAACCTCTCTCTCTCTCTCTTTCTATATACACACACACACACACACACATATATAGTTCGACTAGCATCCTATTGGAAGGATTTGGAAATAAATCTTTCCCACTTTTCCCCCATTAGATTAACTTTGGGATGTGTGCTAACAATTATGAATAAAACATTTCATTTATTACCAAACAGAACATAATTGAATGCACAAATCCCTAATAGTGAAAAAGTGTGAAGGATTTGTTACTAAATTCTTCCGATAGGATCCTAGTCGAACTATATATATATATATATATATATATATATATATATATATATATATATATATATATATATATTGTTGGATGTATATGCTCTAGAGGCCATTATTGTATAGTACAGGATTGTATATTACATATGGATGCTTGGGATATATATGTACATGACAGTCTTGCTTGACATGATAGTATGCTATCTGGTTTTTCTTTACCTCAACATATGTATATGTTCTATGTATATTACGTATCTCGAATACATATTGGTAAAGCCCGTAGAATCTTTGCTTGACTACTAGAGTTGTGATGGCGATCATACTCATGGGGTCTTGGTAGTCTATAAGCACATCCTTAAATTGTCTCTTGTCGTTGGAGTTTCGAGACAGAGCATCGATACTCCGGAGTAGACTAGTGTATACATTTCTTATTCCCATGAGGGAAGGTGGCATGTCCAAAGCCATTGGTGTTCGGCACCAAAGATTGTATACATGTGCTTATTAGGTTATGAGTTACACTGGACGGACTCGCCGAGAACTTCTAGATAGTAATATAACTATCGTCGGATAATAGTTCTCTGGTGACATAGGTAAAGGTTAGTCTTTTGACCCGATATCGTCAATCGTCTAGAGTGTGTTCCCACTGTAGTTAGATTACTACCCTACCACGGCTTTAAAAAGTTATGCAAACAGGTTTTAGTTGGGTATAGTCTCGAAGCACTTGAGGGCAGTGAGCAATAGAAGGGATTCATCTCTCCCGGTATAGGGAGTCGATGTCACGCTGAGTTCGATTAGTCATCACCATAAGGCCCTGGCCAAGGCAGTTGAGATTTACTGATTGTGAGATCAGTAATTTCTCGGGATGGTTTTAGGCCACATTGACACAACTTATTAGGTTATTAAGGGTCTGAGGTTTTCCACCCCCAGACCCAGTATGCGATACTCTCAGACGAAGAGACCAGACTGTACGGAGATTGTCACTTTCAGGCTCAGTAAGGATACGAACGAGTTTTCTTGTCGACCTTTCTTTCATTCAATATCTGGGCAACCGTTACGTATTGCTAGTGCCGCTGACGTTCTTATGGTTAAACCCACTGCAATCGTATTGTCGAGTCTTTACAATCCCACACAGAGGGTTTCCCAGCTCAGGCAAAACGATGTAGTATGTGTATTTTGATATGTACTTAGGTTCGATTAAATACGCGTTTTTCTACACGTACTTTTAATCAGACATTTTGTTAATACTAGCCGGTTTAAAAAATAGCCAGATTATCACATTTGGGTGAAATGTGAGCTAATATTATATATCTCTTTTAGTATCTCTCTTTTCGGTATTCGTATTTTGATAGAATACGGTATTTATACGAATACGGGTATTTGTATAAATACATGTATTTGTGTCTTGATATAAATACGGGTATTTATATCTTACTACAAATACAAGTATTCATATTTTATACGAATACGGGTGTATATATTTTGATACGAATACGGGTGTGTATTTGTAGCATATACTTATATCAGTGTATTTGTATATATATTTATTTATATATATATACATACATATACATACACAAACACACACACACACACACACACACACACACACACACATATGCATGCATATGAAGTGGCCCTCTTCTCTTCTCATCTCTTCATTGTTGTGTGAGAATGTTGTGAGCTTGTGACTCACCGTGGTGAGTCACAAGTCCAGTCATTCATGTTGGATATGTATGCCTTGGAGGCCTGTATTGTATAGGATGCTAGGGATATATATGTACGGGACAATCTTGCTCAGTTATATAGTATACTATTTGAGTTGTCTTTATCTGAACATGTGTATTTGTTTTTCGTACTGCTTTATATTGCTTATACATGTTATAAACACTCGTTACAGTAGTATACTATTTTAATTTGACTTTATCTTAACATGTGTATATGTTATACTCGATATCACATATGGCGGATACATGTTGATAAAACCTGTAGGATTTTGCTTGACTACCAGCGTTGTGATGGCGATCATACTTATGGGAAGCTAGGTAGTCCATAAGCATATCCTTAAAGGTCCCAAGTCGCAGGAGTATCGAGACCAGGCATCGAAATTCCACAGTAGACTTGTGAATACGTTTCTAGACCCCGACAAGGAGCGGTGGTTGGTCCTACAGCCATTGGTGTGATTACCTAAAATTGTATACATGTGCTCACTAGGGGTGAGTACACTGGACGAACTCGCCGAGAACCTCTAGATGGTATTATACCCATCGTCAGATAGCGGTTCTTAGGTGACATGAGTACAGGTTAGTCTTTAGACCTGAGATCATCATTTATCTCGTGTGAGTTCCCACCGTGCTTTGATCACTACCCTACCACGGCTCTACTGGGTCGTGCAAACAGGTTTTAGTTGAATACAGTCCCGAGCAACATGGAGGCAGTGAGTGACTGTCAGGGATTCGTCTCTCACGGTATTGGGAGTCGATATCGCACTATGTTCGGTTGGCCAGAACCATAAGATCTTGGCCAAGGCAGTTGAGATTTACTGATGGTTAGATCAGTAGTTTCTCAGATTGGTCATGAGCCAAATCGACACAAGTTATCAGGCCATTAGGGGTCTAACATTTACCACCCCCTATACCCGGTATGCGATACTTTTAGATGAAGAGACCGGACTGTACGGAGATTGTCACGGATAGGCTGAGTAGGGGTCCAAATGAGCTTGCTCGTCGGCCTTCTTTTCGACAGGTACATGGGTAGCCGTTACGTATAGCTAGTGTAACTAATGTGCTTGTAGTTATACCCACTACCAGCGTACTATCGAGTCTTTAGAGCCCCACACAGAGAGTTTCTCTGGTTCAGGCGAAACGATGTGGTGGCCATATGTTTATACGTGCAGGGTTCCGATCGAACGATAATACTAGCCGGCTTAGGATTAAGCCGGATTATTAAATCAGGTTTTGATTTAATAATTTACATATACATATTTCGATATGTATATTCTAGTGTTATCCAGTTTTTCGATCAGACGGTTGATAATACTGGTGGGCTTAGGATTAAGCCGGTTTGTTAGATCGGATATTGATTTAATACTGGTATTATATTAGTAGTAGTATTCTATCTCTTGGGTATTCGTATTTTGGTATGAATACGGGTATGTATATACGGTAGAAAGTATTTTGTATTTATACAAAATACCTTCTAGAAGATGACACCTCATCGTGCATTTTTTTATTTTGTTGAAAATAGAAAATGAGGTGGAAAAGGGTTAAATGGCATGAAGCATGGCTATGGTATTTATTGCAAATACTATTGATGTATGGTTGGATTTTTTATGGAAAAAAATATATATATATATATATATATATATATACACACACACACTTCATATCACAAAAGGAAAAGACTTAGCCATTCTTCATGATATCATTCTTCATTTTTGCCTCTCTCTCTCTATCTCTTTCTAGAGTTCATCCTCTAGTTCAATCCCTATTATTCTCATGTGTTGAGAGCCAAAGGGATTTGAGATAGAAAAACACTATTAAACATCACCACATCATCTAAGCAAACTAGATTAGCAAACTAGTTTGCTTCTTTTCGAAGTAGGAGCTTGAATCAAGAACCTTTAGTTGGATCATCTAGGACTAAAGAGGCCGGCCATCAAGGTTGATCTAGGAGACCTCAAGGAGCTTAAGAAGAGGAGTGAAGACCCGAAGGACACGTGTCGATAGGTATAACACTCTTTCTGTCACGACCCGAAATGGAACGTGACTGGCACTTGAATCATATGAAGTCTATAGGACCCCATCTAATTCAAGTAAGCCAAAAAAATCCCAGAAATCTAAACCATTTAAAAGAAGAAAGAAGGAAAAGTTTAGTTTTAAAGCAAGTGGTTTAACAAACTAAGCCGAAGTATGCATTTTTAAAACCTCAAGCCTTTTTTTGAAAATTTCGGCAAAGTTTCCTTTGTAAATACTGGCCCCAAAAGGGGTACAACACATGAAATATATATAAGGGCATCCCCAAGCGGAAGCTAGCTTTTCGCCAATTCGCGGTCATAACCATGCAAGCAATATAATATATAACGCCGAAGAGCGAGGATCAAAACTCAAAAGGAAACTCAATATCATCAAGAAAACCCATAATAATACAACGCGCGACTCTAAAATCGAAAGAATATACAACTGGTCTTCTAAGTCTATCAAATAATACAGTCTGGTTAATGGAGTTTACTAGATACAACTGAATAAAAAAAGGTACAATGGTGGTCACGATGCGAGTGAACCCACCTACCAAAGCAATCACCCAGAAAGAAGCAGTGTGCCAGCAAAGCCGCCAAGGAAACCTGTACGGCAAAACCTGCAAAAAACTGTGGCACGACGGGGGTGAGTTGCCAACTCGTGAGTAGAAAACATCACAGAGCAGAAATCGCATGTATGACTCAATCCTAGGTCATACGATCAGTAATATCCTCAAATAATATGGCCTGAAGCATGATAAAATGATAAGGGTAAACATCTATACATAAGTGTAATACCAAGTGCTCGTGTCAGTGCCTCAGGTAGCAACATATCATTAATATGATGTATGAATGCATGAAAACAGAATACATCTAAATGAGAAAACTGTTTTTTCTTATCCCAGTGAGATATCTGTATAAAAAAATCGAGGTATCATCAATGAAATCAACAAGGAATCAGTATCTAGCATCGACACAAAATATATATAAATCCCAATATCTCAGGCTCCGGAAATCCGGACTGGCCTGTATCCTCGAATCTCAATATCTAGGGCTCCGGATATCCGGACTGGCCCATATCATCAAATCTCAATATCTAGGGCTCCGGTTATCCGGACTGGCCCATACTCCGATCGGTATCCTCCGGATATCCGTCGAGTCACAATAAAATCACCGGTCGGTAGTGCTCCCCTGCCAGGCTCAACGCCATCATCTGCGACTATCTTGCCCCGGGATACCGCACCGGGTCCACCATGCACCCACAGACGGTTCCTCATCCTCCTCGAATCGGGTGTATGATATCGCTCAAGAGACGAGAAAACTCATGGTGGACATATCTCAAATCATATCATGAGAAAACCGCAATTTTCTATCTTTTAAAAAGATAATAAGTTTATAAAATCTTTGCAGTTTCTCCAAATCCAGAAATCTCATGGAAATCTGAAATCCCAATCTCAAGGGTAAATAAACAATGAAATACCGGTAATAAGTTCCATAATATTGCATGACAATAAATGAATGAATGCACCGGATATCAAGCAAGTAATGTAATAATTAAACTAGCATATGGAAGCAATAACATATTGGAACTATCAGCTAACAAGCTATGTTAATGAAATAATATTCTCTAAAGTGTACGTGACATAGCAATTACCGATGATGGTGTGTGTGAGCCGGCAAGAAGGTGTATGTAGAGCATACGCATCATCGGTAATGGTGCTGGTGTCCTGACAGCATGGTTTTAATAATAACTAATGAAAACTCAAATAAGCATGCAATGCGATGCGAACAGCAAGAATATGCGGAACATGAATAATAACACAACATATATGAATATACATTTATATATATGAGTCATACACTTTTGACATTTGAAATAATACGAATCATGGTGTTTAGAAAATAGGGGCTACAGTGTTTTTAAGAAAAGGTACGTCCTTTGAAATATCCGTAGCATCCCTTGGCCTGTATTTAAAATACTCACGATTCGTTAGTTTTGAAATAAGTATGACTCGAATCTAGTCTAACATCTACTAAGTAAACTACAGGTCTAAACTAACAGACTAATCGAAAGGGTAAGGAAAACCACCTAAGTCTGAGTCAATATCCATATCTAGTAGTCGGTGATCCCGCCTCAATAGTATCACGTACGATACAATATATCATATGACATTCTCGAGTCAAGAGTGAGGATCTATCATCATAATCATATCACGTATGGTAAATCCATCGTGCGGCATCCCAAATCTGGGTACGGGTCGAATATCACATTATCTCATTATTCATCTGGTATCCTTATCATCATATATTGTATTAGGGGTACTGATCTAAAGTCTAGTACATACTGATACCATCAACATATAATATATGCGTGTGTATGAAAACATATCGCCTAAAGACCCGCTATAATATCATGTCGTATCTCATAATACGAACCAAATCACATCACCGATCTCGTGGCATCATGCCCAATCTCATCGACTCATCTCCAAGTACCATGTACTATCCTCATCATCCATGTATATATATACATACACACACACACACACACACATACATACTCACAAACATATATGTATATATATATATATATCCCCATATACGCACAAGTAAACAAGTGTATGCGTGTGTGTGTGCGTGAGTGTAAACCTTATTCTAGGGTTTCGCGACTAACACTAAACTATAGCATTAACTACAAAATACTCTTACACTAACCCAAAGTCCTCTAAAGCATTCTAGCTAAGTATACACATCTTATAATAACATATAAATATATAGATATAACACATTTGCATACTGCACTACGAAACTGCGGGGGTGTTATACGCCATCCACCCGACTTCCCCATAGATATATATCTACTCACCTGATCCTTGCTTGCCGAAGTCGATGACGCCACGCTCGTCCTTGTCGTTCATGTCCACTCGAGAGTACCTACATATGTACACACACAATATCGTCCTATGGTCTCGCATGCAAAACACTACCAAATAACCCTCGTCGTTGATGTTCAAATGCCACACGACGGAATTAAAATAAAATACCAAATCCCAATTCATTAAAAGCCGCAAAACGAAATCAGAAACTACCTAAAACACTTCCAGATTTTACCCTAGGTGTCTATTTTACTGGAGATAAAGCCATGGACCAAACATGGATGCAATTCAGCTCACCCTGGCCGCAATTTGCGGCCAGGAACAATAAATTTGTGGCCAAGACAAGGTGGTTGGGGCTCGGGTCTTGGGGTTTGCTTCTAGGTGGCCTGCATAACTCTCTGTGATCGCTAAAATATTTTCAGGTGCCCCGGGTCATAGCAGATGTCAATATACCATCACTAAAGACTACAAAATACGATATTAGGGTTTCTAAGTTTGCTAAATGGGGTTCTAGTCTCTGGTTTAGCCCACTATACAATCACTACAGGGGTTGCATGGCCTCTACTAACCTCATTTTACACTTCACAATTCAATAACTCCTCAAAACCCTAACTTGGAATTTTCAAAGTTCACTAAACCACGCAATATGGATTCTAAACTAGTATGGATGCTTAAGTGAATAAAATACAATACTAATGGTAAAGGAATTACCTCATTTGGCAACTCAAGAATTTTCTTGAGTTACCCCAAGTCTCCAAAATCCAAACTTTCTTGGTCCAAAGTGCTTGTAATGAACTTGTGCATGTTTTTTTGTGAAAGGGAGATGGAGTTTTGAGATGGGATTAAGGGTGTTTGTGAGGATGAAGAGGAGGTGGAGGGAGGAGGGAGCCATGGTGAGGGAAGTGGGGAAAAGATGAAGGAAATGAAGGGGAAAACAAATGGGGACTTGGTCAAAGAAACCCCTCACCTCTCCCTCACTTCTCTCTCTTGTTCATACTCATTTTTTTATTCTTTTCCTTTTTCTTTTCTTTTCTTTTCTTCTCTTCTCAATTCATTTTAAAACAAATCCAATCAAAAGAAAAAGAAAAGCCATGGTAGAGAAATGTAGCAAATGTGAAAAATGACTTGGTGCATGTCACATGCACAAAACAAGCTTAATGCACGATTATTGATATTTAATCACGATTAGCGATATTTAATCGCGATTAGCATTAAAAGGAATATAGTTAATCATAAAGGATTTATAATTTGCTTAAATCATATAAAACACCCACATTTCAGTAATTCCTTTAATTTTCCAAATATTTTCCAATTTATCGGTATTTAATTATACCGCATTAATAAAATATTCATAATATTTATTATTTAATTATAAAAATTTCCAAAAATAATATTTTATTTTTCTGAAATGTTACAGTTTTCCCCCCTTAAAGAAATTTCGGTCCCCGAATTTAAATTTAAACCCCTCAAATACTAAAACATTTCATTAAAATGATCAAGTCGTCGGGGCTCCGAAATCATAAATACATAAAACACATCGTAGCGCAATGCATGCGCATGAAAACAAGTATATAAACCAAAATCAAAACTCCTTCAAGCATCCCGCAATCATCGGAGTTATGGCGAAGACACCAATGTCAAAGCCCAATACGAAAACCCACATGATATATATCAAACTATACATGTAAGCATCGTAGTAAATTCGTCAAAACATCTGAACGAAATGCATGCTAAACCCTTTCAAGTCGCTGCGCGATGCGCGTATCACTGCATAGTGGCGGACGTCTATTGTAAGAAAATAACTATATATATATATATACACCCTTATTTAACATACACGTCCCGCCGTTTTGAAAATAATTTAGAAGGGTTTCCTTTGTAAAATGTCTCATGTCATCTCGGACACGTAGGTAAATACTGAGACTATAGCTCCCTTTTGGAAATCCCTTCGATAACTATCAATGCATGCTAAAGTATATTCAGGTACTGTCCTCGGACTAATCCTGCTCAGTCACTATACTAAATAGTAAATATCATAAAACATACTGCTCCAAAAGAAATTAATCCAAAAATTTATATAAGGATGCCACGTGCGTCTGGTGTGCACGGAAATCAAAATCCATGAATGTGCCATACATGTGCACAGAAACAAAATCTAAGTGCAGCAGGTGTGCACGAAACACCTGTCAAAGGCAACGGGTGTGCCTGACAGCAATATCAGGCGCATCTGATATGCACGAAGAATCTCGATTTAGTGCATCTGGCGTGCACCAAAATCGCATCAAGCGCCCAAGCATGCGCAAGAATCAAATCAAGTGCACAAGGTGCACGGAAACAAATATCGAGTATCACAATCGAAATCGACGGTATACAACAAGCCTCAATCCAAATCAGGTATACCGTGATATAAAATCTCACAACCGTGTGCATCAGCGTGCACAAAATCAAATCAAAATACTAAAAGTGCATGAAAACTATGTTTTCATGTCGAAAGCATAAGTCAAACCTCATGCATACCATAGGCATGAAATCAAAATCAACATCTCGAATGACATCAAGTCGAAGTCAAGTGCAACTGTGGTGCACAAAATCTCAATCATGCAAATAAATCGCCTAAAATACCGAAATTAAAGATGGCAGAAACAGTCCCACTCTGGCACATCCTCTAAAGATCTCTGGCCAACTGTCATGGTCACTCATAACGTGTCTCATCGACGATGCCGAACTCTGGCCTACTAGTTGTGCACAATATGACCGATCATGGATCCAAGTCTTCTCGTATTGTATTCCAGAAAGGTTCTGTTGAAGTCTCCCTCAAATCTCGTTTCTGCTGAACTGCCCGGAAGTCATCATTCTTTACTAAATCTGTTTCTTGTTCCGGAACGGCTGCATACTCATCGCGACACCTTCTGGAAGATATATCCATATACAACGCCTATGCATGTGTATCACATTTCTGATGTCAGCAGAGTGGAACGTCATCTTATTGCGATCTCGTACGAACCTCTTACTCCACTTTTCTCTAATGTCGACTGATTTGGACTCGTCTCTTTGTGGCTGCATGGACTGTGCTCCAACGGCTATACTCGTATCTAGAGTCTTCCAAGCAATGTATCCCATCACATGATATCCGAATGACGTCGAACCTTTCGATCGATTTGTCAAGGTTCCATAATCCCCCAAGAGATCAACATCTTGATTATAGTTTAATAATATCCAGTACATGCCACAGTACCTATGGACCAGCCGTAGAAGGGCAAACCCAAGCCTCATTAATGGCACCGCGGAACTGCTACAAACCCTAAGGTTTCAAAGTGTTCACATGGTCATTATATCGAGTTAGGGTTTCATTCTTCTAGAGGGTCCACGGAATTACTTGCATGTTTTTCCGAATACTTTAAACTTGGAAAATGGGTTTCTGACATTCGATCGTCTGCTATCGACTCTCAACGTACCTGCGTGAAGTCTCCTCAAGCTGGAATCAATCAATCTGATGACCTCACATCGGGGTAAGCAACGAATCACATGTCCTAGTCATTCCTCCTTGGGTGACTAGCGATCTTCTATCATATCTCTAAGTACAACTCGTGTGGCGTTAGCTTCAAACATCTGGGCGACATCTCGTCAGTCACAGCAACAACTGAATCATTCGTCCGCACGCTGAACAATGCCTCAATCATCAAGAATAGTCGGTGCATTGACGGTCATCACATTCTGGCTGGCCTCTAGCAGTGGCCCAATCCTCTGGTGCTGATCTGCACGTTCAAGAAATTTTGTAAAAGCGATCCATCAAAAGGTCATGGCGCAAAAACACAATAGGACGATATATTTATGCAATCATGTATCCCTGGAATCACGCCCTGGTCAGTCCTCGTCCGTGATGAGCTCGTGCTGACCACAATTCTAGCCGTAGCTCTCTCTGCCCGTGTAATCGTGGCAGCAAAAACCATAAACCGATATCGATGAGGATAGATCATATGAATGAATATAATGTTGTGCAAAGAAATGTACATCCTAAGGCTTCTTAAGCGGAGTAGCGTATCGTAAGTATGCCGCGGAACATACACACGATACGTCACTCTACTTAAGTCACCTACTCCATCAACAAAAGTCAACCTTCGCGACGAAAGTTTGGGTCTAATACCTCCTCGACTAAGTCTAAGTTCCGTAAGGTCAAGCCTAGGTTCCATATATATATACGCCCTAGACTCCGCATAGTCAAATATAGACTCGAACCAAGGTTAACCTAGCGCTCTGATACCAATTTTGTCACGACACGAAATGGAACGTGACTGGCACTTGAATCAAATGAAGTCTATAGGACCCCATCTAATTCAAGTAAGCCAAAAAAAATCCCAGAAATCTAAACCATTTAAAAGAAGAAAGAAGGAAAAGTTTAGTTTTAAAGCAAGTGGTTTAACAAACTAAGCTGAAGTATGCATTTTTAAAACCTCAAGTCTTTTTTTGAAAATTTCGGCAGAGTTTCCTTTGTAAATACTGGCCCTAAAAGGGGTACAACACATGAAATATATATAAGGGCATCCCCAAGCGGGAGCTAGCTCTTTGTCAATTAGCGGTTACAACCACGCAAGCAATATAATATACAACGCCGAAGGGTGAGGATCAAAACTCAAAAAGAAACTCAATATCATCAAGAAAACCCATAATAATACAACGCGCGACTCTAAGGTCGAAAGAATATACAACTGGTCTTCTAAGTCTATCAAATAATACAGTCTGATTGATAGAGTTTACTAGATACAACTGAATAAAATAAGATACAATGGTGATCATGATGCGAGTGAACCAACCTACCAAAGCAATCACCCGGAAAGAAGCAGTGTGCCAGCAAAGCCGCCAAGGAAACCTGTTGTCACGACCCGAAATATTAGCTCGTGACCCGCACTTAAATCACGCAACGTCTAAAGGCGTAACGTAATTCAAGTAAGCTGAAACCCAGAAATCTAAACCTTTTAAAAGGAAATAAAAAAGGTGAAGTTTGAAATAAGGTAAAATGAAAACAAATGCTACCTTAAATGCAAAGACAAGGGAACATGAAAAATGCAAGTGGGTGTTACTAGTTGAAAACATGTTTCGACTTTTAAAAATTTGGGCAGCACCTCCTTTGTATTTTTTGATCCAAAACCACAATACATGATAATATAAAGGCATCCCCAAGTGGGAGCTGGCTCTTCGCCAATCGGTGGATCCACAACCACGCAAAGCATAAATATAAGTATACGATACCCAACGGCGAAGTTCACCACAAAAGATAATGAATAATGCAAGACATCAACCCAAAAAGCGAATATAAAACCCATCGCTCAAATCTCGCAACTACAAGTCTCACTAAGTCTTACTATTTATACAAATACTAGTTTTGATTGATGGAGTTGATAAGATACAATAGAAATAATAATACAATAGTGGGCATGATCCAAATGTCCCACCTACCAAAGCAAATCACCCAAATGTAGCTGTATGCCAGCGATGACGCTACTGATCTAAGCGGTCAGCCTACAAGAACTGTGGCATAACGGGGGTGAGTTGCCAACTCGTGAGTAGAAAACATCAACAGGCAAAAATCGAATAAACAACGATTCCTAGGTCAACTATATCATGAAGGTAATACTATGATATCTAGGGTGACCGTATGTGTAAATATGTGCCAACAATAATGAATGCCTGTATGCATGTGAATAACATTCAACAATATAATAAATGCATGTACGCATGTGGATAACATCCAACAATAAAATAAATGCATGTATGCATGAAAATATATGAGGATATCAAAGAATGTGTATCCATCAATGACACATCAAATCATGGAACCTGAGTGTCCAACACCGACACTCGAAAACATCACGAAACCCGTGTCCAGCATCGACACGTAAATCCTCATATCTCAGGCTCCGGCTATCCGGACTGGCCTGTATCCATCTCATGACTCCGGTCGGTATCCTCCAGATAACCGCCGAGTCCAAATACTATCACCGGTAGGTAGTTCTCCCCTGCCAGGCTCAACGCCATCATCTGCGACCATCTTGCCCCGGGGTACCTTACCGGGTCCACCATGCACCCGCAGACGGTTCCTCCTCCTCCTCGAATCGGGTGTATGATATCGCTCAAGAGCCGAGAAAACTCATGGTGGACTATACAAATATCATATCAAGAGAAACCGGGTTTTTAAAACAATACATACTTTCTTTTGAAATAACCACGGTTCTAAAATTCAGAAATCTCAAGAAAACAGCATATCTCAATGCGTAAAATCGTAAAGCATGATGTATGCGACATATAACAGAATGTAAGTATATCCGTAAATCATGCAGCATGGAACAGTAATATGCATATATCAAGGGGAAACCTCTCTTTAAAATGGATCCAGTTTTAAAATATATCTTGCGGTTCCCAATTCCTCCAAGGTCAAATGCAATATCGTATAAAGGTGTATATGTAACTATAGCAAGTAAATTATGCAAAGAGTCATATCATGATGCAGCTATTCTACTGTGTAGTGACATGGCAATTATCGATGATGAAGTGTGTGAGCCGGCCAATCTGTGTAAGTGTGACATACGCATCATCGATAATGGTGCAGGTGTACTAGCACAAGTATATAAAATGCAATGGTAATGACATGAACGTAGCATAAAGTAAAACGGCAGCTAAAAGGTATAAGGTATACGTATCTAACATGACCGGGTCGGTGAATCTATCAATCGGCCCCCTCTAGTCAAGGGTATGGATCAATCATCAATTAACTCATCACGTACGGTAACTCATCGTACGACGTCATTAAACAATATAGGATCCTAACAACCTATGCGACAAGGAGGGTACGGACCTCACGTCTCGTACGGCTTTTCATTCAAGATTCACAGCATTATCCATATATATATATATATATATATATATATATATATATATATATATATATATACCTATCTCTCAGGTCTTATCCGTATCAATCTCAGATCATGGGACCAGCAAAGGTATTAATTATCACATATCGAATCGTATCCGTATACCAACATATCATCAAGTTATCATATCACATCGTATTTTCTTTTCATCACATTAAGTCAAATTTTATATATACATTCTACTTTATTAATCTAGTTTCATATTACGCTAAACTCAATGCTTATTCTTGTGTAATTACCTATCTATAAGTCATAATTCGCTTTCACTTTTCATATCCCTAAAGCTTTCTCATATTTCAATATATATATTCAATCACTAATATTATCACTAACTATCTTTTAAACTATATCCCTAGTTTCCTAATCTAGGTTTTTACGACTGTATCCTATAGATCGGTTTCCATTTAATATTTGCGGGGGTGCTATACGCTATCCACCCGACTTCCCCCGTAGATATAGATCTACTCACCTTGCTCCTTTCTTGCCGAAGTCGATGACGCCATGCTCCGTCGTCTCGAAATCCACGTGAAGATACCTACAATACATACACAGTCGCAATAGCATTAAAATCAAGTACGGAAAACCAATACGGCAAACGTTACGCTCATAGGTTAGAACCTATAGCCTACGCGTGCAAAACAATCAAACAACCCTTGTTGTTGACGTACAAACGTCCAACAACCAAATACAGATCCAAATATCAAAACCAAACATTTCAAAATACGGAAAACCATAGCCAAAAAGACACCAATGTGCTCCCAGATTTTGACTCGGGTTAAAAGAGCCTAAACAAACAATGCAGTGGGGTTGTATATGAAGTCACTGAGACACAGACCAAATCTGGACCCAATCCCTATCAAAGTGGCCGGCCACATGGCCTCCAAATCTGGCCACCTAGGCCAAGTTGGCTCCAATAGGGTTCGTGCTTACAAGGTGGTTCCCTATTGGTCTAACTAGGTCCCTGGTACTGTTTGTTTTTCTCAAAAACTCCCCGGGTCATCCCAGATTTCTTGTAGGATACAAAACTGTCATGCCCCGCTTCCCAGAGTACGCAAGATTGGGCACGTGACATAGCCAACCATGCTACCTGTGGGTAGGAAGTATCCATCCACAGTCACATTACGGCTGTAGAGATATCAAGAACAAGATAAAAACTATCTAACACATGTCCAAATCCAGAATAATAAGAGTCAATGATAAATAAGTGCGGAAGCAAATGATCCAATACAATAATAGAAAAGTATGTCCCATAATGCGGGCTCACATCTGGAAAAAGAAATGCAGGAAATAAACTAATCACTACGGAACTCACAAATCAGCCTGCTGGCTGGAGTACTCCTGCTCGGTCAGCGACAGTGGTAAAGAATCTGGGCCATGCAAAACCCAGACGTCAGCGCGTCATGTCAACCAATAATATAATATGAACATGGTAATAAGCAATGCAGAAATAAACATGAATGAAGCAATAGTATGAAACAAGCAGTGCAGGGTAGTGTGCAGTGGGTAACTAAACTGTCATCTCACCGAGGGGTGTGCCTGCGAGGTCGGGGACACGGGAACGGGGTCGTCGGCGGCGAAAGGCGGCGGTCCGACGGTGTGCAGGGGATGTGCAGGCGGGGTGAGCAGGTGGTCGGGGCTGCGTAGACGTGCGCAGGGTGTTGATGCAAGGGCGAGGGAGGAAATGAGCTGGTGAAGATGGTGGGGTGAGGCTAGGATCGCCGG
The DNA here is from genome assembly GCA_030015575.1 of Agapanthus africanus. Taxonomy (NCBI): domain Eukaryota; kingdom Viridiplantae; phylum Streptophyta; class Magnoliopsida; order Asparagales; family Amaryllidaceae; genus Agapanthus; species Agapanthus africanus. Next base: position 300,177,401 of record CM057342.1, read on the forward strand.
CGATGGAGGAACGCCGACGAGGTGGCGCGGGCGAGTGCGAGGGCGTGCGGTGGCCACCTGCAGGCGCTGGAAGGAAGGGAGAAAGGAGGAGGGAGGTGCGGTCGAGGTGAGGAGGAAGGAGAGTAGGCGTTGGTGGCGCCGGCATGGGGCCGCGGTGGTGAAGGGAACGAGGCGGAGGCGACTAGGGTTGCACGGGTTGGGTTCTGCGATCGCAACAGAGAAGGGAGGAAGGATGCAGAGGTATATAAATATAGAAGAGAGAGAGAGAGAGAGATATAAGAGATAGAGATAGAGAGAGAGAGAGATAGAGATAGAGATAGAGGAAAAGAGGCGGGGCCCACGGGGTTTTAAACCTCTCGTGATTGGCTGTTGGCTGAAAGTTTGATAAGGGAAAATTTAAAAAGATTTAAATGGTTTTAAAATAACAGTAAGATTTATAATATGTATAGTTTTGATTATATTATTAATTTGAGATTTTGGCGCTAAATGAAACATTTCCAAATCGCGCCCGGGTTGGGTCCAAACATTCGAAATTTAAATAATAGGATTTTAAGCGGGTTCCAAATTTTAAAATGAAATGTTTTATGATTAAAAAGCATGCCCCCAAGTCGGACACTTGCACGCGCGCGTAGCCGTCCAAACTCGCCCGTTTCACCGAACGGGATGAAAACTCGACGCGCGGACGCTACCACGCGGCTAGGGGTGACGTGTAGGCCAATATAGATATTTTTAATTTTACTTTAGGTGTTAAAATTTGTTATATGCAAAAATGACTTAGCCAGATGAAATTTCACAGTAAGACCCAAACAAGCAAGATAAATAAAATGAGTGATATTTAATGCTCCACCGAAAACAGGAAAAGTAGTATTGGGCTCGGGTGTTACATCATACCCAACTACAAAAGAATTTCGTCCTCGAAATTCCAAGGGTACAAGATAGTAAACTACAGGAAAAGGTGAGGAAACTTCTGTCGGATCTCGTCTTCTCGCTCCCACGTGGATTCTCCATGCGATCGATTACCCCAGGAAACTAGCACAAGGGGGATAACCTTGTTCTTAAGATCCTTTTCCCTTCGATCCTTGATTTCAACTGGTCGCTCCTCAAAAGTTAGGTCCTCCCATACAGTTAACTCCGAATGATCCAAGACGTGGGTTTCATCTCGAACATACCTTCGTAGTTGAGATACCTTCGTAGTTGAGATACATGAAACACATCGTGCACACCTGCCAAGGATTGTGGTAATGCCAAACAGTACGCTACCTCTCCAACACGCTCCAATATCTCGAAGGGTCCAACGAATCGAGGACTAAGCTTTCCCCGACTCCCAAAACGAATCACTCCTCTAGTTGGTGATATCTTCAAGAATACCAAATCACCCACGGCGAACTCTAGAGGTCTTCTTGACGTGTCAGCCCAACTTTTCTGTCTGTCTTGAGCTGCCTTCATATGCTTTCTGATGGCGTTAACCTTCTCAACCGTCTGCACTACCAAATCTGGTCCCAACAATCCTCGTTCACCGACATCATCCCAACAAACAGGTGAACGGCACTTACGACCATACAAAGCTTCAAATGGAGTCATCTGATTAGTTGCCTGAAAACTGTTGTTGTAAGACAACTCCACCAAAAGTAGATGATCTCCCAAGACCCCTTGAAGTCCAACATGCATGCTCTCAACATATCCTTAAGAGTTTGGATCGTTCTCTCCGACTGACCATCAGTTTGAGGATGATAATCTGTGCTAAACTTCAATCGAGTCCCCAAACTTTCCTGTAAACTCCTCCAGAAGTGTGATAAGAACCGAGTGTCCCGATCGGACACGATGCACACCGGTACTCCATGCAATCTTACAATCTCCTGCATGTACCGCTCTGCCAAAGTGTCTGTTGATTGACCAACCTAAAAAGGAATAAAGTGAGCTGCCTTGGTCAATCGGTCAACAATTACCCATACTGCATTGTTGCCTTTTGGACTCCGCGGTAAAGCCGTCACGAAATCCATGGTTATATGTTCCCACTTCCACTGAGGAATCGGAAGTGGTTGCAACAAACCAGCAACCCGTTGGTGTTCAGCCTTGACTTGCTGACATACCAAGCACTTAGCCACGAAGCGAGCGATCTCCCGTTTCATGCCTTCCCGCCAGAAATGCTGTCGAATATCTCGGTACATCTTTGTACCTCCTGGATGTACAGAGTAAGCTGAACTGTGTGCCTCCTTCATAAGCTCTTCACGCACATCCCCCTTTGGCACACATACACGGCTACCATACCTCAACGAACCATCTTCGTGGACCAGTAAATCTGTTCGTAGTCCGGCTTCAACCTGCTCTCGAAACTTTTGCAGTCTAGGATCTTGCGATTGTGCCGCTTTAATCTTTTCAACTAAGGACGACTGTACTTACAACTGCATCAACTGTCCCGTAGAATGTGGCAGCACAACCTCTAAGTCAAATCTTCGAAAATCCGCAATGATCTCCCTCTGTGTAGTCAATACCTGAATCGCTGGTAACCGACTAAGCGCATCCGGCACGACGTTAACTTTTCCCGGATGGTACTTAAGATCAAGGTCGTAGTCGGCCATCAGCTCCAACCATCTGCGTTGCCTCATGTTCAACTCCTTCTGAGTGAACACATACTTCAAGATCTTGTGATCTGTAAAAACATCGACTCTCTCGCCCAAAAGGTAGTGTCTCCAAATCTTCAAGGCGAAGATCACAGCCGCAAGCTCCAAGTCATGAGTCGGGTAATTCTTCTCATGGGTCTTCAGTTGTCTTGATGCGTAAGCCACGACCTTCCCATTCTGCATCAAAACACATCCCAATCCTTTTCCAGATGCGTCGCTGTGAATCACCAATCCTCCGGAATTGTCTGGCATGGTCAGAATAGGGGCGGTTATCAACTTCTGCTTCAACGTCTTGAAAGTCAAAGCACATTTATCCGTCCAAACCAAAAGGTACTTCCTTGCGCGTAAGCTTGGTCAACGTTTCTGCTAAACGAGCGAAGTTCTCCACAAATCTCCTGTAGTATCCGGCTAAACCAAGGAAACTTCTTATCTCAGCCACATTTCTTGGAATAGGCCAATCTCGAACTGCTGCAATCTTTTCGGGATCGACGGCGATTCCATCGCCCGACACAACATGCCCCAGAAACTTCACTTCTTCCAGCCAAAATTCGCACTTACTCATCTTCGCATATAATTTCTCCTGTCTCAGTGTCTGCAGTGCGATCTTCAAATGCTCAGCATGCTCTTCCGAACTCTTCGAGTAAACCAGAATGTCGTCAATGAATACCACAATAAACTGGTCCAAGAATGGTGAAAAGATTCTGTTCATCAAATCCATGAATATTGCCGGCGCATTCGTTACTCCGAAGGGCATCACTAGATACTCGAAATGTCCATACCGAGTTCGAAACGCCGTCTTGCAAATATCTTCTGCTTTCACTCGGACCTGATGATATCCGGATCGCAAATCCAGTTTCGAGAATACCCCCGCGCCACTAAGCTGCTCAAAAAGTTCTCCAATGCGAGGGATCGGGTACTTGTTCTTAATAGTCACCCGGTTTAATTCTCTATAATCAATGCACATCCTTCTCGTGCCATCCTTCTTCTTTACTAAAAGAACTGGAGCTCCCCAAGGCGAGTTGCTGCTTCGAATCCAACCCTTCTCAAGTAATTCACCAACTTGCTTCTTAACTTCTTCCAATTCCACTGGCGCCATTGGATAATAAGCTTTAGATACTGGCGCTGCACCAGGAATAAGGTCAATCGTGAACTCCACGTCTCGCCTCGGCGGTAAGCCCGATATATCTTCAAATACGTCCATAAAGTCGCGAACAACTGCCGGCTCTTCACTACCATCAACTTCCATAGCTGCAAGAACACTGTTTGTCGGCCTAGCCCTAAACTCGACTGGCCCTACAGAACTGTTTCCTTACCCCAACTGCTGTCTGCTATGAACTCCCAATTTTCCCGATATGCTCTGCTGTTCCCGAGCTGCCGTAAGAACTTATAAGATAGTGGTCAAACCCAGGGAGACGGTCTGCCTTTGGATGCCCACAACCAAGCTGCGCCTGGACCTTCGTGCCCTGTCTGCCTCGTTGGCGACTAAAGATCCAGCGAAACTGCTGAGTCTCATCCACGGGTGCTCCCTATTGCCTTAGCCCAATAAATTTCTCTTCCGCTTCCTCCCGTGCAGTTCGCGGGAAGAATTTCTCCCAGAAACTCTTAGAAAACTCCGCCCAATTGATCGGTTTGGGCAAGCGGGTTTCTTCCACAAGCCACCACTCTCGGGCGTAATCCACTAGCTGAATGCGCATCACATCAACTCTTTTGTCCTCTGGAATCTGTGCCGCAATCAGCAAATTCTCCGTGTCAACTAGCCACTGCTCGGCTGGCAACGGCTCCTCCATACCAGTGAAAGTAGTAGGACCCCAAACGTCTGAAATCTGTCACGATCCCTACCCGGTCAACTGGTTTCGCTCCAGCGTTGTTTACAGACTGCCGAATGGCCTGCAAACCCTCCTGAAATGAATCTGCTTGCTGCTGGATCAGCTCAGTATGCCTCTTCTGATTTTCCAGCATTCCTCTTATCACTCCAAGCATGGCGGCTTCGTCCACACGCCTCTGGTACGTCTTCACATTCTTACTTGCCATAATCCTGAACTCAAAACACCCAACATTAGCATGATGATAGATTCTGAATATAGATCAATGCTAGAACTCCAAGATACTTAAATAGAGTACCGCATTGTAACTATGCCGCGGTATCATAGCCACAATTACTTAACTCCACCCAAGTCGCCTAAGTCCTAGGGATAACAAGAAATCAGGTTTTCGAGTCGACATGCAAAGTAAGTTTGCACGTCGTAAAAGATATAATCAGGAAGAATGTGATTCAAGAATGGTAAAACGGTCAAGGTGGCAGGACATGATTCCTAAACACGGGTATTCTGATTCGTGTATTGGGTACAATACCCAACTACAAAAGAATCAACCCGACTATCCTATGGCTCTGATACCAAAAGAACCATGTCACGCCCCGCTTCCCAGAGTACGCAAGATTGGGCACGTGACATAGCCAACCATGCTACCTGTGGGTAGGAAGTATCCATCCACAGTCACATTACGGCTGTAGAGATATCAAGAACAAGATAAAAACTATCTAACACATGTCCAAATCCAGAATAATAAGAGTCAATGATAAATAAGTGCGGAAGCAAATGATCCAATACAATAATAGAAAAGTATGTCCCATAATGCGGGCTCACATCTGGAAAAAGAAATGCAGGAAATAAACTAATCACTACGGAACTCACAAATCAGCCTGCTGGCTGGAGTACTCCTGCTCGGTCAGCGAAAGTGGTAAAGAATCTGGGCCATGCAAAACCCAGACGTCAGCGCGTCATGTCAACCAATAATATAATATGAACATGGTAATAAGCAATGCAGAAATAAACATGAATGAAGCAATAGTATGAAACAAGCAGTGCAGGGTAGTGTGCAGTGGGTAACTAAACTGTTCTATCGGGTTTCCTATTCTAAAGTCTTTGAAATCAATTCGAGTAATCCTCCATGTAACTCAAAGGATATGTCCCGTTACCCCCCGGGACCACGGATCAGGAAGATGGGAACCAATAATGGTTCTGTCCCGTTGCCCCCCGGGACCACGGATCAGGAATGTAAGAGTCACGAATGGATCTGTCCCGTTACCCCCCGGGACCACGGATCAAGTAATACCCTTTTAAGTTACACTTTAGATTACCCGTTTGATTTCCCCATACCCCCAGGTTATATGTGTCAAGTCAGGTATTCAGTAATCAAGGACTAATGCCAACACAGGATCAGGTAACAGGTCAGGTTTGTCTGGATAGACAACAGGAATGGTCCATGAGGACTCCAAGTCAGGTTTGTTGGCATTAGGCATGAGATCAGGTAACAGGTCAGGTCATGGTACAACAGGTTAAGTCGATAGTAAAGGGTACCATGTCCGGTGCATCGGTATGTATACATGTCATGTGTAGCAAGGTCAGGTCAAGATGTAACACAATCGAGGGTGTGTTCACAACAGGTATATAATCGAACAAGGAATAGCAGTAGGAACTAAGAAATGAATTAAACAATAATAAGCAATTTATTTAATCACAATGGTGCATTAATATAGTGCAGATGTATTATCATATTAACAGGTTTGAGCACCCTTGCGGTGCAATAAATCACATGACGGTGGAATACTGTTATATCAATATCAGAATGAAATAGAGCTACATGTGTACGGCTATCGTCCTCTAGACGGTAAAATGTGATTAACGGGTAACTTTGTTATTAAGGTTAAAGTGGCAAAATGTGGTTTTAGGTTAACTGTATCATGATATAAGTCATATTGCGTCCAAATAATAAAATAGCTATATCTAGTTAAGTTTGCAAGTTTAATGAGTCAAAACACATTTAATTATATAGTATAGCATGAAGCAAGTGATACTTGCCTCGACGGTTCGCGAACCGGGAAAAACGGACGTAACGTCGGCGGGGAAACACGCGACGGACGTACGGTTCACGGATTGAACCCAAACAACGAACCATGGGGCCACGCGGATCGGGGTACCTTGCTGGAACGTTGGATCAAGTCGTCGGCATCGTCGGATTCCGGCCGAGGAATGAACAGTGAACTATCAATACATGCAAACAAAAGAGAAGAGAAAAACAAAGAAGGAAGCGAGTAGGATCTGAGAAGGGGTGCTCACGATGATCCATGGGACGGGCAGTAACGGTCGACCCCGTCGACGGAGCTCCGGCAGCCAGCCGACAGTAACCGCGACAAGAGGTCTGTAGATTCACGAATGCATTAGTCGAGAATGGAAAAGGAAGAGAGGAGAAGGGGAAAGTCATCTCACCGAGGGGTGCGCCTGCGAGGTCGGGGACACGGGAACGGGGTCGTCGGCGGCGACAGGCGGCGGTCCGACGGTGTGCAAGGGATGTGCAGGCGGGGTGAGCAGGTGGTCGGGGCTGCGTAGATGTGCGCAGGGTGTTGATGCAAGGGCGAGGGAGGAAATGAGCTGGTGAAGATGGTGGGGTGAGGCTAGGATCGCCGGCGATGGAGGAACGCCGACGAGGTGGCGCGGGCGAGTGCGAGGGCGTGCGGTGGCCACCTGCAGGCGCTGGAAGGAAGGGAGAAAGGAGGAGGGAGGTGCGGTCGAGGTGAGGAGGAAGGAGAGTAGGAGTTGGTGGCGCCGGCGTGGGGCCGCGGTGGTGAAGGGAACGAGGCGGAGGCGACTAGGGTTGCACGGGTTGGGTTCTGCGATCGCAACAGAGAAGGGAGGAAGGATGCAGAGGTATATAAATATAGAAGAGAGAGAGAGATATAAGAGATAGAGGTAGAGAGAGATAGAGGTAGAGAGAGAGAGGAAAAGAGGCGGGGCCCACGGGGTTTTAAACCTCTCGTGATTGGCTGTTGGCTGAAAGTTTGATAAGGGAAAATTTAAAAAGATTTAAATGGTTTTAAAATAACAGTAAGATTTATAATATGTATAGTTTTGATTATATTATTAATTTGAGATTTTGGCGCTAAATGAAACATTTCCAAATCGCGCCCGGGTTGGGTCCAAACATTCGAAATTTAAATAATAGGATTTTAAGCGGGTTCCAAATTTTAAAATGAAATGTTTTATGATTAAAAAGCATGCCCCCAAGTCGGACACTTGCACGCGCGCGTAGCCGTCCAAACTCGCCCGTTTCACCGAACGGGATGAAAACTCGACGCGCGGATGCTACCACGCGGCTAGGGGTGACGTGTAGGCCAATATAGATATTTTTAATTTTACTTTAGGTATTAAAATTTGTTATATGCAAAAATGACTTAGCCAGATGAAATTTCACAGTAAGACCCAAACAAGCAAGATAAATAAAATGAGTGATATTTAATGCTCCACCGAAAACAGGAAAAGTAGTATTGGGCTCGGGTGTTACAAAAACCACCACAAAACCGACACGGATAAATCTTAAGTTCGTATTTCGGGCTCCATACTCATTCCCAGGTCTTAAAACAGCCACTAACATCACCAAACCCACAACTTCACCCAAACCCTCACTTGGGATTTCTAACTTCAGAATTCCACACTTAAACAACTTCTAATCTAAACTAGAATGTAAAGAACTAAAATCTAAACTAAATGGAAGAAGTTATACCTCCCATGGCAACTAAAGAAAACCCTAGCTGTCCAAAGTCATCAAAATCCATCTTTGCTTGGTCCATTGAGTAGAGGATGAAAAGGGGATCAACATTTGTGAAGAGGATGTGGGGTTTTGACATGGTTTTTGAGATGGATCTTGGGGTTGAAGTTGGAGGGAATGAGTTGAGGAAGAAGATGAAAATGAAAAATAATGGGGAGGAAATGAAATGGGGTGGCTGCCCCTCTCTCTCTCTCTCTTCCTCTTATTCTAACCCTCTCTCTCCATAATTACCCTTTTACCCTTTCTCTTTTTCCTTTTCTTTTAAATTTTAAAACCAATCACATAATACCTCAAAACACCAGAAAACAACATGTAATCAAAATGCGACATGACATGGTGCACTAACCATGGAAAACTGTAGAAACATGGATTTGGTCTAATCGCGATTAGCATTGCACTAATCGGGTTTTTATTTAAACAGCATATAATAAATTTTAGAAATGCCAAATCCGATTAATATATTTTTAAATGAGTAAATAATTTTAATCTCCAAATATTTCATAATTATTGGTATATATTTATACCATTTTACGAAAACCCCAATTTCGCAAATCGGGTAGTTTTCGCGAAATATATTATTTTAATATTAAATTCCAAAAATAATATTTTATATTTTCTGAAATGTTACAATCTTCCCCCCTTAAAGAAATTCGGTCCCCGAATTTAAATTTAAACCCCCAAATACTAAAACATTTCAATAATCAACTTAAAACAACGGGGCTCCGAAATCATGGAAGATATAAAAAAGCCGCAGCGCATCGCGTGCGACTGAAAACGAATACAAACTCAAAATCGAAGTTCGTCAAGCGTCTCGCAAATCATCGTATTTGCACGTATATCATCGGAGTTACAATGGAGATACAGATCTCGAAATCCCCTACTGAAATCCATTATGCATAGTCAAATACTATAATACATATATATAGCACGCATCCTTGGAAAAATCTTAAAACCGAATAAATACATGCAAAATATTTTCTGAATTGCCGTGTAATGTGTAACTCATGGCACAAAGGGCAGACGCTCATTGTAAATTAGTAAATATACTTATATATGTTTTTGCTCAAATTATACGTTCCGCCGTCTTGAAATATCCCAAAGGGTTTTCCTTTATAAACGTTCGTGCCGCTCACGGACACGTAGAAAATAGTGAGACTGTAGCTCCTTTTTGAAAACCTCTTGTTAACTTTTTAGTGCATGCAAAGTACTCAGGTACTATCCTCAGATCAGTCATGATTGGCTACTACACAATATAGTGGCCAACACGAAAACAAAGTGCTCAAAAGCAAAATCAGCCTCAAAAGGCGTATCCAACAATCACGTGCATCCGGTGCGCACGGAAATCAAATCCAAACACAGGTGACACAATATGCACAAAGCAAAACCAAGTGCAACGGGTGTGCATGAAAGCATCTGTCCAATGCAACTAGGTGTGCACGACCACAATATCTGGTGCATCTATTGTGCACGAAAATCTCAATCGTGTGCATCCGATGTGCACAAAATCACATCTCATATCATGCACGAATGGAATCTAAATCAAGTGCATTCAATACGCACGAAACCCAAAACCAAGCGCCTAATATGCGCAAAATCCAAATCAAACGTGTCAGGTCCATAAAAAGCATCTAGTGCAATAGCATGTACAAAAAATATAAGTCTGGTGTAACAAATGTACAAAAATACAAATCTAGTGCATCAAATGCACGAAATACCAATCAATACCCCCAATGCGTAAAAAGTAACACCGAGTGTACCAAGGTGTATAAAGTCATAAACGTGTGCAACTTTGTGCACAAAACACATATCAATGCACTGCAAGCACATATAAGCTATACCGAGTGCAAAATCAAATCGAGTGCGTACCACACGTACAAAATCAAATCAACTGTATGAAATCCAGGAAATCATAAAACATGTGCAGCCAAGGCACAAAATCAATATCGAGTGCAATATATATCCATAAATCATAAACCAATACAACGGTGTATAAAAACAAATATAAAGTGCAATAACTATGCACGAAAATGTAATGACCCGGTAGGTGCAGCAGTGGTGCACGAAATCGATATCATAAAACTCATCATCAAAACTCAAATCCAAGCGATATAAGCGTGATACTCGGATCACAACCGCAAATCGCAACAAATGACATTGAGGTACACCTCTTATAATGTCGAAAAATATTGGTGCGCCCAAAACTGGCAGAGCAAGAACATCCGCTTGCTTCCTGTTCACGGTCTGGCGTCCTCTATCTCTGGGTCCTCATTTCTCTGTGGATTACCAATCTCGCAATCCATCGGCTCTTCGATTCAGTCAGGTGTGCTAACGGAAACGATTCCGCTCTGGCACTTCTTTGGTCAACTCTTGGCCAATTAGTATGACCACTCATAATGCAGCAAGTCACTGGCGTCGGCCTTTGGTCCTCTGAATACACGCCACACATCTTATCCTGGGTGCAAATCTTATTGCAGCAGTGTCCTAGAAGGAACCTGCTCGGGGTCTCTTCCGATCTTGTCTATGCCGAACTAGACGGAGGTTGGTACTCTTACCTAATTTTTCTCGTTTTCTGGTCATCTGCGTTCTCAGGACAGCTTTTCCTCGGGAACTAGTCGTATCTCACGCCTTTGTATACATATCAGACCTCTAATCTCAACGGGGAGTAGCAACAGCTCGTTGACATCTCGCACGAACCTCTTGTTCCACTCGTCTTTATTATTGTCTGTTTCGACGTCACGTCATGCTATCTACGTACTGCAATTGTCTCGGCTACAGTCAATCCGGAGTCTCTCACACGGACTCGAAATCGCGAACTCGGTATCTTCATCACTCTGTAGAAGATCTCTAGCCGAACACGTGCTCGGGAACTCGTCCATACCATCGGAAGAATACTCAATACTCGTCCGTTCTCGATCAACTCACAACGCATCTGGGTGAGGTCCTCTATCTGAAGCTGGTCCACTTACTGGTCTCCTATCACATGATATCCGGACGACGTTAAACTTTTCGTTCGATTTGTCAAAGTCCCAAAATTCCCCGAAAGCTCAACTCTGAGCACAGTTTAATAATATCTAGTACACGCCATAGTACCTATGGACCAACCGTAGAAGGGCAAACCCAAGCCTCACTGATGGCACCGCTAAACTGCCGCAAACCCTAAGGTTCAAAAGCAGTTCTATGGTCATCATGTCGAGTTAGGGTTTCATTCTTTTAGAGGGTCCACAGAATTACTTGCATGTTCCTCCGAATACTTTAAACTTGAAAAAATGTTTTTCTGACATTCGTTCGAACTTTTAACTTCGCCTAGACAACATGTGAATACCCTTCGTATCTTAACTCAAGATATACTAGCTATCATATGTCGTATCTCTGCCTGAAAGCTCCAGCAATCTCAGCTCGTAAGCTCTAGAAGCGACATCACATCAATCTCAGCAGCAGCGGAGTCATCTGTCCACACGGTAGACGACATCAAAATCTCTGAGGTATTGTCAGTGTATATGCCCTAGAGGCCATTACTGTATCATACTAGTTTGTATATTACTTAATGGAAGCTTAGGATATTCACAGTTGTATAGACAATCTTGCTCAAAATGGTAGTATGCTACTTGGTTTGTTTCTACTTTAATATATACATATGTTTCTTTTAGCATATCGCTTATACATATTAGTGGAGCCCTTAGGATCTTTACTTGATTACCAGTGTTGTGATGGCAGTCACACTAGTAGGGGCTGGGTAATCTATAAGCACATCCTTACACAGGTCCCTAGTCATAGGATTATCAAGACGGGGCATCGATACTCCGGAGTAGACTAGCGTATACGCTTCTCATCCCAGCAGGGGAGATGGTCTGTCCCACAGCCATTAGTACGTCGTACTAGAGATAGTATGCGAGTGATCGTTAGGTTACGAGTACACTGAACAGGACTTGTCGGGAACTGTTGGTTGGTACTATACCTATCGTCAGATTACAGTTCCCAGGTGACAGGAGTACAGCTTAGTCTGTCGACTTGACACTGCTATTTCGCCTCGAGTGTGTTCCCACTGTACTTTGATTACTACCCTACCATGGCTCAAAGGAGTCATGCAAACAGGTAGTAGTTGGGTGCAGTCCCGAAGCACTTGGAGGCAGTAGCGGTTAGATAGGATTCGTCTCTCCCGGTATTGGGGGTTGATATCGCGCTGTGTCTTGGAGAGCCATTACACAAAGTCCCTAGCCAGGGCAAGCGAGAATTACTGGTAGTATTTCCAGTAGTTTCTCAGGGTGTTCTGGGCTACACTCCGGCATGACTTGTGCCGCTGTTAGGGGTCTGACGTTTACCGCCCCCCTAGGCCCGACATGCGATACTCTCAGACGAACAGACCGAACTGTACGGAGATTGTCACATTCAGGCTCAGTAGGAGTTCGGATGGGTTCACCTCATCGGTCTTCTTATCGGCATCTACTTGGGGACCGTTACGTACATCTAATACCGCTTGCGGCCTGTGGTTGAATCCACTGCCAGCGTAGTGTCGAGTCTTTAGAGTCCCACACAGAGGGTTGTTCGTCTTTGGGCAAAACAGAGTAGAGGTCGCATGGTTTTGCGACGGGGTTCGTTCACATCCGCGCACTTGTGCACGTTTGGTGTCCGGGCAGTTATTACTAGCGGGCTTTGGTTTAAGCCAGATCCTAGTATTTGTTTTGGGATTGGTTTTGTCTCATTGTATTCATGTTTCTCGGAACATGGATGCGGGTGTGTATGCACAGTTGACAGAGGCAGAAGAATCTCATTAGGGTTTTTGACAGTTGACTTTTTCTAAACCCTAATGAGAATGAGAAATATGATTAATAATATTAATTAAGGATAATTGTGCCATGGTTAGGGCTGGGTTGACCATTTGACTTTTGTTGACCATTTGACCATGATGATTTCTTTTGCAAGATGCTTCTTGAAGCTTGCAATTTGTATTAAATGTGAAATGATAATGGTCACTTCAACTAACCATCACAATTTTCTTTAATTATTATTATTATTCTCATATTCTCTCATATGAGAGCATGGTTGTTATTGGTCTCTCATTCTCTCTTGCTCTTTCTCTCTCATGCAAAGCTCTCCCTCTTCCTCTCTCAAAACTCTCCTCTTTCATGTGTTGAAAAACATGAGCTTTGTGAGATAAAACCATCAAGACAACTCTCTACTCATTCTATGGTTCTTATTCTAGCAAGCCAAGCACTCTAGTTACCTCTTGGTTGAGGTAAGAGCTCAAGGTAGAGGCTTTCGGGTGGATCTTTCTTCGGCAAAGAGAAGACGAAGAGGAGGAGCCGTCTACACCACTTCAAGGAGCAAGTAAGAAGGAGGACCACAACAAGAAGAGAAGGAGTTCAAGATCTAAGTATAAACATCTAACCTAGTAGCTAGAACTTGTAGTTACTTTGTTAGTTTTTGTTTAGCAAAGATCCTCTAATTTTAGTCCATGTTACCTTGTGTTAAAAATCCGTTTTTTTTACCTATTCCGCCTCCCCGTAAGCACCGGGGTGGGTAACGTGGACTTACAGTGGTATCAGAGCCTAGCTAAACAACAACTAACATGTTAGCAAAGTGTTTAGAACTTCGATCCGGAAAAAAATCGCAAAATACATCAAAATCTTGTGCTTTCTGCCGATTTTAAAAACAGGTCTAAAAATATTTCCACACACCTGAAAAATACGTGCAGGGTTTTTTAGGAACACCCAAGAAAAACGAGCCCATGACTCTATCAGACTGCCGCGGAAGCACGGCGAAATCAAGCGTTTCGCCGCGGATCCGCGGCCGAGTCGACTCAGTCGCGACTCGTTTTTCCTGCAGTGTGTTCAGACTGATGTTTTGTGATTTTTAAGATGATTTGTGTCTGCCCAGATTCTTCAGAGAACAGTATTGTATTTGGGGTAGTTTCAAATTGGAATATTGATCGAAATTCTATAAACTCTAGGTAATTGGTTATTTCTGTAATGTGATATATGTACTGAACATCGACTAATCGCTATACGTCGATTAGTGGGAGTTGTGCATATCTGTGATCTGTGATGTTGGATTGTGTATATGAACATATTGGATTGTCGCGGATGAATAGCCGAGGTTGTGAGATGAGAGTTTCTTTTTCTTTCATTTGTTGTAAATTGTAAATTGATGTAATATTATTTTTATGGCCGCACATCCGGGTTGAGATTGTAGCCGCCATTGTATATTATTTCTTTTACTGTTTTTGCTCCTAGGATAGACCCAAGGTGGGGTGCACAAACTACCGGGTACTTTGAAGTGCCGAGTGGCCTACTCACGTTGTTGAGGGAGGTTGCTTCACTTCGGGTACTTGGCGGGTAGTTTGTCGCACCCGTAGGGGTCTAGGGTGGGGTTTGGCTATTCATCGCGATCGTGTAATCCGTATTTCGTTGCAGGCTCGAACGAAACGTGGATTTCTAGCATATCCAATGTGTTCATCTGTGATCTGGAATGGCTATCATTGCATCTGACGAATGTATATATCTATATATGATATCTAGTAGGCGTTGCTTATGTTTTGCATCCGCGCTAGTCCAGCCCCCGCTATGTCGTTAGTTAAGTAACCTAACGGGTGATGATGGGGCCCCGTGGCGAATGCGGATGGCATAAGCGTACGTCATATTTTTGTTGTTTTCTGCAATGGTAGGATTAATTGATGGGACGCATTATATTAATGCAAAGAAAACAAACCAAAGCTGAATCGTTGGAACAATTTCAAAACCACTCGGTTTTTTCCAAAACAGAAAACTTTTAAAAACGCGGAGCTTAAACCACTCCTTTTAAAAGCTATCAGGTTCCATCGATTATATCAAGTTCACTACGTTCACGGTTTCGCCAAAACCATTCGTAGCCTTCCGTCATTTTATATGGATAGTCAATAGTATTCAAGCTATGTTTGTTGGCAAATGTCACGACCCAAAATTGGCCCGTGACGGCCCTAATACTACGCAACGCCAAAAGACGTAACGCAGTAAAAGAAAGCCAAAACCCAGAAATCTAAACCAAGAAAATACAGAAAAGATAATATAAGTTTTTGAAACATTTGAAATCACAACCCAAATTCTTTAAAAGTCCCACTTTCTTTCTTTAAAATTTTGGCAACACCCCCTTTTTGTAAAAACTAGCCAAGAAGAATACAATACAAATATACGACGCCGTAGCGAAGAAATAAAGACAATAGGAAGGAAACTGTATATAAAAGACATCAAATCCACAATAATATACAATAACGTCCTCACCAAGTTTCTAAGTCAACAATACAATAGTAGATAGAGAGTACAAAATACAACGAATGTACAATATGAAATACAGATAATCATCAAACCCACCTAAGCAAAATGGTGTACTGTGAGCTGATGCGGTATCTGTAGCAAAAGATGATAGATGAGAAGCTGAATAGCCTGCCTCGACTACTCTGGGGAAAAACCTGAAACACCTATGGCACAACGGGGGTGAGTTGCCAACTCGTGAATAGTAAATAACATATGCAGGTAATCGCAGGAATGTACGTACAGCATGAATCTAAGATATACAATTTACAGTAATAACATGTCATGTGAAAGCAATGTAATGGAGATGTACACTAGCAGGTACAATCAATATATGAAGCAATGATGACATGATAATAGTATGCAATAACTATGCAATAGGGATACGAGAAAGCTAATATGCAACTATCATAAGGGTACGCTAACAGGTACCACCAATATATGAATCTGTGCAAAGAATAGATAAGTGTGAGGTATGGGGTGGAATATGTCATTTCCACGGAAACCGGACATCGTGGCAGGATCACCATCCATCAAAACACTCCAATCCGCAAATCCTCAAATCAGCCCCCACATTGGGCACTCACATCATATAAGTCTCACATCTCCTCAATGTACAATATCGAGTAATCTCCTATATCCCGAATGTACAAATCCGCAATCACATAGGTATGTCCAATATCCAATCTCAATGATCACCTAATAACCCAAGTCAAATCTCCAGTAAGAATCTAACATCCTAAAGGTATATATATATAAATATGATGGGGGCAATACACATATATTAGCGTCCCATTCCACTAATATTGGTATAAGGGTATATATAACAACGGCTAAATCCCCTGTTATATATACAAAGGTATTAAAAGAAATATCATGAACACCAATGTGCCAAGCATCGACACAGAAATCCTGATCACGTATCATATGCTATCCCGAAAGCACGAGTGCCTAGCTCTGACTCTCGCCTTTCGACGTATGCATACGTACATGACTCCCAGCGGTGTCTCCGTGATCCCCCGCCGAGTCATGGGTACTGTCACCGGTAGGTACTCGCCCGCCTCCAGGCTCAATCGGCAAAGTCCATCGATCTTCTTGCCTAGGGGAACCATACCGGGCCCCACCATGTACTCTCATACGGCAACCACACCTCGTATGGAGTATATAATCAGCACCGATAAAACTCATGGTGGACGCGCAAATATCATATCAAGGAAACCGGGTTTTTCAATGTATGCATAATTTCATGAACTCCCATGGTTCCCAAATCCAGAAAACACCATGAAAAATCCAAATAAACAGTGAGCAAATCCAGAAATAAATATATGCGATATATCTGAATGCGAGCATGTAAATGAAAATATGTAGCTGAAACTAGATGTATGCAAAATCAATAAGGTACAGCTAAGTATAGGTATCTACCTATAAAAAAGATGTCGTATACGCCCCTGGGTATAAGAAAATATGAGTAAGGTATACCTGCAGATGTATCGTAAAGGGTATGTACCTATCACTAATGGTACGATACTCTATAGATATATAGGTATGGTAATGTCATATGTGATAAGCAATACGAATCAATGTCACAAGGTCCCTAACCAAGCAATATAATGTCTATAATGGTTTGTGTGTGACATGGCAATTATTGACGGTGTGTGCGTAGCATACAATCCGTGCTCGTGCAACATGAACCGTCAATAATATGTGCGGTGTCCTACGGCTGCTAGTCACAGTATAACTATATCTAAGGAAATACAGTAAAGGCGCAATTCTAACAATGACGTAGAATATGCGACAGGTATTTGAATCCTAGCCCAGACGCATAACGCCATGCGGGCGATTCCCCTGTAGATGTTAAATCTACTCACCTACGCCCCACGCCAGGTGAATCCTACCATCTGCTCCCCCTTTAGTAGTGTCCGTAGTCCCTGCCTGCAAACCCTGTAGAACCCTAGAGAGCAGGAGAAGAAGTGTATGGAGGAGGTGAGAGCTTGCTACTGCTACTTCTGGAGCTGCTGCTGCTGCAAGCTGAGGCTGCTGCTACTGATGTTGCTTGTGCTGATGCTGATGCTGCTGATGGTGTTGTTGTTGGTGTTGCTGATGGTGCTACTGCTGCGAGCTGTTGCTGGTGCCACGAGCTGCTGCTCCTCTCAAGAAGCTGGAGCTGGTGCTGGTGTTGCTGCCTCTGCTGCTGAAGTTGCTAATATTGTTGTTGCTGTGGCTGCTTCTTTTGTTGTTGTCTTTGCTGCTGATGATGAGGATGATGGGTGTGTGTGTGTGAGTGTGTATGTTGTGTAAGAGAATGAGAGTGAGAGAATGAGAAGGAAAAGGAAAATGAGAGCTTGCATTAGTCAACCATTTCTCTCCCTCTCTCTTCATTAATGAAGGCATGGCAAAGCCATGATGCCCCATCATGCACTCTCTCTCTCTCCCACCAAGTCAACACCCAAAACAAAAATTCAAAATAAAACCCTTTTTAAATTCATTTCATTTTAAAACAACCATATACAAATAAAAACCCAAAAGCACCTAATACAATATTAAACTAGATTAGGGAATGGTTAGTTCACCATGTTGCTAATCATGGTTAAACCCCCAAAACAACCCTAGTTATCATGCACAAGTGTGTGTGTGCCTAGAAAAATTCTAATAAAATACTCAATAAATAGGATAAAATATTTGAAACCCAAATTGGTAAACCTTTTTTATTTAAAACTATATATTAAAATATAATTAGCCACAAAACATATTCTAAGGTGTTACAATCTCCCCCCCCCCTTAAAAGAAATTCGTCCCCGAATTTAAAAATATGCTGCTACTCAAACCTTCAAAGAGAAGACTACAATTCTCAAATCTCGCTCGCAGCCTCCCAAGTGATTACCTCACTATACGGCTACGTCCAAGAAAACCCTTCACAGATGGCAAGACCCTTGACCGATGTTCCTCCACCTGCCGAGCCATTAACAAAATGGCTGCCGGTGAGCGAAACGATCGCGTCCAAGCCAAAAGGTTGGTGCCAAATTATGTGAGAAAAGTAATGAAGGTAATTGTGAAGTATCATCACAAGGAATACGGGATGAAAATCCAATAATCTGGGCGGAAGAGCCAAATTAAAGGCAACGAAACTAACCCGCTTATAGGATCTTAAAAGGACCTAAATCCTGGGACAAGCTTCCCAAAATCCAACACGTCATTCATCGGAAGGTCCGTAGGAATACATGATCTGTCCCTGAGAGCTCGAGTCTATGACCAACGCTGTCGGCATAAGACCTCAGTTCGCAATGGACAATTCCCATCCTGACCTAACACAACTGGACCATCTCCGACGTCTCTAGACTAGCTGGGGTCCAAAGTCCTACTCACGCAGAGTCAGAAAAACAACAGACTGGTGATCGACACGACCTAACCCCTAAGCCTAAGGGTGGCCAATTGGAGTGTCTCCTGATAACAGCTATCGAAGGAGAACCCTAACGATGGCGAGTGACGATCCCCAACTGCTGACAACAATCAAAACAAACACACCACTTAACAAGAACCAACTGAGCACATTGAGTATAACCGGACGACAAGAATCCGAATGGAGTCACACCCTGACTAAACTTGGGTAGAAACCATAACGAAATTCGTGGAGATCTTCTCCCACTCCTACTTCGGAACGGTAAAAGGTTGCAACTCTCCAGCCGGCCTCAGATGCTCGACCCAAACACACAACAAGACAGACAACTTGAAACGAAACCTGAAACTTCTCTTTATATCCCTGTCCACCCGTAACTATCTCACAAGTCACGCTAAATGTTGGTGGAACTTGAATGCATATAGAGAGTTGACAGAGGTGCATGTTCTAGGATTACACGTCTCTACCCGATGATGTCAGGTACACAAACGTGTCCCTAACTTAGCACATCATTGTCACAAATCAAGGTCTCCGAATCATTACCCAGCCGAACGTGCTCAAGTATCACCGACGAACGAGCATGGGCGGGCAGTGTCTCGCGAAAGAGATTTAAGGAAAGTGGTCGGGCGCGGACATGAGCAAGCTGTCCCCTCCGTAGAGACGAACTTAAGCTGTACTCGACGATCACACAAGAACTGTAAATCTGCAGCAGACTATCACAACAAACAAAATCCACCGCAGGAAGATGTACATTAAGCTCTGGTGGTCTGTGAAAATCTGACATGACTCTCGAACGGATGGTGTCTCCAAATCTCCAACGCAAAACCACCGCGGCCATCTCCAGATCATGAGTGGAATATCCTTCTCGTACTTCCTCCAAATGTTGGGAAGCAAAAGCGATAACTCTATAGTGTCACCTCAGTACACACTCGAGCCCACTCAAGAAACATTACAGTTAAACAACAAAGTCGCCCGAACCAAAAGCAAGGAAAGGACTAATGCAGTCGTTAACAGAATCTTCAACTGCCGAAAATTCCGCACACATGCCTCAGTCCAAACAAAGAAACCTCCTTTCCGGTCAATATAGTCAACGGTGCAGCACTACTCTAGCAATCCTGCATGAAACGGCGGTAGAAACCTGCTAAGCCTAACATTCTGCGGATCTGCGTCCAGCACACATGTCTGGACCTAAGCTGTATGGCCAGATCTCCCTCGGAACCATACGAAACCGTCTCCCGTGACTGCAAGACCTAGGAGTCAACACAAAACAAGCCTGAAGAAACACTCCGAGAATCTAGCAAACTGTTGGTACTCTCCCAGTATCTGCATAACAAATCCTCAAGTGCTACTCCTGTTCCTCAAGACACATTAGATAGACCAGAATGTCGTAAGTAACACAACAAAAATTGGTCAAGGAACGGCCTGAAGAAATCTGGTTCATCACATCTATGAATACTGCTAGGGCATCAGTGAATCCAATGACTCACTAAGACACACCAGGCCCGTAGCACGCACAAGGCAGTCTTCGAAATGCCATCACTCCGAATCCGTAGTAATGATGACCCGATCCCAAGCAAACTTAGAAAATGTCTCGCACTCTGGAGCTGATCGAAGAAATCGTCAATGCGAGGTAAGGGATACCTATCCGCACCGTAAGCCGGTTCAATTGACGATCCGTCGATACACGACTTCAAACTGCCGTCCTTCCTCCTCGACGAACAGAAATAGGAGCTTCCAAAAGCGAAACACTCAGGCGCACAAACCTCCCAAACCACAACTCTGCAGCTGATCCTTAAGCTCCCAAGCTTCGCCGGCCCATCTGGAACAACGTCGGAAAACTCTTGCACGAAAGGAACTCGGTCCAACAATCCCACTGTGGCTCCGGTATCACGAATGAACGCCAAGAATCAACGACATCTCCTCAGTAGCCGACTAGCGAAAAAGGATGAATTCAAGCTGTGAGAGGCGGCACAACTATCCACATGCACAACAAGAACTGACTTGCCGGGAAAAACAAAACCTAACTTGTTTCCTCACGGTAGTCCACAGACGCCTAGCACGTAGTTAACCAGTCCGTGCCCAGGAGAACGTCAAATCCAACATCTCTAGAAGGACCAAAACGACGGACGAATCTCTATCTCCTTTCCGGTTGGCACACAACTGAAATACGTGTCGCGCAACAAAAGAATCGCTGACAGAAGTTAAAACAACTACGACTAATCTACCCGACCACGGTACAAGCATGAAAACAAACGAATACGTCAAAAGAACAAGCAAATTAAGAATACCTGAAAACTCCACATTGGACGTCTGCGCGTCCCGATGAGTAGAAGCAAACTCCTGTGTCTGCCCTCTACCCGCAGCTGGCTGAACTCCTCTGGTAGACTGAGCCCTCTGAGCGAATCTTCCACGTCCACGGCCCCTCTGAATACGACTCTGACGAGGTGCTAAGGAACAATCCCTGACGAAGTGCTGAAGGCTCCCGCATCGAAAACATCCACGCGATGACTGCTGACCATCCTGGGAATGAGAGCTGAACGACTGTCCTCGTCCGAAGCCTTTGCTACTCCCGCGACGGCCACGAAATCTGTCTCGATGACTAAATCCCTGTCTCTGTGCTGGTACACTGGTATGAGTCCTCCACTGTCCTGGCACTCTCTGAGCCTCTGGAATATGTGCCTCGTCAACTGGAGCTGCAACCACTGGTGCTATGTAGGTGACGGACTGCTGCATACTGATCGTAAGTGACAACTGAGTAACAGGGGTGACAACCTCCTGTCGTAGCTCCCGAACGACATCAACCAAAGAACTTATAACCTGGCGGAAGTCCTGCATCTCTGCCAGAAGTCTATCAATAGTATAAGTAGTAGGCTGATCCGTCTGCACCGGTGCAACTAGAGTGCCATCCTGGTCAGTACTCGTCTCACCCGAGCCAACCCTGACCTCGGCCCTCGCTGCATCACTCTGAGTCCCCATAGTCATCGGCGGCAAGGCTATAAATAGATATAAGATTCGATGAGAATAAGGAATCGAATCTTAAGGATATGAATCATCAAGGAAGGAATTTCAAGCAAATTGTACTTAGGTCACTTAATGCAAGGTACCGCACCGTGGGTATGCTGCAGACATACACACACTACGTTACTCTGCTTAAGCTACCTACTCCATCATACTAAGGTCATCCTACACTCCGAAAGGTAAAACCTAGCGCTCTGATACCAACTTTGTCACGACCCAAAATTGGCCCGTGACGGCCCTAATACTACGCAACGCCAAAAGACGTAACGCAGTAAAAGAAAGCCAAAACCCAGAAATCTAAACCAAGAAAATACGGAAAAGATAATATAAGTTTTTGAAACATTTGAAATCACAACCCAAATTCTTTAAAAGTCCCACTTTCTTTCTTTAAAATTTTGGCAACACCCCCTTTTTGTAAAAACTAGCCAAGAAGAATATAATACAAATATACGAGGCCGTAGCGAAGAAATAAAGACAATAGGAAGGAAACTGTATATAAAAGACATCAAATCCACAATAATATACAATAACGTCCTCATCAAGTTTCTAAGTCAACAATACAATAATAGATGGAGAGTACAAAATACAACGAATGTACAATATGAAATACAGATAATCATCTAACCCACCTAAGCAAAATGGTGTACTGTAAGCTGATGCGGTATCTATAGCAAAAGATGATAGATGAGAAGCTGAATAGCCTGCCTCGACTACTCTGGAGAAAAACCTAAAACACCTGTGGCACAACGGGGGTGAGTTGCCAACTCGTGAATAGTAGATAACATATGCAGGTAATCGCAGGAATGTACGTACAGCATGAATCTAAGATATACAATTTACAGTAATAACAGGTCATGTGAAAGCAATGTAATGGAGATGTACACTAGCAGGTACAATCAATATATGAAGCAATGATGACATGATAATAGTATGCAATAACTATGCAATAGGGATACGAGAAAGCTAATATGCAACTATCATAAGGGTACGCTAACAGGTACCACCAATATATGAATCTGTGCAAAGAATAGATAAGTGTGAGGTATGGGGTGGAATATGTCATTTCCACGAAAACCAGACATCGTGGCAGGATCACCATCCATCAAGACACTCCAATCCGTAAATCCTCAAATCAGCCCCCACATTGGCCACTCACATCATATAAGTCTCACATCTTCTCAATGTACAATATCGAGTAATCTCCTATATCCCGAATGTACAAATCCGCAATCACATAGGTATGTCCAATATCCAATCTCAATGATCACCTAATAACCCAAGTCAAATCTCCAGTAAGAATCTAACATCCTAAAGGTATATATATATAAATATGATGGGGGCAATACACATATATTAGCGTCCCATTCCACTAATATTGGTGTAAGGGTATATATAACAACGGCTAAATCCCCTGTTATATATACAAAGGTATTAAA
Source organism: Agapanthus africanus (assembly GCA_030015575.1). Classification (NCBI taxonomy): domain Eukaryota; kingdom Viridiplantae; phylum Streptophyta; class Magnoliopsida; order Asparagales; family Amaryllidaceae; genus Agapanthus; species Agapanthus africanus. The sequence continues at coordinate 300,200,757 of CM057342.1, forward strand.
AGAAATATCATGAACACCAATGTGCCAAGCATCGACACAGAAATCCTGATCACGTATCATACGCTATCCCGAAAGCACGAGTGCCTAGCTCTGACTCTCGCCTTTCGACGTATGCATACGTACATGACTCCCAGCGGTGTCTCCGTGATCCCCCACCGAGTCATGGGTACTGTCACCGGTAGGTACTCGCCCGCCTCCAAGGTCAATCGGCAAAGTCTATCGATCTTCTTGCCGAGGGGAACCATACCGGGCCCCACCATGTACTCTCATACGGCAACCACACCTCGTATGGAGTATATAATCAGCACCGATAAAACTCATGGTGGACGCGCAAATATCATATCAAGGAAACCGGGTTTTTCAATGTATGCATAATTTCATGAACTCCCACGGTTCCCAAATCCAGAAAACACAATGAAAAATGCAAATAAACAGTGAGCAAATCCAGAAATAAATATATGCGATATATCTGAATGGGAGCATGTAAATGAAAATATGTAGCTGAAACTAGATGTATGCAAAATCAATAAGGTACAGCTAAGTATAGGTATCTACCTATAAAAAAAGATGTCGTATACCCCCCTGGGTATAAGAAAATATGAGTAAGGTATACCTGCAGATGTATCGTAAAGGGTATGTGTACCTATCACTAATGGTACGATACTCTATAGGTATATAGGTATGGTAATGTCATATGTGATAAGCAATACGAATCAATGTCACAAGGTCCCTAACCAAGCAATTGTTGGAGATAGTGCCCTCAGAGTCAATTATTGGGTCACAGGCACGTGATTGCAATGATTATGGAGGACCTATCCCGGTAGGACAATCTTACTCGAGATGATAGTATGCTATCTGGTTTACCTTTATCATCGTGTACTGCTTTAGGTGACCTGACAGGTCGCTATTACACGTTGATAGAGCCCCTAGGATTTTTGCTTGACCACCAGCAGTATGAGGGCGATCATATACGTGGGAGCTGGCAGTCTATAAGCATATCCTTAAATGGTCCCTAGTCGTGAGAGTTTCGAGACAGGGCATCGATACTCCAGAGTAGACTAGTGTATACAGTCGAGACCCCGACGAGGGGCGGTGGCCGGTCTCACAAGCCACTGGTGTCGGTTGGATCACCTAAGATGTATACAGGTGCTCATTGGGTTATGAGTACACCGGACAGGACTCGCCGGGAACATGCTAGTTGGTCATATACCAGACGTCAGATGGCAGTTCCCTGGTGACATGTGTACAGGTTAGTTCATCGACCTGGGGATCGTCATTTGTCTTGTGTGAGTTCCCACTGTACTTTGATTACTACCCTACCACGGCTCAAAGGAGTCGTGCAAACAGGTTTTAGTTGGGTACAGTCCCGAGCCACATGGAGGCAGTGAGCGCATCTTCAGGGGTTCGTCTCTCCCGGTATTGGGGGTGAGGTCGCGCTGTGTCTAGGAGAGCCATTACACGAAGCCCTCGGCCGAGGCAAGGAGATTTACTGGTAGGTATTCCAGTAGTATCTCAGGGTGTTCTGGGCTATACTCCGACACAACTTGTACCGCTTTTGGGGGTCTGACTTTTACCAACCCCCTAGGCCCGCCATGCGATGCTCATAGACGAACGGACCGGACTGTACGGATATTGTCACTGACAGGCTCAGTAGGGTTGTCAGGCTGAGTTCGCTCACAGACGTCCCTTTTAGTCAATACCTGGTAGCCCGTTACGTATTGGCTTATACCTCTGACGTGCTAGTGGTTAAATCCACAACCTAGGTGTTGACGAGTCTTTAGAGTCCCCCACATTCAGTTACTCAGCTTTCGGGCGAAAAGTTGTAGAGGCCGTATGGAGATATGGCAAGGTCCGATCAGATACGTGCGGTATTGCACGGATCAGGATCGGACAGTTTGTACTATAGGCCGTATGGATATATGGCAGGGTTCGATCAGATACGTGCGGTATTGCACGGATCAGGATCGAACGGATATTACTAGCCGGCTTTGGTTTAAGCCGGATCCTAGTATAGTACAGTGTAGATTTTGTCTCATTGCATTTGTATTTCGGTCGGAATACAAATGCGGGTGTGTATGCACAGTATTGGGGTTTTCCTGTAATTTATTACGGGACCAGTTTTATGGAGTTGCCAGTTTGCTTTCCGTTTCGGCCAAATTTCCTTTGTATCGTTCATTGACCGAAGTTTGGTGGAGGAGGGCTTATTTGCATTGTTGCAAATAGGCACTTGTGGAAGGGGTCTTTGCTTATTGTTGTATCATGATGGTTTCATGATGTTGCACCTTACCTTGACTTTCTTTAGTTGTTCATGGCATGACTTTTGTGGACATGATTGTTGATGATGAGAGATGGTTGTTAGTTGAGTGTTGGTTTTGCCTTGTTATCATTGGTTCATATGATAACCTTTCCTCTCTCTCTCTTTTGGATGATATGAGAATGGCTCCCATTTTTGACACACCCCCACTCTCTCATTCACCCCACCACCATGTCATGGCCGGCCAAGCATTGCAAGGGCTGTCCAAATTTTTGGAGTGTGGAATTTTGTTCATTTCATGCTCCAAAAATCCCCTAGTTCCTCCACATATTTCTTGTATCATCCCTCCACCAAAATGGCACCTCCATGAATCCCCAAATGAGACATAGCCTCTACACTATATTCTACAGCAATTCTTGGGCACGTCGACTAGCCAGCATCGTGCCCGAGTTGCTTCGGCATTGAGGTAGGAGCCCGTAAAAGAAGTAGGCGATGTGGTGCACTTCCGGCGACGAGGTGGAGACCGGAGCTTCCGCAGGAGATCGGGACGACGACGAGAAGACCGGAGGACTTGGATCAGTCGGTATATCTCTCTTCCCCCTCTTGTAGTTAGCTAGGACTAGTTTATGGTTCGATCCGGGGTTTAGTGCGCGGTGGTGCCGGTTCAAGAAAAATTAAAGTTTATCACCGCTTCCGCATTTGGCCGTCGGATTGACGGCCGGGGCGCCGCCGTGCACTTACAGTGGTATCAGAGCCTCGCCATTAATCTAGTCTAGCTTTGTGCAATGTGTTTACATTTCCGATCGACCAAAATTCCAAAATCTGCATTTTAGTTCACATCAGTTTTCTGTTGAAAATTTTTGGTGTCGAAAAATTTTTCAGGTTACAGAAAAGTGATGTACTGGAAAATATAAGGCTACTGTAGAAATTCGACAGAGTAATTCCATAGTGGGAGCGCGGAACCGCGGCCAAACCCCTGGTATCACAAAGAGGGTTTAGGATTTCATTGCACAGGCTATCCACACGACCAGGGGAACGTCGTGTTTCAGTAGTGGCTCTGTGAAACCCGGGGATCCCAGATATCTGTATTGTTCTGTGATGCTGTACATTTCTGTGATGTTGCATTTTATCACGCCTTGAGCGAATATTATATATTGGTATATATATTAGTAGATGTTGTATATGTTTTACATCCGCGCTAGTCCAGTCCCCGCTCTGTCGTTAGTTAGCTAACCTAACGGGTAATGACGGGACCCAGTGGCGAATGCGGATGGCATATACGTACATCAGTATATTTTCGTTCTTTTTGGTGTGATCAATTGATGGGACTGCGTTGATTCGGATCAATGCAAGTTAAAAACAAACCTAATCTGATGTTGTTGGAACACTTTTCAAAAGGCTGTTATTGCAAGGACGTTCACTTTTGTTTTGCACAGTGATATTCGGTTATGAATATCCAGCACCTCAGTCGACGAGGCAAGGGCCGAGATCCCTTCACCGGGAGTGACCCCTTGGACAAAAAGTTTGCGTCAGGGCAATGACTTCACTATAGCCGATTGCTTTTGCTTTGCATCGTGGTATTCATTTGGAATATCCTGCACCTCATTCTACGGGGAAAGAGCCGAGATCCCTTCACCGGGAGTGACCTCTTTAGCAATGGTTTTCGTCACTATATTTTTAAAAAGCTATCTGGTTCCTTCAACGATATCAAGTTCATTACGTTAAAGGTTTTCGCCAGAAACCATTCGTAGCCTTCCGTCGTTTCATATGGGTAGTCAATAGTATTCAAGCTGTGTTTGTTGGCCAAAATCAAGGCACAGTGTTTGGTAGCTGTTGGTTATTCATATGCAGCATAGATAGATGCGTTGGTTTGGAACAGTCGTATAGCCTTGTTGGCCAAAGTCAAGGGCTTGTGCGGGTGGATTCGAATCAACCTGGAGAATGACGAATAGAACTTGACATGTGACTTATGATTTGTTGGCCAAAGTCAAGGTCATAAGAGCATGGGGCAGAAATCTCATCGGGAGTTTCAAAAGAACTGAAACTTGCCAGATATGCGCATACCTTCTGGAGTGTGATACCGTGAGCGGATTCCGTCACGTTATCATGCGATGATAGTTGGATCCCGATTCCCACTGATGAGTTAGATTACTCCTCGGGTGACCCCGACTAATTCTTCTTTCAGGTTTGGAGGAGAATTTGAGGTACAGTGGGAGGTTTCCAGATTAGATAAATTGGTAACCATTCTGATCTAGGTTAGAGTGCACGCTGAGTGTTTCTTTTCTCTCTCTCTCTCTGGCAGCGACCATTGACCCGACCCTAAGACTATGACTCAGTGACCAAGTTGACCGAACCTTCTTAAAACTGGCTTTTGGATTGTCAGAGTTGCAAACCTCATTGCCACTCCTACTTTTACCCTTTTCTCCAGGACACCCCGTATTACTACGAACGTCCACTTCCATTGGACAAAACCATCGTATGGTTAGATACGAACTCTAAAGAATTTATTCGAGGATGGTTTCAGGTTCTGGAGAAAACGGATAGGATTATTCAGTTGTCTTTTCCTTTTACCTTCTCTCAGGTTGCGAGTACTCCTTGGTTTAGGAGATAGTACACCTATTACGCAAATTGGATAGTCTTCTTCCAAACCTTAGGCTGGTGCCGACCGGTAAGGAATGAAGAAAACCAATTAGCCTAACGATGGTGTACAGAAGGTATTAAGTTCAGACAAAGCAAGGGATTAGTAAGAGGGCAAAGTAAATTGCAACTGATATTCACGACCAAAACATGTATTTCGTTACCACTCCCACATCACATTTGTATTTCTCCAGGACACTCCGTATCACTACGAAGATCCACAGTTTATTGGATACTCCATCGTATGGTAATATACGAACTCGAAAGGAACTTGTTCCAGTTCGGGGATGGATTCTGGTCCAGGAGAAATAGGAATAAGGTTTATTCAGGTGTCTTTTATCTTCACCTTCTCTCGCATTGCGAGTGTTCCTAGGATTAGGACAGTACACCCATTATGCTTATTGGATAGTCTTCTTCCAAACCATAGGCTGGTGCCGAACGGTAGGGAAGGAAGAAAACCATTTGGCCTAAGGGGTGTGCAGAAGGTAAAGACTAAAGACATATGAAGGGATTTGGAGAGGTGGAAAAGAACTATACGATTACAGTCGTGAATCTGGAAGAGGCATTACTAGGAATACCGGGATACCCCATCAAAACATTTCAATGTTTCAGTCTCACCGTGTACTGTTAAAGGAAAACTGATTTCCCGATTAGATACTTACTCCAGGGTATGTATTTACCAGGTACGATTCTCACATCTGTATGGTTTTTCAGATGATGAGTGGGAGTAAGTTATTGGGAATTGGGTGATCATCCTCATTATATCGGGATTCGTTGTAATCGGTGATATTTGAGGAAGTCACCTGGGTTGTTTGCCGGTCGGCAAATATTTGGTTTTGAATATTCGCTGTTATGCACCAATTTCAAATTGATGTATCTGTACGTCTATTTTTATAGAGTGAGATATACCTTTTTGAAATTATGTCTACGACATTTACCTATATCAGTGGATGGTTAGGTAAGGAGCATTAAACAGCGGTGTAATTCTTCTTAACCATAAGTACAGTTTTCAACCTACGACACACAGTGAATGAGTTATCAGACTCAAGGGACTTATACAGAGTATTGTATGTTGTCCAGGGTCCATCAGGACAGAGGGGTTGTCCTCGTACTATATTCGGTTTACTTATGACTTCTCTAGTTTTTAGACAGGTGTTTCGTGGAAACACAGGGTCCGAATTTGGAGAAGTTATAGGTATTTGAATAGAGTAGAGAACCAGGTGTAGCAAGTATCGGGATTCTTCAAAGCGATCGAAGATGTAGATACTTGTCAATGGTATTCAGTTGATAGTAATGATTAAGAGAACTTGCTTCTTTTTCAGGTTACTCATAATTGGAAGCATTCCTAAGTTGAGTAACGCTGATCGGCCTCCTTCCATTTAGTTGACATGCACTGGAGACAGTTGCATGATTTGGATCTGGTTCAATTAAATCAGTGCCTCTGTTTCTATATTGGACATAGAACAGTTCGTAACTTAACGATGTTAAGGTACGGGGAGTTGTCCGGCTTATGATTAAAACCAGACACTGGACAACTCAAGGCACGTTTCTGTAATGGCTGTTTGTGGGTTGACCCAGGCTATGACGAGGGTTGATTTTCTACCATCTGGATGAACAATAGAAATATTGTTCTAGACTCGCCACAGTTTTATTAAAAATGGATTTTTTCAGAAAACAGTAGTGGGAGTATAGTAAAACTGGAAGTGATTCCAGAACCGCAAACGATTACTGAAGATTTGATAAGGAACCTAAAGATTCAATCTGGTTTGACATTCCATTGGCCACTCCGCAGATAAGGTGGGTAACTTCAGGCATCCGAGAGGTACTCCGGTAGCCTCAAGGACGGTGACAGGGAAGTTCTTGTTAACCCACACTTGCCATTGCTGTTGTTCCAGACTGTGAGACCCGGCAGGAGGATGAGTATAGCGTCGTTCTAAACTTGCTTTAGAAGTGTACATTTATATGACTCTGCCAGAGGGTTGTCGTAGTCAGTGGAAGCAGCGGAAGCATTGGTGGACAGGTGGCTTATGTCTATTTATAGACTAAAGCAGATATAGCGGAGATAGATCATCAATTTCTGATGTGACAGTCATAGGTTTGACTTCATCAGAATAGGGGATGGATCTGTTGAGAAGGTAGTAGGGTGTGTTGTCATGGTATTTGGATGACATACACAGAGTAGGAAAGGAAACTCCTATACTACAATCGGTTATACTTTGGTCGTCACACAGTGGTTTCTCCACATGGGACTTGGACATTATATCAGACATTCTGGTTACTAGATCTATGGTTTTAGATCTAGATTTGGGTAGTCTCCCAATCAGGGTACTCAGACAGCATTCTAAGAGTATTTAGAATAGACGACTCCTGGCACGGTAGTGTACCTGCAGGTGATGGAGTCACCCTCTCTAAAGGCGTCTTACAGACTAAAGTGGAGAGGGATGTGCATGATTGGCAGATCACTTGCTCAGACAATTGAGTCAATCATGAGATGTCAAGTACCACACCAGATATTGTTCTTGCACTAGATGCAATAAGTTGACATTAATCCAATCCTGGAGAAACAGTCAGAAGCAGTTTTAGGACATAAGTGGATGTTCTAGGGATATAATAACGACTGCCTCATGCAGGAGACAGTTATCATTCCAGGCTTCCAAGGTGACCTGGACGACAAGGAGGTTGTCAGAGTTACAGTTTTTTTCCTTCTGATGAGGGGCAGTATTTTGGACAGGTGGTCCAAGGCAATATTGTGGGAGGCATGGCGCAGGATACTGATTAAGTTCAGTTGACGATACAGTCTAAGAAGTTTGGATTTGGAGTTCATTTATGAGCTAGGTCCCATCAGACATCCAGACACATTCTAAGACAGGTATTGCTCATTTCGGGAGATGGCTTTCTTCGCGAACATGAGATATGGAGAGACATAGAAAGAAACATCAAGGCGGATCCACTCACTGAGGCTATTCCTCGAACGCAATAGTTTCGCAAACGAGCTTTGTGAGACTGACTGGTAGAGGAGTTGGGTGTTCGGTATCACACAGGCTGTGAGTATGCGACATCGCAATAATTAGCCTTGAGTGCAAGTGGGAGATTGTTGGAGATAGTGCCCTCAGAGTCAATTATTGGGTCACAGGCACGTGATTGCAATGATTATGGAGGACCTATCCCGGTAGGACAATCTTACTCGAGATGATAGTATGCTATCTGGTTTACCTTTACCATCGTATACTGCTTTAGGTGACCTGACAGGTCGCTATTACACGTTGATAGAGCCCGTAGGATTCTTGCTTGACCACCAGCAGTATGAGGGCGATCATATACGTGGGAGCTGGCAGTCTATAAGCATATCCTTAAATGGTCCCTAGTCGTGAGAGTTTCGAGACAGGGCATCGATACTCCAGAGTAGACTAGTGTATACAGTCGAGACCCCGACGAGGGGCGGTGGCCGGTCTCACAAGCCACTGGTGTCAGTTGGATCACCTAAGATGTATACAGGTGCTCATTGGGTTATGAGTACACCGGACAGGACTCGCCGGGAACATGCTAGTTGGTCATATACCAGACGTCAGATGGCAGTTCCCTGGTGACATGTGTACAGGTTAGTTCATCGACCTGGGGATCGTCATTTGTCTTGTGTGAGTTCCCACTGTACTTTGATTACTACCCTACCACGGCTCAAAGGAGTCGTGCAAACAGGTTTTAGTTGGGTACAGTCCCGAGCCACATGGAGGCAGTGAGCGCATCTTCAGGGGTTCGTCTCTCCCGGTATTGGGGGTGAGGTCGCGCTGTGTCTAGGAGAGCCATTACACGAAGCCCTCGGCCGAGGCAAGGAGATTTACTGGTAGGTATTCCAGTAGTATCTCAGGGTGTTCTAGGCTACACTCCGACACGACTTGTACCGCTTTTGGGGGTCTGACTTTTACCAACCCCCTAGGCCCGCCATGCGATGCTCATAGACGAACAGACCGGACTGTACGGATATTGTCACTGACAGGCTCAGTAGGGTTGTCAGGCTGAGTTCGCTCACAGACGTCCCTTTTAGTCAATACCTGGTAGCCCGTTACGTATTGGCTTATACCTCTGACGTGCTAGTGGTTAAATCCACAACCTAGGTGTTGACGAGTCTTTAGAGTCCCCCACATTCAGTTACTCAGCTTTCGGGCGAAAAGTTGTAGAGGCCGTATGGAGATATGGCAAGGTCCGATCAGATACGTGCGGTATTGCACGGATCAGGATCGGACAGTTTGTACTATAGGCCGTATGAATATATGGCAGGGTTCGATCAGATACGTGCGGTATTGCACGGATCAGGATCGAACGGATATTACTAGCCGTCTTTGGTTTAAGCCGGATCCTAGTATAGTACAGTATAGATTTTGTCTCATTGCATTTGTATTTCGGTCGGAATACAAATGCGGGTGTGTATACACAGTATTGGGGTTTTCCTGTAATTTATTACGGGACCAGTTTTATGGAGTTGCCAGTTTGCTTTCCGTTTCGGCCAAATTTCCTTTGTATCGTTCATTGACCGAAGTTTGGTGGAGGAGGGCTTATTTGCATTGTTGCAAATAGGCACTTGTGGAGGGGGTCTTTGCTTATTGTTGTATCATGATGGTTTCATGATGTTGCACCTTACCTTGACTTTCTTTAGTTGTTCATGGCATGACTTTTGTGGACATGATTGTTGATGATGAGAGATGGTTGTTAGTTGAGTGTTGGTTTTGCCTTGTTATCATTGGTTCATATGATAACCTTTCCTCTCTCTCTCTTTTGGATGATAAGAGAATGGCTCCCATTTTTGACACACGCCCACTCTCTCATTCACCCCACCACCATGTCTTGGCCGGCCAAGCATTGCAAGGGCTATCCAAATTTTTGGAGTGTGGAATTTTGTTCATTTCATGCTCCAAAAATCCCCTAGTTCCTCCACATATTTCTTGTATCATCCCTCCACCAAAATGGCACCTCCATGAATCCCCAAATGAGACATAGCCTCTACACTATATTCTACAGCAATTCTTGGGCACGTCGACTAGCCAGCTTCGTGCCCGAGTTACTTCGGCATTGAGGTGGGAGCCCGTAAAAGAAGTAGGCGATGTGGTGCACTTCCGGCGACGAGGTGGAGACCGGAGCTTCCGCAGGAGATCGGGACGACGACGAGAAGACCGGAGGACTTGGATCAGTCGGTATATCTCTCTTCCCCCTCTTGTAGTTAGCTAGGACTAGTTTATGGTTCGATCCGGGGTTTAGTGCGCGGTGGTGCCGGTTCAAGAAAAATTAAAGTTTATCACCACTTCCGCATTTGGCCGTCGGATTGACGGCCGGGACGCCGCCGTGCACTTACAGCAATATAATGTCTATAATGGTTTGTGTGTGACATGGCAATTATTAACGGTGTGTGTGTAGCATACAATCCGTGCTCGTGCAACATGAACCGTCAATAATATGTGCGGTGTCCTACGGCTGCTAGTCACAGTATAACTATATCTAAGGAAATACAGTAAAGGCCCAATTCTAACAATGACGTAGAATATGCGACAGGTATTTGAATCCTAGCCCAGATGCATAACGCCATGCGGGCGATTCCCCTGTAGATGTTAAATCTACTCATCTAGGCCCCACGCTAGGTGAATCCTACCATCTGCTCCCCCTGTAGTAGTGTCCGTAGTCCCTGCCTGCAAACCCTGTAGAACCCTAGAGAGCAGGAGAAGAAGTGTATGGAGGAGGTGAGAGCTTGCTACTGCTACTTCTGGAGCTGCTGCTGCTGCAAGCTGAGGCTGCTGCTACTGATGTTGGTTGTGCTGATGCTGATGCTGCTGATGGTGCTGTTGTTGGTGTTGCTGATGGTGCTACTGCTGCGAGCTGTTGCTGGTGCCACGAGCTGCTGCTCCTCTCAAGAAGCTGAAGCTGGTGCTGGTGTTGCTGCCTCTGCTGCTGAAGCTGCTAATATTGTTGTTGCTGTGGCTGCTTCTTTTGTTGTTGTCTTTGCTGCTGATGATGAGGATGATGGGTGTGTGTGTGTGAGTGTGTATGTTGTGTGAGAGAATGAGAGTGAGAGAATGAGAAGGAAAAGGAAAATGAGAGCTTGCATTAGTCAACCATTTCTCTCCCTCTCTCTTCATTAATAGCAAAGCCATGATGCCCCATCATGCACTCTCTCTCTCTCCCACCAAGTCAACACCCAAAACAAAAATTCAAAATAAAACCTTTTTTTAATTCATTTCATTTTAAAAACAACCATATACAAATAAAAACCCAAAAGCACCTAATACAATATTAAACTAGATTAGGGAATGGTTAGTTCACCATGTTGCTAATCATGGTTAAACCCCCAAAACAACCCTAGTTATCATGCATAAGTGTGTGTGTGCCTAGAAAAATTCTAATAAAATACTCAATAAATAGGATAAAATATTTGAAACCCAAATTGGTAAACCTTTTTTATTTAAAACTATATATTAAAATATAATTAGCCACAAAACACATTATAAGGTGTTACAGCCAAAGTCAAGGCATAGTGATTAGTAGCTATTTGGATATTTATATGTAGCATAGATAGATGCGTTGGTTTGGGACAGTCATATTGCCTTGTTGGCCAAAGTCAAGGGTAGGTACGGGTGGGTTCAAATTAACCTGGAAAATGACGGGTAGAACTTGACATGTGACTTATGATTTGTTGGCCAATGTCAAGGTCATAAGAGCATGGGGCAAAAATCCACATCGGGAGTTTCTAAAGAAACTGAAACATGCTAGTGTTGCATACCATTTGGAGTGTGATGATTTTGGTAGGATTCCTTCAACTTTATCACACGATGATATTTGGATCCCGATCCTACTGTGAGTATATACTACTCCTCGGGAAACTTTCTCACTTAACGATCAATGCTATAAACCAAGTAGGTGTCTAGAAAGGTGTTAGCGGGGCTACGCCCACAGGGAAAAGAGGTTATTTAATTAAGGAACTTCGTGAAAGCGTCGTAAAACCTCCCTCGAAGTACCGACACCAGCCTGGCTGAACGGTTAAGCAAGTATTGTACGGTGAGATTAATCCTGACTAATTCTTCTTTTATGGTTTGAGGAAGGATTCGAGAAACAGTGGGAGCCATCTTGTTTAGATAAACTAAAAACCAATCTAAACTTGCAAGAGCATCATGCTAAGTGTTTTCTTATCTCTCTCTTAATTGCAGCGACCCAGTGACCAGATATAGGTTACATCTAGATAATAAAATGACTGAATCTGACTATTATGACTGGCAAAGGTTTGTCCAGATGTCCATTACCCATGACAAGCTGTGACACCTCTTAACTAATCAAACCCCTGCCGTCTCAGGACCAGTTTCCCCTGTCACGGATATTGATATCCGTAAAACATCAGAAAAGGACTGTGCGAATGCCAAGTGCCTCGTGTTGGCCTCAGTTGATGGTGCATACCAGAGGCAGCACGAGAAGATGGACTTAGTTTCTATCTTCCTCCATAACAAAGATTTATATGGAGAGCAATCTTGTATCGTAAGATGTGAGACCTCAAACGAATTGCTTCAAGCGAGGTTGGCTGTCAGGTCATCTGTCGGGGACAACGTCCTTACAGAGACCAGCTATTTTGAGAGCTCACAGACCTGGTGACCATGTTGAAGAACGGGTCAAATACTGACTTGATTCTACAGTCTCTGCCTTCTACTTATACCCTGAAAGAAACCAGGGAAGTAGAAGAAAAGGGAAGGGCAAAAGTTTCGGGACTAGATGTAGTAAAGGAGGGACGTTCCTATTGTTACGGGAAAGGACATTGGCAGAGGGATTGCACGGCTAGCAAGGCCAGTAGCCAGGATTCGAAGCATGTTGTGGCTTCGGCTTCGGGTGTGTTCGTAATAGAAAACTGTATGTCAATTAACTCTACTTCCTGGGTACTAGATACCGGATCAGGATCTCACATCTGTAATTCATTACAGGCTTTGAGAAACCGTAGAGTTATCAGGTTAGGTGATATGACTCTCAGGGTTGCTAACGGAATGAGCGTGGACGCTGAATCCGTAGGGGAATATCACCTTGGATTGAGAAGTGGGCAAATATTGATTCTACGTAACTGTTTGTATGTACCTAGTCTAGCTTGTAATATCATATCTGTATCCTTACTTTCTAAGGAAGGATATGATTTTACTTTTGTAAGCGATGTGGTCCACATCTACCTAAATCAAGTTCTGATTGGGTCAGGTACATTAGAAAACGGAATATACGTATTAAATCAAGCTCGGGTTTTCAGTGTCCAGAACACACTTAAAAGAAAGTCTCTGGAAACAAATCAGGCTTTCTTATGGCATTGTAGACTGGGTCACATCAATGAGACACGGTTAACGAAGTTACATAAAGAGGGATATTTGAATCCGTTCGAGTATCAGTCTTATGCTACTTGTGAATCTTGTCTCATAGGAAAGATGACAAAGACTTCGTTCACTGGACACGGAGTAAGGGCGAGCGAGCTCTTGGGACTCGTACACTGCGATGTATGTGGTCCAATGTCTACACATGCACGAAGTGTTTTTTCCTATTTCATTACTTTTACGGATGATTTCTCTAGGTATGGACATGTCTTCTTAATGAAGCATAAATCCGAGGCCTTTGAAAAATTCCAGGAATATAAGAATGAAATAGAAAAACAAACCGGCAAGAGTATCAAGACACTGAGATCTGATCGAGGTGGTGAATACTTGAGTGCCGAGTTCCTGGATTACCTAAAAGAGAATGGAATTCTCTCTCAGCTTACTCCTCCATACACGCCACAACACAACGGTGTATCTGAAAGGCGGAATCGAACCCTATTGGATATGGTTCGTTCCATGATGAGTAAGGCTGAGTTACCGCGATCTTTCTGGGGTTATGCACTAGAATCAGCTGCATATCTTTTGAACAAGGTTCCCTCCAAAACTGTGCCTACCACACCATATCAGATGTGGTGTGGGAAGAAACTCCATCTTCAATATCTGAAGATATGGGGATGTCCAGCTTTTGTTAAAAAGCAGCATGCGGACAAACTCGAGGCACGCTCAGTACTGTGTAAGTTTGTGGGATACCCAAAGAACTCCAGGGGGTATCTTTTCTATTACGCAGAGGAACAAAAGGTTTTTCTTTCTCGTCATGCCCACTTTCTGGAACATCAGTTTTTAGAAAAAGAAACAAGTGGGAGCACAGTAGAATTGGAAGAAATTCTAGAACCACAAGCTATTACTGAAAGTTTGGTAGAACCAGAAGTTTCAGGAGAACCGGACATCCCAGCGCCACTCCGCAGGAGTAGTAGGCAGTCTCATCCGCCCGAGAGATACTACGGTTTTCTCATAGATGGGGATCGAGAGGATTGCATCATGAGCCTACTAGCTTCCAGCAAGCCATTCAGAGCGGTGACTCGGTAAAATGGCTGGATGCAATGCGGACCGAGATGGAGTCCATGTACACTAACAAAGTTTGGACTTTGGACATTGCTCCAGAAGGGGTAAAACCCGTAAGATGCAAGTGGATATTCAGAAAGAAGGTTGGTGTAGATGGGCAGGTTGAAACCTATAAAGCTAGACTTGTTGCAAAGGGTTTTCGTCAAAGACCTGGTTTGGACTATGACGAAACTTTTTCTCCAGTGGCTATGCTCAAATCCATTCAGATCCTTCTTGCGATTGCTTCCTTCCACGATTATGAGATATGGCAGATGGACGTAAAGACGGCTTTTCTAAATGGATATTTGGAAGAGTGCGTCTATATGGATCAGCCGGAGGGTTTCGTTCAGAGTGGGAGCAGCGGTAAAGTGTGCAAGTTGACTAAATCCATTTATGGACTAAAGCAGGCATCGCGGAGTTAGAATATCTGCTTTGATGATACTGTCAAAGAATTCGACTTTATCAAAAATCCAGATGAACCATGCATTTACAGTAAGATTGTAGGGAGAACTGTTGTATTCCTCATTTTGTATGTGGATGACATTCTCTTGATAGGAAATGACATTCCTACTCTACAGTCAGTCAAAGGATTCTTGTCACAGAGGTTCTCCATGAAGGACCTGGGCGATGCCAACTACATTCTGGGGATCCAGATCTATCGTGATAGATCTAAGAGGATGTTGGGACTTTCGCAGTCCAGGTACATCGACACCATACTGAAACGATTCAGTATGGAAGATTCAAAGCGCGGTAATCTACCGGCTTGTCACGGAATCACCCTCTCCTAAGAGATATCTCCCAAAACTGATTTAGAAAGGGCTCGCATGTCATCTATACCCTACGCATCTGCGGTAGGCTCTATAATGTATGCGATGTTGTGTACCAGACCAGATGTAGAATACGCATTAAGCGTTGTAAGCCGGTATCAGTCGGACCAAGGGGAGAACCACTGGATAGCAGTAAAGAACATTCTCAAGCACCTGAGAAGGACTAAGGAGATGTTCTTGGTATATATCAGGAAAAGACCTCCAGATCGAGGCCTTTGCTGACTCCAGCTTCCAGAGTGATAAGGATGACTCCAAGTCCATGTCGGGTTATGTCTTTTACCCTCAATGGAGGGACGGTTTGCTGGAAGAGCTCCAAGCAGGAAACCGTTGTTGACTCAACTATAGAAGCGGAGTACATAGCTGCTTGCGAAGCCGCAAAGGAAGCTGTCTGGATGAAGAAGTTCCTCACGGAGCTTCAGGTGGTTCCTACCATTGTTGATCCAATACCGCTGTATTGTGACAACAACGGCGCTATAGCTTTAGCGAAGGAACCCAGGTCCCATCAGAAGTCCAGACACATCTTGAAGCGATATCACCTGATCAGGTAGATCGTGGATCGCCGGGAGATCGAGGATCGGAGGGTTGCTACAGGAGAATAACACTGTAGATCCACTCACGAAGGCCATACCCCAGACACAGTTCGAGCGGCTGATCGAGATGATAGGTCTTCGATACGCGGGTACATGGCCTCAGTGCAAATGGGAGATTGTTAGTGTATATGCCCTAGAGGCCACTACTGTATCATACGAGTTTGTATATTACTTAATGGAAGCTTGGGATATTCACAGTTGTATAGACAATCTTGCTCAAAATGGTAGTATGTTACTTGGTTTGTTTCTACTTTAATATATACATATGTTTCTTTTAGCATATCGCTTATACATATTAGTGGAGCCCTTAGGATCTTTACTTGATTACCAGCGTTGTGATGGCAGTCACACTAGTGGGGGCTGTGTAATCTACAAGCACATCCTTATACAGGTGCCTAGTCGTAGTATTATCAAGACGAGGCATCGATACTCTGGAGTAGACTAGCGTATACGCTTCTTATCCCAGCAGGGGAGATGGTCTGTCCCACAGCCATTAGTACGTCGTACTGGAGATAGTATGCGGGTGCTCGTTAGGTTATGAGTACACTGGACAGGACTCGTCGGGAACTGTTGGTTGGTACTATACCTATCGTCAGATAACAGTTCCCAGGTGACAGGAGTACAGCTTAGTCCGTCGACTTAACACTGCTACTTCGCCTCGAGTGTGTTCCCACTGTACTTTGATTACTACCCTACCACGGCTCAAAGGAGGCGTGCAAACAGGTAGTAGTTGGGTGCAGTCCCGAAGCACTTGGAGGCAGTAGCGGTTAGATAGGATTCGTCTCTCCCGGTATTGGGGGTTGATATCGCGCTATGTCTTGGAGAGCCATTACACAAAGTCCCTGGCCAGGGCAAGCGAGAATTACTGGTAGTATTTCTAGTAGTTTCTCAGGGTGTTTTGGGCTACACTCCGGCACGACTTGTACCGCTGTTAGGGGTCTGACGTTTACCGCCCCCTAGGCCCGAGATGCGATACTCTCAGATGAATAGACCGGACTGTACGGAGATTGTCACATTCAGGCTCAGTAGGAGTTCGGATGGGTTCTCCTCATCGGTCTTCTTATCGGCATCTACTTAGGGACCATTACGTATAGCTAGTACCGCTTGCGGCCTGTAGTTGAACCCACTGCCAACGTAGTGTCGAGTCTTTGGATTCCCACACAGAGGGTTGTTCACCTTTGGGCAAAACAGAGTAGAGGTTGCATGGTTTTGCGACAGGGTTCGTTCACATCCGCGCACTTGTGCACGTTTGGTGTCCCGGCAGTTATTACTAGCGGGCTTTGGTTTAAGTCAGATCCTAGTATTTGTTTTGGGATTGGTTTTATCTCATTGTATTCGTGTTCCTCGGAACACGGATGCGGGTGTGTATGCACAGTTGACAGAGGCAGAAGAATCTCATTAGGGTTTTTGACAGTTGACTTTTTCTAAACCCTAATGAGAATGAGAAATATGATTAATAATATTAATTAAGGATAATTATGCCATGGTTAAGGTTGGGTTGACCATTTGACTTTTGTTGACCATTTGACCATGATGATTTCTTTTGCAAGATTCTTCTTGAAGCTTGCAATTTACATTAAATACGAAATGATAATGGTCACTTCAACTAACCATCATAATTTTCTTTAATTATTATTATTATTCTCATATTCTCTCATATGAGAGCATGGTTGTTATTGGTCTCTCATTCTCTCTTGCTCTTTCTCTCTCATGCAAAGCTCTCCCTCTTCCTCTCTCAAAGCTCTCATCTTTCATGTGTTGAAAAACATGAGCTTTATGAGATAAAACCATCAAGACAACTCTCTACTCATTCTATGGTTCTTAGTCTAGCAAGCCAAGCACTCTAGTTACCTCTTGGTTGAGGTAAGAGCTCAAGGTAGAGGCCTTCGGGTGGATCTTTCTTCGGCAAAGAGAAGACGAAGAGGAGGAGCCGTCTACACCACTTCAAGGAGCAAGTAAGAAGGAGGACCACAACAAGAAGAGAAGGAGTTCAAGATCTATGTATAAATATCTAACCTAGTAGCTAGAACTTGTAGTTACTTTGTTAGTTTTTGTTTAGCAAAGATCCTCTAATTTTAGTCCATGTTACCTTGTGTTAAAAATCTGTTTTTTTACCTATTCCGCCTCCCCGTAAGCACCGGGGTGTGTAACGTGGACTTACAGTGGTATCAGAGCTTAGCTAAACAACAACTAACATGTTAGCAAAGTGTTTAGAACTTCGATCTGGAAAAAAATCGCAAAATACATCAAAATCTTGTGCTTTCTGCCGATTTTAAAAACAGGTCTAAAAATATTTCCACACACCTGAAAAATACGTGCAGGGTTTTTTAGGAACACCCAAGAAAAACGAGCCCATGACTCTATCAGACTGCCGCGGAAGCGCGGCGAAATCAAGCGTTTCGCCGCGGATCCGCGGCCGAGTCGACTCAGTCGCGACTCGTTTTTCCTGCAGTGTGTTCAGACTGATGTTTTGTGATTTTTAAGATTATTTGTGTCTGCCCAGATTCTTCAGAGAACAGTATTGTATTTGGGGTAGTTTCAAATTGGAATATTGATCGAAATTCTATAAACTCTAGGTAATTGGTTATTTCTGTAATGTGATATATGTACTGAACGTCGACTAATCGCTATACGTCGATTAGTGGGAGTTGTGCATATCTGTGATCTGTGATGTTGGATTGTGTATATGAACTTGTTGGATTATCGCGAATGAATAGCCGGGGTTGTGAGATGAGAGTTTCTTTTTCTTTCATTTGTTGTAAATTGTAAATTGATGTAATATTATTTTTATGGCCGCACATCTGGGTTGAGATTGTAGCCGCCATTGTAAAACATAAGCTTTGTGAGATAAAACCATCAAGACAACTCTCTACTCATTCTAGGGTTCTTAGCCTGGCAAGCCAAGCACTCTAGTTACCTTTTGGTTGAGGTAGGAGCTCAAGGTAGAGGCCTTCGGGTAGATCTTTCTTCGGTAAAGAGAAGACGAAGAGGAGGAGCCGTCTACACCACTTCAAGGAGCAAGCAAGAAGGAGGACCACAACAAGAAGAGAAGGAGTTCAAGATCTAGGTATAACCATCTAACCTAGTAGCTAGAACTTGTAGTTACTTTGTTAGTTTTTGTTTAGCAAAGATCCTCTAATTTTAGTCCATGTTACCTTGTGTTAAAAATCCGTTTTTTTACCTATTCCGCCTCCCCATAAGCACCGGCGTGGGTAACATGGACATACAGGTATGTTGTACATCAACAGTCCTCTCGCAACTGGCAGCCTTTATCAATGTCCCGATCATACGGTACAACGCCGAACACTCGCCTCAAACGAGAAGTCACAACACCAATACAAAATCGAGACGCTCTCGTGTCACCAGAAAATACGATGGTCGGTCCTCATCTATGACGAGCTTGCCCTGACCGCATCACTAGCAGTAGCTCAATCTGCGCTCAAACCATGGTGATAGGAACCTCAAGCATGTATCGATGACACCATATCAATGGAATGAAAGGAATAAACAGCTCCCAAATGGATACATGATCATAAGGAGGAATGGAATCAATAAGAGTATGATCATGGAAATAAATAGAATCAACGATCTCAATATATGTACATCCTAAGGTTTCTTAAGTGGAGTATCGTATCGTAAATATGCCGCGGAACATACGTACGGTGCGTTACTCTACTCAATCTACCTACTCCATCAATCAGGGTCAACCTATGTAACGAAGGTTCGGGTCAAATACCCTCTCGACCAAGTCTAAGTTCCGTAAGGTCAAGCCTAAGTTCCGAATAAATATAAACACCCTAGACTCCGCATAGTCAAACATAGACTCGAACCAAGGTTAACCTAGCGCTCTGATACCAATTTTGCCACGACCCGAAATATTACCTCGTGACCAGCACTTAAATCACGCAACGTCTAAAGGCGTAACGTAATTCAAGTAAGCTGAAACCCAGAAATCTAAACCTTTTAAAAGGAAATAAAAGAGGTGAAGTTTGAAATAAGGTAAAATGAAAACAAATGCTACCTTAAATGCAAAGACAAGCGAACATGAAAAATGCAAGTGGGTGTTACTAGTTGAAAACATGTTTCGACTTTTAAAAATTTGGGCAGAACATCCTTTGTATTTTTTGATCCAAAACCACAATACATGATAATATAAAGGCATCCCCAAGTGGGAGCTAGCACTTCGCCAATCGGCGGATCCACAACCACGCAAAGCATAATATAAGTATACGACGCCCAACGGCGAAGTTCACCACAAAAGATAATGAATAAAGTAAGACATCAACCCAAAAAGTGAATATAAAACCCATCGCTCAAATCTCGCAGCTAGTGGTCTCACTAAGTCTTACTATTTATACAAATACTAGTTTTGATTGATGGAGTTGACTAGATACAATAGAAATAATAATACAATAGTAGGCACGATCCAAATGTCCCACCTACCAAAGCAAATCAACCAAATGTAGCTGTATGCCAGCGATGACACTACTGATCCAAGCGGTCAACCTGCAAGAACTGTGGCACAACGGGGGTGAGTTGCCAACACGTGAGTAGAAAACATCAACAGGCAGAAATCGAATAAACAACGATTCCTAGGTCAACTATATCATGAAGGTAATACTATGATATCTAGGGTGACCGTATGTGTAAATATGTGCCAACAATAATGAATGCCTGTATGCATGTGAATAACATTCAACAATATAATAAATGCATGTACGCATGTGGATAACATCCAACAATAAAATAAATGCCTGTATGCATATAAATATATGAGGATATCAAAAAATGTGTGTCCATCAATGACACATCAAATCATGAAACCTGAGTGTCCAACACCGACACTCGAAAATATCATGAAACCCGTGTCCAGCATCGACACGTAAATCCTCATATCTCAGACTCTGGCTATCCGGACTGGCCTGTATCCATCTCATGACTCCGGTCGGTATCCTCCGGATAACCGCCGAGTCCAAATACTATCACCGGTAGGTAGTGCTCCCCTGCCAGGCTCAACGCCATCATCTGCGACCATCTTGCCCCGGGATACCTCACCGGGTCAACCATGCACCCGCAGACGGTTCCTCCTCCTCCTCAAATAGGGTGTATGATATCGCTAAAGAGCCAAGAAAACTCATGGTGTACTATACAAATATCATATCAAGAGAAACCGGGTTTTTAAAACAATACATAATTTCTTTTGAAATAACCACGGTTCTCAAATTCAAAAATCTCATGAAAACAGCGTATCTCAATGCGTAAAATCGTAAAGCATGATGTATGCGACATATAACAGAATGTAAGCATATCCGTAAATCATGCAACATGGAACAGTAATATGCATATATCAAGGGAAAACAGCTCTTTAAAATGAATCCAGTTTTAAAAAATATCTTGCGGTTCCACATTCCTCCAAGGTCAAATGCAACATCGTATAAAGGTGTATATGTAACTATAGCATGTAAATTATGCAAAGAGTCATATCATGATGCAGCTATTCTATTGTGTAGTGACATAGCAATTATGGATGATGAAGTGTGTGATCCGGCCAATCTGTGTAAGTGTGACATACGCATCATCGATAATGGTGCAGGTGTGCTAGCACAAGTATATGAAATGCAATGGTAATGACATGAACGTAGCATAAAGTAAAACGGCAGCTAAAAGGTATAAGGTATACGTATCTAACATGACCGAGTCGTTGAATCTATCAATCGGCCTCCTCTAGTCAAGGGTATGGATCAATCATCAATTAACTCATCACGTACGGTAACTTATCGTACGGCATCATTAAACAATATAGGATCCTAACAACCTATGCGACAAGGAGGGTACGGACCTCACGTCTCGTACGGCTTTTCATTCAAGATTCACAGCATTATATATATATATATATATATATATATATATATATATATATACCTATCTCTCAGGTCTTATCCGTATCAATCTCAGATCATGGGACCGGCAAAGGTATCAATTGTCACATATCGACTCGTATCCGTATACCAACATATCATCAAGTTATCTTATCACATCGTATTTTCTTTTCATCACATTAAGTCAAATTTTATATATACATTCTACTTTATTAATCTAGTTTCATGTTACGCTAAACTCAATGCCTATTCTAGTGTAATTACCAATCTATAAGTCGTAATTCGCTTTCACTTTTCATATCCCTAAAGCTTTCTCATATCTCAATATATATATTCAATCACTAATATTATCACTAACTATCTTTTAAACTATATACGTAGTTTCCTAATCTAGGTTTTTACGACTGTATCCTATAGATCGGTTTCCATTTAATATTTGCGGGGGTGCTATACGCCATCCACCCGACTTCCCCGTAGATATAGATCTACCCACCTTGCTCCTTGTTTGCTGAAGTCGATGACGCCACGCTCTGTCGTCTCAAAATCCAAGTGAAGGTACCTACAATACATACACAGTCGCAATAGCGTTAAAATCAAGTACGGAAAACCAATACGGCACACGGTACGCTCATAGGTTAGAACCTATAGCCTACGCGTGCAAAACAATCAAACAACCCTTGTTGTTGACGTACAAACGTCCAACAACCAAATACAAATCCAAACATCAAAACCAAACATTCCAAAATACGGAAAACCATAGCCAAAAACACACCAATGTGCTCCCAGATGTTGACTCAGGTTAAAAGAGCCTAAACAAACAATGCAGTGGGGTTGTATATGAAGTCACTGAGACACAGACCAAACCTGGACCCAATCCCTATCAAAGTGGCCGACCACATGGCCTCCAAATCCGTCCACCTCGGCCAAGTTGGCTCCAATGGGGTTCGTGCTTGCAAGGTGGTTCCCTATTGGTCTAACTAGGTCCCTGGTACTGTTAGTTTTTCTCAAAAACTCCCCGGGTCATCCCAGATTTCCTGTAGGCTACAAAACCACCACAAAACCGACACGGATAAATCTTAAGTTCGTATTTCGGGCTCCATACTCATTCCCAGGTCTTAAAACGGCCATTAAACATCACCAAATCCACAACTTCACCCGAACCCTCACTTGGGATTTCTAACTTCAAAATTCCACACTTAAATAACTTCTAAACTAAACTAGAATGTAAAGAACTAAAAACTAAACTAAATAGAATAAGTTATACCTCCCATGGAAACTCAAGAAAACTCTAGCTGTCCAAAGTCATCAAAATCCATCTTTGCTTGGTCTATTGAGTAGAGGATGAAGAGGGGATCAACTTTTGTGAAGAGGGTGTGGGGTTTTGACATGGTTTTTGAGATGGATCTTGGGGTTGAAGTTAGAGGAATGAGTTGAAGAAGAAGATGAAGATGAAAAATAATGCGGAGGAAATGAAATGGGGTGGCTGCCCCCCTCTCTCTCTTCCTCTTATTCTAACCCTCTCTCTCTATAATTACCCTTTCACCCTTTCTCTTTTTCCTTTTCTTTTAAATTTTAAAACCAATCACATAATACCCCAAAACACCAGAAAACAACATGTAATCAAAATGCAACATAACATGGTGCACTAACCATGGAAAACTGAAGAAACATGGATTTGGCCAAATCGCGATTAGTATTGCACTAATCGGGTTTTTGTTCAAACAGCATATAATAAATTTTAGAAATGCCAAATCCGATTAATATATTTTTAAATGAGTAAATAATTTTAATCTCCAAATATTTCATAATTATTGGTATATATTTATACCATTTTACGAAAACCCCAATTTCGCAAATCGGGTAGCTTTCGCGAAATATATTATTTTAATATTAAATTCCAAAAATAATATATTATATTTTCTGAAATGTTACAATCTTCCCCCCTTAAAGAAATTCGGTCCCCGAATTTAAATTTAAACCCCCAAATACTAAAACATTTCAATAATCAATTCAAATCGACGGGGCTCCGAAATCATGGAAGATATAGAAAAGCCACAGCGCATCGCGTGCGACTGAAAACGAATACAAACTCAAAATCGAACTCCGTCAAGCGTCTCGCAAATCATCGGATATGCACGCATATCATCGGAGTTACAATGAAGATACAGATCTTGAAATCCCCTACTGAAATCCATTATGCATAGTCAAATACTATAATACATATATATAGCACGCATCCTTGGAAAAATCATAAAACCGAATAAACACATGCAAAATATTTTCTGAATTGCCATGTGATGTGTAACTCACGGCACAAGGGGCGGATGCTCATTGTAAAGTAGTAAATATACATATATATGTTTTTGCTCAAATTATACGTTCCGCCGTCTTGAGATATCCCAAAGGGTTTTCCTTTATAAACGTTCGTGCCGCTCGCGGACACGTAGGAAATAGTGAGGCTATAGCTCCTTTTTGAAAACCTCTTGTTAACTTTTTAGTGCATGCAAAGTATTCAGGTACTGTCCTCAGATCAGTCATGTTTGGCTACTACACAATATAGTGCCCAACACGAAAACAAAGTGCTCAAAAGCAAAATCAGCCTCAAAAGGCGTATCCAACAATCACGTGCGTCCAGTGCGCACGGAAATCAAATCCAAACACAGGTGCCACAATATGCACAAAGCAAAACCAAGTGCAACGGGCATGCACGAAAGCATCTGTCCAGTGCAACTAGGTATGCACGACCACAATATCTGGTGCATCTATTGTGCACGAGAATCTCAATCGTGTGCATCCGGTGTGCACAAAATCACATCTCATATCATGCATGAATGGAATCTAAATTAAGTGCATTCAATACGCACGAAACCCAAAACCAAGCGCCTAATATGCGCAAAATCCAAATCAAACGTGTCAGGTCCGTAAAAAGCATCTAGTGCAATAGCATGTGCAAAAAATATAAGTCTGGTGTAACAAATGTACAAAAATACAAATCTAGTGCATAAAATGCATGAAATACCAATCAATACTCCAATGCGTAAAAACTAACACCGAGTGTACCAAGGTGTATAAAGTCATAAACGTGTGTAACTGCGTGCACAAAACACATATCAATGCACTGCAAGCACATATAAGCTATACCGAGTGCAAAATCAAATCGAGTGCGTACCACACGCACAAAATCAAATCAACTGTATGAAATCCAGGAAATCATAAAACATGTGCAGCCAAGGCACAAAATCAATATCGAGTGCAATATATATGCACAAATCATAAACCAACACAACGGTGTATAAAAACATATATAAGGTGCAATAACTATGCACGAAAATGTAATGACCTGGTAGGTGCAGCAGTGGTGCACGAAATCGATATCATAAAACTCATCATCAAAACTCAAATCCAAGCGATATAAGCGTGATATTCGGATCACAACCGCAAATCGCAACAAATGACATTGCGGTACACCTCCTATAATGTCGAAAAATATTGGTGCGCCCAAAACTGGCAGAGCAAGAACATCTGCTTGCTTCCTGTTCACGGTCTGGCGTCCTCTATCTCTGGGTCCTCATATCTCTGTGGATTACCAATCTCGCAATCCATCGGCTCTTCGGTTCAGTCAGGTGTGCTAGCGGAAACGATTCCGCTCTGGCACTTCTTTGGTCAACTCTTGGCCAATTAGTATGACCACTCATAATGCAGCACGTCACTGGCGTCGGCCTCTGGTCCTCTAAATACACGTCACACATCTGATCCTGGGTGCAAATCTTATTGCAGCAGTGTCCTAGAAGGAACCTGCTCAGGGTCTCTTCCGATCTTGTCTATGCCGAACTAGACGGAGGTTGGTACTCTTACCTAATTCTTTCTCATTTTCTGGACATCTGCGTTCTCAGCACAGCTTTTCCTCGGGAACTGGTCGTATCTCACGCCTCTGTATACATATCAGACCTCTAATCTCAACGGGAAGTAGCAATAGCTTGTTGACATCTCACACGAACCTCTTGTTTCACTCGTCTTTATTATCGTCTGCTTCGACGTCACGTCATTCTATTTGCGTACTGCAATTGTCTCGTCTACAGTCAATCCGGAGTCTCTCACACGGACTCGAAATCGCGAACTCGGTATCTTCATCACTCTGTAGAAGATCTCTAGCTGAACACGTACTCGGGAACTCGTCCATACCATCGGAGGAATACTTAATACTCGTCCGTTCTCGATCAACTCACAACGCATCAGGGGGAGGTCCTCTATCTGAAGCTGGTCCACTTACTGGTCTCCTATCACATGATATCCGGACGACGTTAAACTTTTCGTTCGATTTGTCAAAGTCCCAAAATTCCCCGAAAGCTCAACTCTGAGCACAGTTTAATAATATCTAGTACACGCCATAGTACCTATGGACCAACCGTAGAAGGGCAAACCCAAGCATCACTGATGGCACCGCTAAACTGCCGCAAACCCTAAGGTTCAAAATCAGTTCCATGGTCATCATGTCGAGTTAGAGTTTCATTTTTCTAGAGGGTCCACAGAATTACTTGCATGTTCCTCCAAATACTTTAAACTTGGAAAAATGGGTTTCTGACATTCGTTCGAACTTTTAACTTCGCCTAGACAACATGTGAATATCCTTCGTCTCTCAACTCAAGATAGACTAGCTATCATCTGTCGTATCTCTGCCTGAAAGCTCCAGCGATCTCAGCTCGTAAGCTATGGAAGCGACATCACATCAATCTCAGTAACAGCTGGGTCATCTGTCCACACGGTAGACGACATCAAAATCTCTGAGGTATATTGTACATCAACAGTCCTCTCACAACTGGCATCCTCTATCAATGTCCCGATCATACGGTGCAACGCCGAACACTGGCCACAAACGAGAAGTCGCAACACCAGTAGAAAATTGAGACGTTCTCGTGTCACCAGAAAACACGATGGTCAGTCCTCGTCCATGACGAGCTCGCCCTGACCGCATGTAACATTTCAGAAAATATAAAATATTATTTTTGGAATTTAATATTAAAATAATATATTTCCCGAAAACTGCCCGATTTGCGAAATTGGGGTTTTCGAAAAAGAGTATAAATATATACCGATAATTGTGAAATAAATGGAAATTAAAATGATTTATTCATTTAAAAATATATTTAAAGGATTTGGCATTTTTAAAATTTATTATATGCAGTTTTGATAAAAACCCGATTAGTGCACTGCTAATCGCGATTAAGCCGAATCCGTGTTTCTACAGTTTTTCATGGTTAGTGCACCATGACATGTTATATTTTACTTCATTTGTGTTGTTTTATTAGGGTGTATGTATTATTGGTGAGAAAAGAAATGAAAAAGGGTTAAAGAAAGAGAATGATTGGAGAGAGAGAGAGAGAGTGAGAAATGAGTGAATGGGGGTGAGAATAAGAGAGGAAAGAGAGAGAGGGCAGCCACACCATTTCATTTCCCCATTATTTACTTTCTTCATCTTCCTCCAACCTCTTCCAACCTCATCTCCTTCTACCTCAATCCCATGAAACCATCTCAAATCCTACCTCAAAACCCTAAACCCCTTTCACAAAAGTTGATCTCCTCTTCACCCTCTACACATTGGACTAAGCAAAGTTCGATTTTGATGACTTGTGGAGCTAGGGCTGTCTAGAGTGGCCTAAATGAGGTAATCCCTACACTATTAGATTAGTATTTGAGTTTCCTAACTTCTATTTTTAGTTTAGAAGTGTTTTAGTGTAGAATAGTGGGTTTTGAAATTTCCTAGAAGAGGGTTGAGGATTCTTGAGTTGTGGTGGTGAAGTTGAGGCCTAATAGTGACCATAGAACCACCATAGTGCTAAAAACCCAGACCTAACCTAAACTGAAAACCTGAAAACCCAAAACAGAAACTTGTCATGTCGGTTTTGTGAAAATATAGGGTGTGCAGGGAAATCTGGAGCAACCCGGGGACTTTCTGAGTTTAGCAAACAATACCAGGGACCCATTTAGGACCCTAGGAGACCACCCTATGAAGACGAAGCCCATGGGAGCCTGGGGGACCGAGGAGGCCGGAATTCATGGCCTTGTGGCCGGCCGGTTTGGGGGGGTTGGTGCTAGGTTTGTTCCAGTAGCTCAAATACCCAATATACTACACCCTAGACTTGTTTGCTTAGCTTTATTTGACCTGAGTCAAATTCTGGGAGCATTTTAGTGTGATTTTAGCTATGTTTTCCCGTATTTTGAAATACTAATTCTTGCTATTTGGATTCGTACTTGATTGTTGGATGTTCGTACATCAACAACAAGGGTTGTTTGGTTGATTTTGTACGCGTAAGCTATAGGTTCTAACCTATGAGCAATGCGCGTGCCGTTATAGATTTCAAAACTTGATTTTAATATCGTTGCGATATGTGTTGTTATTGTAGGTACCTTCGTGTGGATTCCGAGGCGACGGAGCGTGGTGTCACCGACTTCGACAAGCGAAGACCAATGTGAGTAGATCTATATCTACGGGGAAAGTCGGGTGGATGACGTATAGCACCCCCGCAAAGTTTTGGTGGAGACCGATTCGTAGCATATGGTTAAGAAAATCTAGAGTAGCAAAATAGGGTTAGAATTAAAAGATAGCTATAGAAACCATATTAGAACTTAAGGATAGTTAGAAGTGATATGATACGACTAGTATGTGATGACGGGACTTGAGGATGATATTTGACGATATTGCCATCTAGGGTACTATAGGACTAGATAGCCGACATAGATGTGTCATTCGAACCATACCTATTTCTAAACCGAAGAATCGTATGCATCTTTAAAACAGATATCTTGAGGGACGTTACGGATTTTCAAATGATACATTTTCCTTAAAAACACCGTAATCCCGACTTTCAAAAACTACGATTCGCACCTTTTAAAAACTGATTGTATGGTTCGGGTGTGTATGTTAGATTAGATACGTATGCTTAGTAGCAGCAGATTGTAATGGTATATTGACGTTTTATGAGATAAATGCGATGAAAAGAGAATACGATTGACATGTGATATGATGATATGTTGGTATACGAATGTGAGTCGATTGGGATGATTAGTACCTTACCAGTCCCCTGATATGAGATTGTTGTGGATGTGACCTAGGACATAGGTATATATATATATATATATATATATATATATATATGTATATGGTGAATCATGTGTGATTGTCGTACGAGACGTTAGGTCCGTACCCCTCATTGTCATATAGGATGATAGGATCCATATTGATTTAATGTCGCCGTACGATGATTTTCCGTACGTGATGAGTTAACTTGATGATTAATCCATACCCTTGACTAGAGGATGTCGTACGATGGATTATACCGTACGTGATACTATGAGGTTGGATGTCGATTGATAGATTTCACCGACTTGATCATGTTAAATACGTATACCTTATAACATTTGGCTGATGATTTACCTTATGCTATATTCATGTTATTCGCATTGCATTGCATATACCTGTGCTAGTACACTTACACCATTATCGATGATGCGTATGTTACACGTACACAGATTTGCCGGCTCACACACTTCATCATCGATAATTGCCATGTCACTACACAGTAGGATTGCTGCATCATGATATGACTCCTGGCATAGTTTACTTGCTATAGTTACATATGCACCTTTATACGATGTTGCATTTGACTTGGGAGAATTGGGAACCACAGGATATATTTTAAAACAGGAATCATTTAAAAGAGTGGTTTTCCCTTGATATGTTACATCACTGTTCCATGTTGCATGATATACGAATATGCTTACATTTCTATCATATGTCGCATACATCATGCTTTATGATTTCACGCATTGAGATATGTTGTTTTCATGAGATTTCTGGATTTGAGAACCGTGGCTATTTCAAAAGAAAGCATGTACTGTTTTGAAAACCCGGTTTCTCTTGATATGATATTTCAGTGCGTCCACCATGCGTTTTCTCGGTTCTGAGACGTATGACATGTGAAACCCGATTCGAGGAGCCGGATGAGGCTGATTGCGGGTACATGGTGGACCCGGTATGGTACCCCACGGCGAGAACGGATTTTCTGTGCAGTAGGTGGTGAGCCTGGCAGAGGGACTACTACCTACCGGTGATAGCATTTGGGCTCGGCGGATATTCGGAGGATACCGACCGGAGTTGAGAGATGATATGGGCCGATCCGGACTGACGGAGCCCGTGGGCCGATCCGGACTGACGGAGCCCGAGAGATATGAGGATTTACGTGTCGATGCTGGACACGGATTTCATGATGTTTTCGAGTGTCGATGCTGGACACCCAGGTTCCATGATTTTGATGTGTCGCGAGGGACACACGTTGATTTATATCCTCATAACTTCATGCATATACTTTTATGATATTTACATGCATGATGTTGTTGCGTCATTGGTTGATACGTGGACGAGATCCACATGCATACATACATTGATTATATGGTTGGACGAGATCCACATGCATACATTGTCACGACCCGAAAAGTACGGAACATGACCGGCACTTAAACTACGACACGTCTCGAGGCGTACGTAATCTAAGTAAGCCAAAACCCAGAAATCCGAACCAAGTAAAGCGGTAGAGTGAAGGAAAACCAATTTAAAGCACGTAGTTTAACAACATAAGCCAAATAATGCATTTTTAAAATCTCAGGTCTTTTCCGAAAATTTCGGCAGAGTTTCCTTTGTAAATACTGACCCCAAACAGGTACAAAACCTAATAAAGCATATATAATGAATAAGGCATCCCCAAGCGGGAGCTAGCTCTTCACCAAAAGGGCGGACAAATCTACGCAAGCAAAATAATATACAACGCCGAAAGGCGAGGATCAAAACTCAAAAGAAAGCCCATAACCACCAGAAAACCATAATAATACAAGCGCGACTCTAAGGTCGAAAGAATAAACACTGGTCTTCTAGTTCTATCAAATATACAAGTCTGATTGATGGAGTTTTTACTAGATACAATTAAATATAAATATAAATACAATGGTGGGCACGATGCAATGAAACCACCTACCAAAGCAATCACCGGAAGGAACAGTGTGCCAGCAAAGCCGCAACGGAATCTGTACGGCAAAACCTGTAAGGAACTGTGGCACAACGGGGGTGGGTTGCCAACTCGTGAGTAGAAAACATCACAGGGTAGAAATCGCATGTATGACGCATCCTAGATCATATCAAGTAATATCCTGATCCATCTACACATAAGTACAATACCACGTGCTCGTGTCAGTGTCTCAGATAGCAACATATCAGATATATGATGTATGAATGCATTACGAATGAAAACAGAATACAACATGAAATCAACAGAGGTATCAGTGTCAAGCATCGACACAAAACATAAATCTCAGCATCTCCATATCTCAGTATCTCAAATCTCAATATCTCGGGCTCCGTCAGTCCGGATCGGCCCATATCATCAATCACACGACCACGAACGGTATCCTCCGGATATCCGCCGCGCCAAACAATCACCGGTAGGCAGTCTGCCCCTGCCGGGATCATCGTCTACAACTTGAGCTTCATGCCCCGGGATACCATACCGGGTCCACCATGTACCCGCAGACGGTTCATCCTACTCCTCGAATCGGGTCTCGAAAACCATCTCAGAACCGAGAAAACATCATGGTGGACGACTCATACATCATGAGAAAAACGCAACTTGCATTTCAAAAAGAGAGAGAGAAGTTTATATATATTCTTGCGGTTTCCCCAAATCCAGAAGTCTCATGAAAATCCGAAATCCATGAATAAAGAGTAAGTAAACAATGAATATCGGCATAAAACCCCAAAATACCGCATGACCAATGAATATATGAATGCCTCTGATATCAAGCAATAAGTGCAATAGTTAAACTAGCATATGAAAGTGATAACATATTGCAACTATCAACTAGCAATCTATGTCGATGAAATAATATTCTCTAAAGTGTACGTGACATGGCAATTACCGATGATGATGTGTGTGAGCCGGCAAGCAGGTATACGTGGAACATACGCATCATCGGTAATGGTGCTGGTGTCCTGACAGCAGGGTTTCATAATAATTACAGATAACATATGTATAAGCATGCAATGCGATGAAACATCATGAATATACAGAAAGTGATATAGTAACAGCAACACTGTATTTGAAAACAAGTATGACTCGAGCCCAGTCGAAATGGTAAGGAAATCCACCTAAGTCTGAGTCGACCAATATATATATCTAGTAGTCGGTGATCTCGCCTCAATAGTATCACGTATGATACAATATATTATATGACATCCTCGAATCAAGAGTGAGGATCTACATCATGATTATATCTCGTACAGTAAATCAATCGTACGGCATCCCAAATCTGGGTACAGGTCAAATATCATATTCATCTCATTACTCATCTGATATCCTTATCATCACATATCGTGAACAGGAGGGTACTAATCTAAGTCTAGTACAATACTAATATCATCAACATAATGTACGCGTGTGTATGAAAACACATCGCCCACCAGTCCGCTAATATCATGTCGTATCTCCTAATACGAACCAAATCACATCACCGATATCATGGCACCATGCATAATCACATCGACTCATCTCCAAGTACCATATACTATCATCTACATCCGTGTATACGTATATGTATATATACATAAGCACCAACACATCCGTGTATACGTATATGTATACATATGACGTATACACCCAAAACCATATCCCGTGTGTGTATATGTATGTGTAACAACCTCACTCTAGGGTTCGCGACTAAGAAAGCAACTAAACCACTTTCCTCAAATCTCGCTAACATTAACCCATGATCTCCTAATTCCTCTCTTGCTAAGTGTTCATATCCCTCAATAACATATAAATGTACATCTATAACACATCACATCATTTCTTACAACTTTACGGGGGTGCTATACGCCATCTACCCGACTTCCCCCGTAGATATATATCTACTCACCTGCTCTTCGCTTACCGTTGCCGACGTCGCCACGCGCTTGCTTGTCGTCCCGAAGTCCACATGGGGGTACCTACATATCACAACGTATCGTATCGCATTAAAATCCAAATCAAAACCAAAACGACATGCTAAAAGGCTATAGGTTAGAACCTACGGACTACGTCTTTCAAACCACCAAACAACCCTCGATATTGGCGTACAAACGTTAAGTGATCGAGGTAAAACACAAATACTAAAATCCAGAATCCAAAATATGAAAATATAACCCCGAATCAAAACAGCAACTCATGAATTTAGTCCCAGATTTTACCCTAGGTGAAATTAGCCAATTTTGCACATATGGAGGGTCTAGTTTACTGGAGATGGAGCTGCAGAAGAAGCACGAAGGCAATTGCTCCAGGTCTGGCAGCAAATTGCGGCCAGAAGGGATATTTCTGCGGCCTGGTTTAGGGGTATAGGGCTAGGGTTTCAGTGGGCGGTCCTAGGTTGCCTGCATGTATCACTGTCTTTGCTAAATAATTTTCAGGTCACCCGGGTGTTAACAGATTACCAAAAACCATCACAAAATCCACCATTTCAATATCGACAGAATTTCTATGTTTTCTAAATGGGGTTTAATTCTCTGTTGTAGTCCAAAATGTTGTCACTAAGGGGGTTTTAAGGTCACTACTACACTCAATTGCACTTCACAACTCAAGGATTCCTCAAACCCTAACTTGGAATTTCCAAATCTCACCAAACATCACTATATCGGTTTTAAGTTAACATGGATGCAAAAGAAAATGGAAATTTTACACTAATGATGGAATAATTACCTCATTTGGCACTCATGAATCCCCTAGAGCACCAAAATCAAATTTTTCTTTGTCCAAAGTGTAGCTTGTGAGCTTGTGCATGATTTTAATGAAAGGAGTGAGGTGTTTTGAGGTGGGAAATGGGGTGTTTTGAGGATGAAGAGGAAGGGGGAGAGGGAGAGGCAGCCATGGGTGAAAGGGAGAGAGAAAGAGATGAAGAAAATGAGGGGGACAAATGGGCATGGTTCTCTCTTGACCCCTCACACTCTCTCATTTGCCCATGCTTCATATAATATTGTTTTCCTTTTCCTTTTCCTTTTCTTTTCTATTCTTTTCATTTAAAACCCAAATGAAATGATTCATGAAGGAAAACCATGATAAAATGTAACAAGTGTTAAAAATGGCTTTGTGCATGCCATGTGCACAAAACCGGATTAATGCCCGATTAGCGATATTTAATCGCGATTAGCATAAATTAGTGTATAATAAATCATAAAATTTAATAATTTGCATAAATCACATAAAACACCCTCTTTTCTTTATTTCTAAAAATTTCCAAATTTTTCTCAATTTATCGGTATTTAATTATACCGCAATATTAAAATATTCAATATATTTTATTATTTAATTATAAAAATTCCCAAAAATAATATTTTATTTTTCTGAAATGTTACAATCTTCCCCCCTTAAAGAAATCCGGACCCCGAATTTAAATTTAAACCGTCAAATACTAAAACATTTCAGTAAAAAGTCCAAGTCGTCGGGGCTCCGAAATCATCAATACATAAAACGTATCGTAGCGCAATGCATGCGCATGAGCAATGAGCAGATAACTCAAAAATCGAAACTCCGTCAAGCATCCTGCAATCATCGAAGTCATGGAGAAGACACCAATGTCAAGTCCAATACGAAAACCGACATGATATACATCAAAACTATACATGTAAACATCTGAAGGAAATGCATGCCAAACATTTCACGTTGCTGTGCGATGCGCATAACATTGCACAGTGGCGGACGTCTATTGTAAGAAAATAACCATATATGTATATATCCTTTGTTTAATATGCACGTCCCGCCGTTTTGAAACAATTTAGAAAGGTTTCCTTGTTTTAAACATTTCGTGTCATATCAGACATGTAGGTAAATACCGAGACTATAGCTCTCTTTTTAGAAATCCCTTCGATAACTATCAATGCATGCAAAATATATCCAGGTACTGTCCTCTGACTAGTCTGCTCAGTACGAAAACAAATAGTAAATATCATAAAAACATACTGCTCCATAAGAAATCAATCCCAAAATATGCATATGAATGCTACGTGCGTCTGGTGCGCACGGAAATCAACATCCATGAATGTGCCATACATGTGCACAGAACAAAATCTAAATGCATCGGGTGTGCACGAAATATCTGTCAAGGGCAACGGGTGTGCCTGACAGCAATATCATGTGCATCTAATATGCACAAAGAATCCCAATTTAGTGCATCTAGCGTGCACCAAAACCGCATCTTATATCATGCGCCCAACATGCGCGAAAATCCAAATCAGGTGCATCCATCATGCACGAATAAAATCTAAATCATGTGCATCCAACATGCACGAAATCATGAAATCCAATATCAAGCGCCGAACATGCGCAAAAGTCTAATCCAAGCGTGTCAAATATGCGCAAGAATCCAATCAAGTGCACAAAACAAATATCGAATATCACAATCGAAATCGACGGTATACAACACCTCTCAATCCAAATCAGGTATACCATGGTATATAATCTCATAACCATGTGCAACCGCGTGCACAAAATACGTATCTATGCACTGCAAGCATATATGAACTATACCGAGTGCAAAAACCAAATCGTGTGCGTACCATATGCACAAAATCAACCCAACTATATGAAATCCATGAAATCATAACATGTGCAGCCAAGGCACAAAACAATATCAAGTGCAATAACTATGTACAAATCATAAATCAACACAACGGTGAATAAAGCATACCTTAAGTGCAATACTATGCACGAAATATAAATACCCAGTAGGTGCAGCCATGGTGCACGAAAACAAATATCATGAAACTCGGTCATCAAAACTCAATCATGCGAATAGATCGCCCAAAATACTGAAATCAAGTATGGCGGAATAGTCCCTCTCAAGCACATCCTCTAAGAGTCTCTGGCCAACTGTCATGGTCACTCATAACATGTCTCATCGACGATGCCGAACTCTGGCCTGCTGGGTGTGCGTAATATGACCGCTCCTGGGTCCAAGTCTTCTCGTAAATTATTCCAGAAAGGTCATGTCGAGGTCTCTTCCAAATCTCGTTTCTTCCGAACTGCCCAAAAGGCGTCGTCCTTTATTAATCATGTTTTCTTGTTCCGGAACGGCTGCATACCCATCGCGACTTCTTCTGGAAGATATATCCATATACAACGCCTCTGCATGCGTATCACATCTCTGATGTCGGCGGAGTGGAACGTCATCTCATCAAGATCTCGTACGAACCTCTTACTCCACTTGTCTCTACTGTCGACTGCTTCGGACTCGTCTTTTCATGGCTGCATGGACTGTGCTCCAACGGCTATACTCATATCTGGAGTCTCCCAAGCAGGTGCATCCCATCACATGATATCCAAATGAAGTCGAACCTTTCGATCGATTCGTCAAGGTTCTATAATCCCCTAAAAGCTCAATATCTTGGGTACAGTTTAATAGTATCGAGTACATGCCATAGCACCTGTGGACCAGCCGTAGAAGGGCGGACCCAAGCCTCACTAATGGCATCGCGGAACTGCCGCAAACCCTAAGGTTCAAAGGCTTTCATATGGTCATTATGTCGAGTTAGGGTTTCATTCTTCTAGAGGGTCCGTGGAGTTACTTGCATGTTTTCTCCAAATACTTTACACTTGAAAAATGGGTTTCTGACATTCGATCGTCTCTATCGACTCCCAACGTATCTGGGTGAAGTCTTCTTTAGCTGGAATCAATCTATCTGATGACCTCGCATCGGGGTAAGCGAACGAACCACCTGTCCTAGTTATTCATCCTCGGGTAACTAGCGACCTTCTATCATATCTCTAAGTACAACTCGTACTGCAATAGCTCCAACATCTAGGGCGATATCTCGTCGTTCGCAGCAGCAACTGGCTCATTCGTCTGCACGCTACAGCGCCTCAATCATCAAGAATAAGCGATACATCAATGGTCATCACATCCGGCTGGCCTCTATCAGTGGCTTGATCCTTTGGTGCTGATTTGCACATCCAAGTAATCTCGTAAAAGCGATCCATCAAACGCTCATAGCGCGAAAACACAAATAAACGAAGCCTCTATGCAATTCGTATGCCCCTGGAATCACGCCCTAGTCAGTCCTCGTCCGTGACGAGCTCGTGCTGACGCAACTCTAGCCGTAGCTCTCTCTGCCCGTGTAATCGTGGCAGCAAAACCATAAACCAAATTCGATGAGGATAGATTATAGGAATGAATATAATGTTGTGCAAGGAAATGTACATCCTAAGGCTTCTTAAGCGGAGTAGCGTATCGTAAGTATGCTGCGGAACATACACACGGTACGTCACTCTACTTTACTCACCTACTCCATCAACCAAGGGTCATCCTACACTCAGAAGTCAAAACCTAACGCTCTGATACCAACTTTGTCACGACCCGAAAAGTACAGAACATGATCGGCACTTAAACTACGACACGTCTCGAGGCGTACGTAATCTATGTAAGCCAAAACCCAGAAATCCAAACCAAGTAAAGCGGTAGAGTGAAGGAAAAACTAATTTAAAGCAAGTAGTTTAACAACATAAGCTGAAGAATGCATTTTTAAAATCTCAAGTTTTTCTAAAAATTTCGGCACAGTTTCCTTTGTAAATACTGACCCAAAAG
The DNA here is from genome assembly GCA_030015575.1 of Agapanthus africanus. NCBI lineage: Eukaryota > Viridiplantae > Streptophyta > Magnoliopsida > Asparagales > Amaryllidaceae > Agapanthus > Agapanthus africanus. The sequence goes on from CM057342.1 coordinate 300,238,011, forward strand.
GGGTATAAAACCTGATAAAGCATATATAATGAATAAGGCATCCTCAAGCAGGAGCTAGCTCTTCCCTAAAAGGACGGAAAAATCCACGCAAGCAAAATAATATACAACGCCGAAAGGCGAGGATCAAAACTCAAAAGAAAGCCCATAACCACCAGAAAACTATAATAATACAAGCGCGACTCTAAGGTCGAAAGAATAAACACTGGTCTTCTAGTTCTATCAAATGTACAAGTCTGATTGATGGAGTTTTTACTAGATACAACTGAATATAAATATAAATACAATGGTGGTCACGATGCAATGAAACCACCTACCAAAGCAATCACCGGAAGGAACAGTGTGCCAGCAAAGCTGCAACGGAACCTGTACGGCAAAACCTGCACGGAACTGTGGCACAACGGGGGTGAGTTGCCAACTCGTGAGTAAAAAACATCACAGAGTAGAAATCGTATGTATGACGCATCCTAGGTCATATCAAGTAATATCCTCAAATAAATATCCTGATCCATCTACACATAAATGCAATACCACGTGCACGTGTCAGTGCCTCAAATAGCAACATATCAGATATATGATGTATGAATGCATTACGAATGAAAACAGAAATCATCATGAAATCAACAGTGGAATCAGTGTCAAGCATCGACACAAAACATAAATCTCAGCATCTCAATATCTCAGTATCTCAAATCTCAATATCTCAGGCTCCGTCAGTCCGGATCGGCCCATATCATCAATCACACGACCACGAACGGTATCCTCCGGATATCCGCCGCGCCAAACAATCACCGGTAGGCAGTCTGCCCCTGCCGGACTCATCGTCTTCAACTCGAGCTTCTTGCCCCGGGTACCATACCGGGTCCACCATGTACCCACAGATGGTTCATCCTACTCCTCGAATCGGGTCTCGAAAACCATCTCAGAACCGAGAAAACATCATGGTGGACGACTCATACATCACGAGAAAACCGTAACTTGCATTTCAAAAAGAGAGAGAGAGAAGTTTATATATATTCTTGCGGTTTCCCCAAATCCAGAAGTCTCATGAAAATCCAAAATCCATGAATCAAGAGTAAGTAAAGAGTGAATATTGGCATAAAACCCCAAAATACCGCATGACCAATGAATATATGAATGCCTCTAATATCATGCAATGAGTGCAATAGTTAAACTAGCATATGAAAGTGATAACATATTGCAACTATCAGCTAACAATCTATGTCGATGAAATAATATTCTCTAAAGTGTACATGACATGGCAATTACCGATGATGATGTGTGTGAGCCAGTAAGCAGGTATACGTGGAACATACGCATCATCGGTAATGGTGCTGGTGTCCTGACAGCAGGGTTTCATAATAATTACAGATAACATATGTATAAGCATGCAATACGATGAAACGTCATGAATATATAGAAAGTGATATAGTAACAGCAACACTGCATTTGAAAACAAGTATGACTCGAGCCCAGTCAAAATGGTAAGGAAATCCACCTAAGTCTGAGTTGACCTATATATATATATATATATCTATTTGTCGGTGATCTCGCCTCACTAGTATCTCGTACGATACAATATATTATATGACATCCTCGAATCAAGAGTGCGGATCTATCATCATGATTATATCTCGTACGGTAAATCAATCGTACGGCATCCCAAATCTGGGTACAGGTCAAATATCATATTCATCTCATTACTTATCTGATATCCTTATCATCACATATCGTGAACAGGAGGGTACTGATCTAAGTCTAGTACAATACTAATATCATCAACATAATGTACGCATGTGTGTGAAAACACATCGCCCACTAATCCGCTAATATCATGTCGTATATCCTAATACGAACCAAATCACATCACCTATATCATGGCACCATGCCTAATCACATCGACTCATCTCCAAGTACCATATACTATCCTCTACATCCGTGTATATGTATATGTATATATACATAAGCACCAACACATCCACATATACATATATATATGCAGATGACGTATACACCCAAAACCATATCCCGTGTGTGTATATGTATGTGTAACAACCTCACTCTAGGGTTCGCGACTAAGAAATCAACTAAACCACTTTCCTCAAATCTCGCTAACATTAACCCATGATCTCCTAATGCCTTTCTTGCTAAGTGTTCATATCCCTCAATAACATATAAATGTACATCTATAACACATCACATCATTTCTTACAACTTTGTGAGGGTGCTATACGCCATCCACCCGACTTCTCCCGTAGATATATATCTACTCACCTGCTCTTCGCTTGCCGTTGCCGATGTCACCACGCGCTTGCTTGTCATCCCGAAGTCCACATGGGGGTACCTACATGTCACAACGTATCGTATCGCATTAAAATCCAAATCAAAACCAAAATTAGTAAATTGTATGGGCCGATCCGGACTGACGGAGCCCGTGGGCCAATCCGGACTGACGGAGCCCGAGAGATATAAGGATTTACGTGTCGATGCAGGACACGGGTTTCATGATGTTTTCGAGTGTCGATGCTGGACACCCAGGTTCCATGATTTTGATGTGTCGCGAGGGACACACGTTGATTTTTATGATATTTACATGCATGATGATGTTGCGTCATTGGTTGACACGTGGACGAGATCCACATGCATACATACATTGATTATATGGGTGGACGAGATCAACATGCATACATACATTGATTATATGGTTGGATGATATCCGCATACTTATAGACTTTGAGTATATTGTTGGCACATATGATGACCCGGTCATCCTAGATATCATAGTATTACCTTTATGATATAGTTGACCTAGGAGTCGTTGTTTTTTCGATTTCTACTTATAGATGTTTTTCTACTCACGAGTTGGCAACTCACCCCCGTTGTGCCACAGTTCTTGCAGGTTGACCGCATGAATCCGTAGCGGCATCGCTGGCACATAGCTTCATTTGGGTGTTTTGCATTGGTAGGTGGGGCATTTGTATCGTACCCACTCTTGTATTCATATTTCACATTGTATCTAGTCAACTCTATCAATCAAAATTAGTAAATTGTATAAGTAATGAGACTTAGTGAGATTGTGGTTGCGAGACTTAGAGCAATGGGTTTTCCGCTACTTGTGGTTTTGATGTCTTGCTTATTTCTTTATCTTTTTGTGGTGAACTTCGCCGTTGGGCGTCGTATACTTACATATATTGTCTTGTGTAGTTGTGATCCGCCGTTTGGCGAAGAGCTAGCTCCTGCTTGGGGATGCCATTATTCTTGTTATGTATTTGTGGTTTTGGATCAAACTATACAAAGGAGGTGCTGCCCAAATTTTTAAAAGACGAACACGTTTTCCAACTAGTAAACTTCACTTGCATTTTTATGTTCCTTTTCTATGCATTAAGAAAACTTGATTTCATTATACCTTTATTTCAAAACTCACCTCCTTTATTTTCTTAAAAAGGTTTAGATTTCTGGGTTTCAGCTTACTTGAATTATGTTACGCTGTTGCGTGATTTAAGTGCTGGTCATGAGCTAATATTTCGGGTCGTGACACCGCATCGCTAGCAGTAGCTCAATCTGTGCTCAAACCATGGTGACAGGAACCTCAAGCATGTATCGATGACACCATATCAATGGAATGAAAGGAATCAACAGCTCCCAAAATGGATACATGATCATAAGGAGGAATGGAATCAATAAGAGTATGATCATGGAAATAAATAGAATCAACGATCTCAATATATGTACATCCTAAGGTTTCTTAAGTGGAGTATCGTATCGTAAATATGCCGCAGAACATACGTACGGTACGTTACTCTACTGAAGCTACCTACTCCATCAATCAGGGTCAACCTATGTAACGAAGGTTCGGGTCAAATACCCCCTCGACCAAGTCTAAGTTCCGTAAGGTCAAGCCTAGGTTCCGAATATATATAAACGCCCTAGACTCCGCATAGTCAAACATAGACTCGAACCAAGGTTAACCTAGCGCTCTGATACCAACTTTGTCATGACCCGAAATATTAGCTCGTGACCAGCACTTAAACCACGCAACGTCTAAAGACGTAACGTAATTCAAGTAAGCTGAAACCCAGAAATCTAAACTTTTTAAAAGGAAATAAAAGAGGTGAAGTTTGAAATAAGGTAAAATGAAAACAAATGCTACCTTAAATGCAAAGACAAGGGAACATGAAAAATGCAAGTGGGTGTTACTAGTTGAAAACATGTTTCGACTTTTAAAAATTTGGGCAGCATATCCTTTGTATTTTTTGATCCAAAACCACAATACATGATAATATAAAGGCATCCCCAACCGGGAGCTAGCTCTTCGCTAATCGGAGGATCCACAACCACGCAAAGCATAAATATAAGTATACGACGCCCAACAGCGAAGTTCACCACAAAACATAATGAATAAAGCAAGACATCAACCCAAAATGCGAATATAAAACCCATCGCTCAAATCTCGCAGCTACAAGTCTCACTAAGTCTTACTATTTATACAAATACTAGTTTTGATTGATGGGGTTGACTAGATACAATAGAAATAATAATACAATAGTGGGCACGATCTAAATGTCCCACCTACCAAAGCAAATCACACAAATGTAGCTGTGTGCCAGCGATGACGCTGCTGATCCAAGCGGTCAACCTGCAAGAACTGTGGCACAACGGGGGTGAGTTGCCAACTCGTGAGTAGAAAACATCAACAGGCAGAAATCGAATAAACAACGATTCCTCGGTCAAATATATCATGAAGGTAATACTGCGATATCTAGGGTGACCGTATGTGTAAATATGTGCCAACAATAATGAATGCCTGTATGCATGTGAATAACATTCAACAATATAATAAATGCATGTACGCATGTGGAAAACATCCAATAATAAATTAAATGCTTGTATGCATGTAAATATATGAGGATATCAAAGAATGTGTGTCCATCAATGACACATCAAATCATGGAACCTGAATGTCCAACACCGACACTCGAAAACATAATGAAACCCGTGTCCAGCATCGACATGTAAATCCTCATATCTCAGGCTCCGGCTATCCGGACTGGCCTGTATCCATCTCATGACTCCGGTCGGTATCCTCCGGATAACCGCCGAGTCCAAATACTATCACCGATAGGTAGTGCTCCCCTGCTAGGCTCAACGCCATCATCTGCGACTATCTTGCCTCGAGGTACCTCACTCGGTCCATCATGCACCCGCAGACGGTTCCTCCTCCTCCTCGAATCGGGTGTATGATATCGCTCAAGAGCCAAGAAAACTCATGATGTACTATACAAATATCATATCAAGAGAAACCGGGTTTTTAAAACAATACATACTTTCTTTTGAAATAACCACGGTTCTCAAATTCAGAAATCTCATGAAAACAGCATATCTCAATGCGTAAAATCGTAAAGCATGATGTATGCGACATATAACAGAATGTAAGCATATCCGTAAATCATGCAATATGGAAAAGTAATATGCATATATCAAAGGAAAATCGCTCTTTAAAATGAATCCAGTTTTAAAAAATATCTTGCGGTTCCCAATTCCTCCAAGGTCAAATGCAACATCGTATAAAGGTGTATATGTAACTATAGAAAGTAAATTATGCAAAGAGTCATATCATGATGCAGCTATTCTACTGTGTAGTGACATGACAATTATCGATGATGAAGTGTGTGAGCCGGCCAATCTGTGTAAGTGTGACATACGCATCATCGATAATGGTGCAGGTGTACTAGCACAAGTATATGAAATGCAATGGTAATGACATGAACGTAGCATAAAGTAAAACGGCAGCTAAAAGGTATAAGGTATATGTATCTAACATGACCGAGTCGGTGAATCTATCAATCGGCCTCCTCTAGTCAAGGGTATGGATCAATCATCAATTAACTTATCACGTACGGTAACTCATCGTACGGCGTCATTAAACAATATAGGATCCTAACAACCTATGCGACAAGGAGGGTACGGACCTCACGTCTCGTACGGCTTTTCATTCAAGATTCACAGCATTATCCATAGATATATATAAATATACCTATCTCTCACGTCCCATCCGTATCAATCTCAGATCATGGGACCGGCAAAGGTATCAATTGTCACATATCGACTCGTATCCGTATACCAACATATCATCAAGTTATCATATCACATCGTATTTTCTTTTCATCACATTAAGTCATATTTTATATATACATTCTACTTTATTAATCTAGTTTCATGTTACGCCAAACTCAATGCTTATTCTATTGTAATTACCTATCTATAAGTCGTAATTCGCTTTCACTTTTCATATCCCAAAAGCTTTCACATATCTCAATATATATATTCAATCACTAATATTATCACTAACTATCTTTTAAACTATATCCCTAATTTCCTAATATAGGTTTTTACGACTGTATCCTATAGATCGGTTTCCATTTAATATTTGCGGGGGTGTATACGCTATCCTCCCGACTTCCCCCGTAGATATAGATCTACTCACCTTGCTCCTTACTTGCCGAAGTCGATGACGCCATACTCCGTCGTCTCGAAATCCACGTGAAGGTACCTACAATACATACACAGTCGCAATAGCATTAAAATCAAGTACGGAAAACCAATACGGCATACGGTACGCTCGTAGGTTAGAACCTATAGCCTACGCGTGCAAAACAATCAAACAACCCTTGTTGTTGACGTACAAACGTCCAACAACCAAATACAAATCCAAACATCAAAACCAAACATTCCAAAATACGGAAAACCATAGCCAAAAACACACCAATGTGCTCCCAGATTTTGACTCAGGTTAAAAGAGCCTAAACAAACAATGCAGTGGGGTTGTATATGAAGTCATTGAGACACAGACCAAACCTGGACCCAATCCCTATCAAAGTGGCCAGCCACAAGGCCTCCAAATCCGGCCACCTCGGCCAAGTTGGCTCTAATGGGGTTTGTGCTTGCAAGGTGGTTCCCTATTGGTCTAACTAGGTCCCTGGTACTGTTTGTTTTTCTCAAAAACTCCCCGGGTCATCCCAGATTTCCTGTAGGCTACAAAACCACCACAAAACCGACACGGATAAATCTTAAGTTCGTATTTCGGGCTCCATACTCATTCCCAGGTCTTAAAACGGCCACTAAACATTACCAAATCCACAACTTCACCCAAACCCTTACTTGGGATTTCTAACTTCAAAATTCCACACTTAAACAACTTCTAAACTAAACTAGAATGTAAAGAACTAAAAACTAAACTAGATGGAAGAAGTTATACCTCCCATGGCAACTCAAGAAAACCTTAGCTGTCCAAAGTCATCAAAATCCATCTTTGCTTGGTCCATTGAGTAGAGGATGAAGAGGGGATCAACTTTTGTGAAGAGGGTGTGGGGTTTTGACATGGTTTTTGAGATGGATCTTGGGGTTGAAGTTGGAGGAATGAGCTGAGGAAGATGATGAAGATGAAAAATAATGGGGTGGAAATGAAATGGGGTGGCTTCCCCCCTCTCTCTCTGCCTCTTATTCTAACCCTCTCTCTATATAATTACCCTTTTACCCTTTCTCTTTTTTCTTTTCTTTTAAATTTTAAAACCAATCACATAATACCCCAAAACACCAGAAAACAACATGTAATCAAAATGCGACATGACATGTTGCACTAATCATGGAAAACTTTAGAAACATGGATTTGGCCTAATTGCGATTAGTATTGTACTAATCGGGTTTTTATTTAAACAGCATATAATAAATTTTAGAAATTCCAAATCCGATTAATATATTTTTAAATGAGTAAATAATTTTAATCTCCAAATATTTCATAATTATTGGTATATATTTATACCATTTTACGAAAACCCCAATTTCGCAAATCGGGTAGTTTTCGTGAAATATATTATTTTAATATTAAATTCAAAAAATAATATTTTATATTTTCTGAAATGTTACAATCTTCCCCCCTTAAAGAAATTCGGTCCCCGAATTTAAATTTAAACCCCCAACTACTAAAACATTTCAATAATCAACTCAAATCGACGGGGCTCCGAAATCATGGAAGATATAGAAAAGCCACAGCGCATCGCGTGCGTCTGAAAACGAATACAAACTCAAAATCGAACTCTGTCAAGCGTCTTGCAAATCATCGGATTTGCACGCATATCGTCGGAGTTACAATGGAGATACAGATCTCGAAATCCCTTACTGAAATCCATTATGCATAGTCAAATACTATAATACATATATATAGCACGCATCCTTGGAAAAATCTTAAAACCGAATAAATACATGCAAAATATTTTCTGAATTGCCGTGTAATGTGTAACTCATGGCACAAAGGGCAGACGCTCATTGTAAATTAGTAAATATACTTATATATGTTTTTGCTCAAATTATACGTTCCGCCGTCTTGAAATATCCCAAAGGGTTTTCCTTTATAAACGTTCGTGCCGCTCACGGACACGTAGAAAATAGTGAGACTGTAGCTCCTTTTTGAAAACCTCTTGTTAACTTTTTAGTGCATTCAAAGTACTCAGGTACTGTCCTCAGATCAGTCATGTTTGGCTACTACACAATATAGTGCCCAACACGAAAACAAAGTGCTCAAAAGAAAAATTAGCCTCAAAAGGCATATCCAACAATCACGTGCGTCCGGTGCGCACGGAAATCAAATCCAAACACAGGTGCCACAATATGCACAAAGCAAAACCAAGTGCAATGGGTGTGCACGAAATCATCTGTCCAGTGCAACTAGGTGTGCACGACCACAATATATGGTGCATCTATTGTGCACGAAAATCTCAATCGTGTGCATCCGGTATGCACAAAATCACATCTCATATCATGCATGAATGGAATCTAAATCAAGTGCATTCAATACGCAAGAAACTTAAAACCAAGCGCCTAATATGCGCAAAATCCAAATCAAACGTGTCAGGTCCGTAAAAAGCATCTAGTGCAATAGCATGTACAAAAAATATAAGTCTGGTGTAACAAATGTACAAAAATACAAATCTAGTGCATAAAATGCACGAAATACCAATCAATACTCCAATGCGTAAAAAGTAACACCGAGTGTACCAAGGTGTATAAAGTCATAAACGTGTGCAACTGCGTGCACAAAACACATATCAATGCACTGCAAACACATATAAGCTATACCGAGTGCAAAATCAAATCGAGTGCGTACCACACGCACAAAATCAAATCAACTGTATGAAATCCAGGAAATCATAAAACATGTGCAGCCAAGGCACAAAATCAATATCGAGTGCAATATATATGCACAAATCATAAACCAACACAACGGTGTATAAAAACATATATAAGGTGCAATAACTATGCACGAAAATGTAATGACCCGGTAGGTGCAGCAGTGGTGCACGAAATCGATATCATAAAACTCATCATCAAAACTCAAATCCAAGCGATATAAGCGTGATATTCGGATCACAACCGCAAATCGCAACAAATGACATTGAGGTACACGTCCTATAATGTCGAAAAATATTGGTGCGCTCAAAACTAGCAGAGCAAGAACATCCGCTTGCTTCCTGTTCACAGTCTGGCGTCCTCTGTCTCTGGGTCCTCATTTCTCTGTGGATTACCAATCTCGCAATCCATCGGCTCTTCGGTTCAGTCAGGTGTGCTAACGGAAACGATTCCGCTCTGGCACTTCTTTGGTCAACTCTTGGCCAATTAGTATGACCACTTATAATGCAGCACGTCACTGGCGTCGGCTTCTGGTCCTCTGAATACACGTCATACATCTGATCTTCGGTGCAAATCTTATTGCAGCGGTGTCCTGGAAGGAACCTGCTCAGGGTCTCTTCCGATCTTGTCTATGCCGAACTAGACGAAGGTTGGTACTCTTACATAATTTTTTCTCATTTTCTGGACATCTGCGTTCTCAGCATAGCCTTTCCTCGGAAACTGGTCATATCTCACGCCTCTGGATACATATCAGACCTCTAATCTCAACAGGGAGTAGCAACAGCTCGTTGACATCTCGCACGAAGCTCTTGTTCCACTCGTCTTTATTATCGTCTGCTTCAACGTCACGTCATGCTATCTGCGTACCGCAATTGTCTCGGCTACAGTCAATCCGGAGTCTCTCACACGGACTCAAAATCGTGAACTCGGTATCTTCATCACTCTGTAGAAGATCTCTAGCCGAACGCGTACTCGGGAACTCGTCCATACCATCGGAGGAATACTCAATACTCGTCCGTTCTCGATCAACTCACAACACATCTGGGTGAAGTCCTCTATCTGAAGCTGGTCCACTTACTAGTCTCCTATCACATGTTATCCGGACGACGTTAAACTTTTCGTTCGATTTTTCAAAGTCCCAAAATTCCCCGAAAGCTCAACTCTGAGCACAGTTTAATAATATCTAGTACACGCCATAGTACCTATGGACCAACCGTAGAAGGGCAAACCTAAGCATCACTGATGGCACCGCTAAACTGCCGCAAACCCTAAGGTTCAAAAGCAGTTCCATTGTCATCATGTCGAGTTAGGGTTTCATTCTTCTAGAGGGTCCACAGAATTACTTACATGTTCCTCCGAATACTTTAAACTTGGAAAAATGGGTTTATGACATTCGTTCAAACTTTTAACTTCGCCTAGACAACATGTGAATATCCTTCGTCTCTCAACTCAAGATAGACTAGCTATCATCTGTCGTGTCTCTGCCTGAAAGCTCCAGCGATCTCAGCTCGTAAGCTCTAGAAGCGACATCACATCAATCTCAGCAACAGCTGGGTCATCTGTCCACACGGTAGACGACATCAAAATCTCTGAGGTATGCTGTACATCAACAGTCCTCTCACAACTGGCAGCCTCTATCAACGTCCTGATCATACGGTGCAACGTCGAACACTCGCCTCAAACGAGAAGTCACAACACCAATACAAAATCGAGACTTTCTCGTGTCACCAGAAAACACGATGGTCAGTCCTCGTCCATGACGAGCTCGCCCTGACCGCATCACTAGCAGTAGCTCAATCTGCGCTCAAATCATGGTGACAGGAATCTCAAGCATGTATCGATGACGCCATATCAATGGAATGAAAGGAATCAACAGCTCCGAAAATGTATACATGACCATAAGGAGGAATGAAATCAATAAGAGTATGATCATAGAAATAAACAGAATCAACGATCTCAATATATGTACATTCTAAGGTTTCTTAAGTGGAGTATCGTATCGAAAATATGCCGCGGAACATACATACGGTGTTGGAGATAGTGCCCTCAGAGTCAATTATTAGATCACAGGCACGTGATTGCAATGATTGAGGGAGGACCTATCCCGGTAGGACAGTCTTACTCAAGATGATAGTATGCTATCCGGTTTATCTTTATCATCGTGTACTGCTTTAGGTGACCAGACAGGTCGCTATTACACGTTGATAGAGCCCTTAGGATTCATGCTTGACTGCCAGCAGTATGAGGGCGATCATATACGTGGGAGCTGGTAGTCTATAAGCACATCCTTAAAAGGTCCCTAGTCGTGGGAGTTTCGAGGCAGGGCATCGATACTCCAGAATAGACTAGTGTATACAGTCGAGACCCCGACGAGGGGCGGTGGCCGGTCTCACAAGCCACTGGTGTCAGTTGGTTCACCTAAGATGTATACAGGTGCTCATTGGGATATGAGTACACCGGACAGGACTCGCCGGGAACCTGCTAGTTGGGATTATACCAGACGTCAGATAGCAGTTCCCTGGTGACATGTGTACAGGTTAGTTCATCGACCTGAGATCGTCATTTGTCTCATGTGAGTTCCCACTGTACTTTGATTACTACCCTACCACACTCAAAGGAGACGTGCAAACAGGTTTTAGTTGGGTACAGTTCCGAGCCACATGGAGGCAGTGAGCGGATCTTCAGGGGTTCGTCTCTCCCGGTATTGGGGGTGAGGTCGCGCTGTGTCTAGGAGAGCCATTACACGAAGCCCTCGGCCGAGGCAGGAGATTTACTGGTAGGTATTCCAGTAGTATCTCAGGGTGTTCTGGGATACACTCCGACACGACTTGTACCGCTTTTGGGGGTCTGACTTTTACCAACACCCTAGGCCCGCCATGCGATGCTCATAGACGAACGGACCGGACTGTACGGATATTATCACTGACAGGCTCAGTAGGGTGTCAGGATGAGTTCACTCATCGACGTCCCTTTGGTCAATAGCTGGTAGCCCGTCACGTATGGCTAATACCTCTGACGTGCTAGTGGTTAAATCCACAGCCATAGTACTGAAGAGTCTTTAGAGTCCACCACACACACAGTTACTCAAGTTTCGGGCGAAACGCTGTAGAGGCCGTATGGAGATATGGCAGGGTTCGATCAGATACGTGCGGTATTGCACGGATCATGATCGGACGGAAAATACTAGCGGGCTTTGGTTTAAGCCGGATCCTAGTATTGCGCAGTGTAGATTTTGTCTCATTGCGTTTGTATTTCGGTCGGAATACAAATGCGGGTGTGTATACACAGTAGCGGGGTTTTCCTGTAATTTATTACGGGATCAGTTTTTGGGGTTGCCAGTTTTTTTTTCCGTTTCAGCCATATTTCTTTGTATCTTTCATTGGCCGAAGATTGGTGGAGGAGGGCTTATTTGCATTTGTGCAAATAAGCATTTGTGGAGGGTGTTCTTTGCATTTTGTTGCATCATGATGGTTTTCATGATGGGTGCACCATCCATTGACTTGATTAATCCATCATTGCTTGACTTTTGTGATGGTGATGGGTTATGATGAGGTTTGTGGAGTGTTGGTTTTGATTAGTGATGATTTCTTCTCATCATCACCTTTTCTCTCTTTTGCATTATGTTGAAGCTCACTTCTTTTTCCATTCTAATTTTCACTCCATTCTCATATTGCTCTTGCTATGGCCGGCCTCAAGTCTTAAGGGGCTGTCCAAAATTTAGGTGGGGTTTTGAGCTCATTTTGGCTTGCTAAAAATCCCCAAAGTTCATCTCATTAGTTCACAACTTCATCTCCACCATAAAGGCAACTCCCATAAACCCCACTAAAGACAATAGAGTTCTACAGTCAACCTACAGCAGACCTTGGGCACGTCGACTCGCCAACTTCGTGCCCGAGTTGCCTTGGACCAGAGGTGGGAGCCCGTAAAAGAAGCCGGCGATGTGGTGCCCTTCCGACGACGTGATGGAGACCGGAGATTCCGCGGGAGATCGGGACGACGACGAGAAGACCGGAGGACACGGATCACTCGGTATATCTCTCTACCTTTCTCTTGATAGCTAGGACTAGATTAATGGCACGATCCGGTTTGATAGTGCGCGGTGGTGCCGGTTTTAAAGTTTAAAGAAAAGCATCGTTTCCGCATTCCGGCGTCAGATTGACGGCCGGGGCGCCGCCGTGCACTTACAATGGTATCAGAGCCTCGCCATTAACCTAGTCTAGCTTGGTATAATGTGTTTACGTTTCCGATCGAACAAAATTCCAAAACCGCGTTTTTGAATAGCATCAGTTTCTGTCGAAATTTTTTTTAGCTCCAAAAATTTTTCAGGTTGTTGAAGAATGATGTGCAGGGAATTTTAAGAGTTCTGGGAAAATTTGGTCTCGTGAACAGTCTAAACCACCGTGGAACCGCGGCCAAACCCATGCTTGGGCCGCGGTTCTGCCGCTATTTTCACTGTACATGGCCCCAAAATTTTACAGAGGCCTCATGGGTTGAAAATAAAGTTTTTGGAACATTCTTTTTGGGCCCAGAACTTCTTTATGTGCTACAGTTGTGCTTGGGGCCCACTTGGGTAAATTTGATCGATCAGAAAATTTTAAACACATTAGTTCACAGTATTTACATTATATCTGTGACCGTGAATGTCACTTGATCGGTAAATCCTGTCTAACTGCTATAGCCCGGTTAGACGGATTTGCGAACGTGACATTCACGTTGATGTTCTGTGTATTGCTGTGTTGTTGCGGATCGGTCGTGGGGGATAGCCTGGTTGCAGTGGTAGTACAGTTTTGTTGTATTATGTACATTTGATATTGCAGGGCGAGCGTCCGACATATGGACTGCCGTCACTGCCTGTTTGTATTATTATTTTGGGGCACGACCAGGTTGCGGTCGATGTACCCGTTGTATGTATATTTTACTTTCTGTACTAGGTTTACCCCGCGGAGGGGTGCACGGATAGCCGGATTCTAGAGGGCATCGAGCCCGCATCTCATGGCATTGAGACGGAGGGGGCTTCACTCTAGAATTGGCGGGCTATTCGCCGCACTCGTAGGGGGTACAGGTTGACCCAGGAGGGGTGCCCAAGTTACCGGATTCCGTGAAGTGCTGGGTGGTCCATTCACGTTGCTGAAGGGGGCTGCCTCGCTTCAGGTTTTGGCGGGTAACTTGCCGCGCCCGTAGGGGTCTAGGATTTCATTGCACAGGCTATCCACACGACCAGGGGAACGTCGGGTTTCAGCGGCTTTGTGAAACCCGGGGATCCCAGATATCTGTATTGTTCTGTGATGCTGTACATTTCTGTGATGTTGCATTTTATCATGCCTTGAGCGAAATATTATATATTGATATATATATTAGTAGATGTTGTATATGTTTTGCATCCGCGCTAGTCCAGTCCCCGCTCTGTCGTTAGTTAGCTAACCTAACGGGTAATGACGGAACCCAGTGGCGAATGCGGATGACATATACGTACATCATTATATTTCGTTCTTTGTGGTGTGATCAATTGATGGGACTGCGTTGATTTGGATCAATGCAAGTTAAAAACAAACCTAATATGATGTTGTTGGAACACTTTTTCAAAAAGCTGTTATTGCAAGGACGTTCACTTTTGTTTTGCATCGTGGTATTCAGTTGGAATATCCTGCTCCTCAGTCGATGAGGCAAGGGTCGAGATCCCTTCACCGGGAGTGACCCCTTGGACAAAAGTTTGCGTCGGGGCAATAACTTCACTATAGCCGATTACTTTTGCTTTGCATCGTGGTATTCAGTTGGAATATCCTACACCTCATTCTACAGGGAAAGAGCCGAGATCCCTTCACCGGGAGTGACCTCTTTAGCAAAGATTTTCGTCACTATATTTTTAAAAGCTATCCGTTCCTTCAACGATATCAAGTTCATTACGTTAAAGGTTTTCGCCAGAAACCATTCGTAGCCCTCCGTCGTTTCATATGGGTGGTCAATAGTATTCAAGCTGTGTATGTTGGCCAAAGTCAAGGCACAGTGATTGGTAGCTATTGGGTATTCATATGCAGCATAGATAGATGCGTTGGTTTGGGGCAGTCGTACTACTATTTTGGCCAAAGTCAAGGGTATGTACGGGTGGGCTCAAATTAACTTGGAGAATGACGGGTAGAACTTGACATGTGACTTATGATATGTTGGCCAAAGTCAAGGTCATAAGAGCATGGGGCAAAAATCACATCGGGAGTTTCTAAAGAAACTGAAACTTGCTAGATATGTGCATACCTTCTGAAGTGTGATGACGTGAGCGGATTCTGTCACGTTATCATGCGATGATAGTTGGATCCCGATTCCCACTGATGAGTTGGTTTACTCCTCGGGTGATCCCGACTAATTCTTCTTTCAGGTTTGGAGGAGAATTTGACGGTACAGTGGGAGGTTTCCTGATTAGATAAATTGGTAACCATTCTGATCTAGATTAGAGTGCACGCTGAGTGTTTCTTTTCTCTCTCTCTTTGGCAGCGACCATTGACCCGACCCTAAGACTATGACTCGGTGACCAAAATTAACCGAACCTTCTTAAACACTGGATTTTGGATTGTTAGGGTTGCAAACCTTATTGCCACTCCTACTTTTACCCTTTTCTCCAGGACACCCCGTATTACTACGAACGTCCACTTCTATTGGACAAAACCATCGTATGGTTATATACAAATTCGAAGGAATTTATTCGAGGATGGTTTCCGGTTCTGGAGAAAACGGATAGGATTATTCAGTTGTCTTTTCCTTTTACCTTCTCTCAAGTTGTGAGTACTCCTTGGTTTAGGAGATAGTACACCTATTACGCAAATTGGATAGTCTTCTTCCAAACCATAGACAGGTGCCGACCGGTAGGGAATGAAGAAAACCAATTAGCCTAGCGATGGTGTACAGAAGGTATTATGTAAAGACAAAGAAAGGGATTAGTAAGAGGGCAAAGTAAATTGCGACTGATATTCACGACCAAACCAAGTATTTCATTACCACTCCCACTTCACCTTTGTATTTCTCCAGGACACTCCGTATCACTACGAAGATCCACAGCTTATTGGATATTCCATCGTATGGTTATATACGAACTCGAAAGGAACTTGTTCCAGTTCGGGGATGGATTCTGGTTCAGGAGAAATAGGAATAAGGTTTATTCAGGTGTTTTTTATCTTCACCTTCTCTCGCATTGCGAGTGTTCCTAGGATTGGGACAGTACACCCATTATGCTTATTGGATAGTCTTCTTCCAAACCATAGGCTGGTGCCGAACGGTAGGGAAGAAAGAAAACCATTTGGCCTAAAGGGGTGTGCAGAAGGTAATGACTAAAGACATATGAAGGGATGTGGAGAGGTGGCAAAGAAATATACGGTTACAGTTGTGAATCTGATAATGGAAGAGGCATTACTAGGAATACCAGGATACCCCATCGAAACATTTCAATGTTTCAGTTTCACTGTGTACTGTTAAAAGAAAACTGATTTCCCAATTAGACACTTGCTCCAGGGTATGTATTTACCAGGTTTGATTCTCATATCTGTATGGTTTTACAGATGATGAGTGGGAGTAAGTTATTAGGAATTAGGTGATCATCCTCATTATATCGGAATTCGTTGTAATTGGTGATATTTGAGGAAGTCACCTGGCATGTTTGCCGGACGGCAAATATTTGGTTTTGAATATCCATTGTTATGCACCAATTTCAAATTGATATATCTGTACGTCTATTTTTATAGAGTGAGATATACCTTTTTGAAATTATGTCTATGACATTTACCTATATCAGTGGATGGTTAGGTAAGGAGCATTGAACAGCGGTGTAAATCTTCTTAACCATAAGTACAGTTTTCAACCTACGACACACAGTAAATGAGTTATTAGACTTAGGGGACTTATACAGAGTATTGTATGTTGTCCAGTGTCCATTAGGACAGAGGGGATGGTCCTCGTACTATATTCGGTTTACTTATGACTTCTCTAGTTTTTAGACACGTGTTTCGTAGAAACACAGGGTCCAAGTTTTGAGAAGTTATAGGTATAAGAATAGAGTGGAGAACCAGGTATTGCAAGTATCGGGATTCTTCAAGGTGATCGAAGATATAGATACTTGTGTGTGGTATTCAGTTGATAGTAATGATTAAGAGAACTTGCTTCTCTTTCAGGTTACTCATAATTGGAAGCATTCCTAAGATGAGTAACGCTGATCGGCCTCCTTCCATTTAGTTGACATGCACTGGAGACAGCTGCATGATTTGAATCTGGTTCAATTAAATAAGTGCCTCTGTTTCTGTATTGGATATAGAACAGTTCATATCTTAACATTGTTAAGGTACGGGAAGTTGTCTGGCATATGCTTAAAACCAGACTTTGGATAACTCAAGGCATGTTTCTGTAATGGCTGTTTATGGGTTGACCCAGGCTATGACGAGGGTTGACTTTCTACCATCTGGAAGATCAATAGTGATATTGTTCTAGACTCGCCACAGTTTTAATAAAAATGGATTTTTTCAGAAAACAGTAGTAGGAGTATGGTAGAACTGGAAGTGATTCCAGAACCGCAAACGATTACTGAAAGTTTGAAAGGAACCTAAAGATTCAATCTGGCTTGACATTCCATTGGCCACTCCGCAGATACGGTGGGTAACCTCAGGCACCCGAGAGGTACTCCGGTAGCCTTAAGGACGGTGACAGGGAGGTTCTTGTTTACCCAGACTTGCCATTGCTGTTGTTCCAGACTGTGAGACCCGGCAGGAGGATGAGTATAGCGTCGTTCTAAACTGGCTTTAGAAGTGTACGTCTATATGACTCTGCCAGAGGGTTGTCATGGTCAGTGGGAGCAGCGGAAGCATGGTGGACAAGTGGCTTATGTCTATCTATAGACTAAAGCAGATATAGCGGAGATAGATCATCTATTTCTGATGCGACAGTCATAGGTTTGACTTCATCAGAATAGGGGGTGGATCTATTAAGAAGGTGGTAGGGTGTGATATCCTGGTATTTGGATGACATACACAGAGTAGGAAGTGATATTCCTATACTACGATCGGTTATTCTTTGGTTGTCACACAGTGGTTCTCCACAAAAGGCTTGAATATTATATCAGACATTCTGGTTACTGGATCTATGGTATTAGATCTAGATTTGGGTAGTTTCCCAATCTGGGTACTTAGACAGCATTCTATGAGTATTTAGAATGGACGACTACTGGCATGGTGGTGTACCTGCAGGTGATGGAGTCACCCTCTCTAAAGGTGTCTTACAGACTAAAGCGGAGAGGGATGTGCATGATTGGCAGATCACTTTCTTAGGCAATTGAGTCGATCATGAGATGTCAAGTACCACACCAGATGTTGTTCTTGCAGTAGATGCAATAAGTTAATATTGATCCTATCCTGGAGAAACAATTGGAAGCAGTTTTAGAACATAAGTGAATGTTCTAGGGATATGATAACGACAGCCTCATTCAGGAGACAGTTATCATTCCAGGCTTCCAAGGTGACCTGGACGACAGGGTGGCCGTCAGAGTTATAGTTTTCCCTCTGACGAGGGGCAGTGTTTTGGACAGATGATCCAAGCAGACACTGAGGGAGGTTACGCGGGATACTGATTAATTTCAGTTGTCGATACAGTCTAAGAAGTTTGGATTTGGAGTTCATATATGAGCTAGGTCCCATCAGATATCCAGACATATTCTAAGATAGGTATTGCTCATTTCGGGAGATGGCATTCTCCGCGAACTTGAGATATAGAGAGACATAGAAAGAAACATCAATGTGGATCCACTCACTAAGGCTATTCCTCGAACGCAATAGTTTCGCAAACGGGATTTGTGAGACTGACTAGTAGAGAAGTTGGGTGTTCGATATCACACGGGCTGTGAGTATACGACATCGCAATAATTAGCCTTGAGTGCAAGTGGGAGATTGTTGGAGATAGTGCCCTCAGAGTCAATTATTGGATCACAGGCACGTGATTGCAATGATTGAGGGAGGACCTATCCCGGTAGGATAGTCTTACTCAAGATGATAGTATGCTATCTGGTTTATCTTTATCATCATGTACTGCTTTAGGTGACCAGACAGGTCGCTATTACACGTTGATAGAGCCCCTAGGATTCATGCTTGACTGCCAGCAGTATGAGGGCGATCATATACGTGGGAGCTGGTAGTCTATAAGCACATCCTTAAAAGGTCCCTAGTCGTGGGAGTTTCGAGACAGGGCATCGATACTCCAGAATAGACTAGTGTATACAGTCGAGACCCCGACGAGGGGCGGTGGCCGGTCTCACAAGCCACTGGTGTCAGTTGGTTCACCTAAGATGTATACAGATGCTCATTGGGTTATGAGTACACCGGACAGGACTCGCCGGGAACCTGCTAGTTGGGATTATACCAGACGTCAGATAGCAATTCCCTGGTGACATATGTACAGGTTAGTTCATCGACCTGAGATCGTCATTTGTCTCGTGTGAGTTCCCAATGTACTTTGATTACTACCCTACCACGCTCAAAGGAGACGTGCAAACAGGTTTTAGTTGGGTACAGTCCCGAGCCACATGGAGGCAGTGAGCGGATCTTCAGGGGTTCATCTCTCCCGGTATTAGGGGTGAGGTCGCGCTGTGTCTAGAAGAGCCATTACACGAAGCCCTCGGCCGAGGCAGGAGATTTACTGGTAGGTATTCCAGTAGTATCTCAGGGTGTTCTGGGCTACACTCCGACACGACTTGTACCGCTTTTGGGGGTCTGACTTTTACCAACCCCCTAGGCCCGCCATGCGATGCTCCTAGATGAACGGACCGGACTGTACAGATATTGTCACTTACAGGCTAAGTAGGGTGTCAGGATGAGTTCACTCATCGACGTCCCTTTGGTCAATAGCTGGTAGCCCGTCACGTATGGCTAATACCTCTGACGTGCTAGTGGTTAAATCCACAGCCATAGTATTGACGAGTCTTTAGAGTCCACCACACACACAGTTACTCAAGTTTCGGGCGAAACGCTGTAGAGGCCGTATGGAGATATGGCAGGGTTCGATCAGATACGTGCGGTATTGCACGGATCATGATCGGACGGAAAATACTAGCGAGCTTTGGTTTAAGCCGGATCCTAGTATTGCACAGTGTAGATTTTGTCTCATTGCATTTGTATTTCGGTCGGAATACAAATGCGGGTGTGTATACACAGTAGCGGGGTTTTCCTGTAATTTATTACGGGATCAGTTTTTGGAGTTGCCAGTTTGTTTTCCGTTTCGGCCATATTTCTTTGTATCTTTCATTGGCCGAAGATTGGTGGAGGAGGGCTTATTTGCATTTGTGCAAATAAGCATTTGTGGAGGGTGTTCTTTGCATTTTGTTGCATCATGATGGTTTTCATGATGGGTGCACCATCCATTGACTTGATTAATCCATCATTGCTTGACTTTTGTGATGGTGATGGGTTATGATGAGGTTGGTGGAGTGTTGGTTTTGATTAGTGATGATTTCTTCTCATCATCACCTTTTCTCTCTTTTGCATTATGTTGGAGCTCACTTCTTTTTCCATTCTAATTTTCACTCCATTCTCATATTGCTCTTACTATGGCCGGCCTCAAATCTTAAGGGGCTGTGCAAAATTTGGGTGGGGTTTTGAGCTCATTTTGGCTTGCTAAAAATCCCCAAAGTTCATCTCATTAGTTCACAACTTCATCTCCACCATAAAGGCAACTCCCATAAACCCCACTAGAGACAATAGAGTTCTACAGTCAACCTACAGCAGACCTTGGGCACGTCGACTCGCCAACTTCATGCCCGAGTTGCCTCGGACCAGAGGTGGGAGCCCGTAAAAGAAACCGGCGATGTGGTGCCCTTCCGGCGACGTGATGGAGACCGGAGATTCCGCGGGAGATCGGGACGACGACGAGAAGACCGGAGGACACGGATCACTCGGTATATCTCTCTACCCTTCTCTTGATAGCTAGGACTAGATTAATGGCACGATCCGGTTTGATAGTGCGCGGTGGTGCCGGTTTTAAAGTTTAAAGAAAAGCATCACTTCCGCATTCCGGCGTCGGATTGACGGCCGGTGCGCCGCCGTGCACTTACATACGGTACGTTACTCTACTCAAGCTACCTACTTCATCAATCAGGGTCAACCTATGTAACGAAGGTTCAGGTCAAAAAACCCTTAGACCAAGTCTAAGTTCCGTAAGGTCTAGCCTAAGTTCCGAATATATATAAACGCCCTAGACTCCGCATAGTCAAACATAGACTCGAACTAAGGTTAACCTAGCGCTCTGATACCAACTTTGTCACGACCCGAAATATTAGCTCGTGACCAATACTTAAATCACACAACGTCTAAAGGCGTAATGTAATTCAAGTAAGCTGAAACCCAGAAATCTAAACCTTTTAAAAGGAAATAAAAGAGGTGAAGTTTGAAATAAGGTAAAATGAAAACAAATGCTACCGTAAATGCAAAGACAGGGGAACATGAAAAATGCAAGTGGGTGTTACTAGTTGAAAACATGTTTCGACTTTTAAAAATTTGGGCAGCACATCCTTTGTATTTTTTGATCCAAAACCACAATACATGATAATATAAAGGCATCCCCAAGTGGGAGCTAGCTCTTCGCTAATTGGAGGATCCACAACCACGCAAAGCATAAATATAAGTATACGACGCCCAACGGCGAAGTTCACCACAAAAGATAATGAATAAAGTAAGACATCAACCCAAAAAGCGAATATAAAACCCATCGCTCAAATCTCGCAACTACAAGTCTCACTAAGTCTTACTATTTATACAAATACTAGTTTTGATTGATGGAGTTGACTAGATACAATATAAATAATAATACAATAGTGG
The DNA here is from genome assembly GCA_030015575.1 of Agapanthus africanus. NCBI lineage: Eukaryota > Viridiplantae > Streptophyta > Magnoliopsida > Asparagales > Amaryllidaceae > Agapanthus > Agapanthus africanus. Next base: position 300,260,024 of record CM057342.1, read on the forward strand.
ACACGATCCAAATGTCCCACCTACCAAAGCAAATCACCCAAATGTAGCTATGTGCCAGCGATGACGCTGCTGATCCAAGCGGTCAACCTGCAAGAACTGTGGCACAACGGGGGTGAGTTGCCAACTCGTGAGTAGAAAACATCAACAGACAGAAATCGAATAAACAACGATTCCTGGGTCAACTATATTATGAAGGTAATACTATGATATCTAGGGTGACCGTATGTGTAAATATGTGCCAACAATAATGAATGCCTGTATGCATGTGAATAACATTCAACAATATAATAAATGCATGTACGCATGTGGATAACATCCAACAATAAAATAAATGCCTGTATGCATGTAAATAAATGAGGATATCAAAAAATGAGTGTCCATCAATGACACATCAAATCATGAAATCTGAGTGTCCAACACCGACACTCGAAAACATCATGAAACCCGTGTCCAGCATCGACACGTAAATCCTCATATCTCAGTCTCCGGCTATCCGGACTGGCCTGTATCCATCTCATGACTCCGGTCGGTATCCTCCGGATAACCGCCTAGTCCAAATACTATCACCGGTAGGTAGTGCTCCCCTGCTAGGCTCAACGCCATCATCTGCGACCATTTTGCCCAGGGGTACCTCACCGGGTCAACCATGCACCCGCAGACGGTTCCTCCTCCTCCTCGAATAGGGTGATTGATATCGCTCAAGAGCCAAGAAAACTCATGGTGTACTATACAAATATCATATCAAGAGAAACCGGGTTTTAAAATAATACATAATTTCTTTTGAAATAACCACGGTTCTCAAATTCAAAAATCTCATGAAAACGGCATATCTCAATGCGTAAAATCGTAAAGCATGATGTATGCGACATATAACAGAATGTAAGCATATCCGTAAATCATGCAACATGGAACAGTAATATTCATATATCAAGGGAAAACAACTCTTTAAAATGAATCCAGTTTTAAAAAATATCTTGCGGTTCCACATTCCTCCAAGGTCAAATGCAACAAAGTATAAAGGTGTATATGTAACTATAGCATGTAAATTATGCAAAGAGTCATATCATGATGCAGCAATTCTACTACGTAGTGACATGGCAATTATCGATGAAGAAGTGTGTGAGCCAGCCAACCTGTGTAAGTGTGACATACGCATCATCGATAATGGTGCAGATGTACTAGCACAAGTATATGAAATGCAATGGTAATGACATGAACGTAGCATAAAGTAAAACGGCAGCTAAAAAGTATAAGGTATACGTATCTAACATGACCGAGTCGGTGAATCTATCAATCGGCCTCCTCTAGTCAAGGGTATGGATCAATCATCAATTAACTCATCACGTACGGTAACTCATCGTACGGCGTCATTAAACAATATAGGATCCTAACAACCTATGCGACAAGGAGGGTACGGACCTCACGTCTCGTACGGCTTTTCATTCAAGATTCACAGCATTATCCATAGATATATATAAATATACCTATCTCTCAGGTCCCATCCGTATCAATCTCAGATCATGGGACCGGCAAAGGTATCAATTGTCACATATCGACTCGTATCCGTATACCAACATATCATCAAGTTATCATATCACATCGTATTTTCTTTTCATCACATTAAGTCAAATTTTATATATACATTCTACTTTATTAATCTAGTTTCATGTTACGCTAAACTCAATGCTTATTCTAGTGTAATTACCTATTTATAAGTCGTAATTCGCTTTCACTTTTCATATCCCTGAAGCTTTCTCATATCTCAATATATATATTCAATCACTAATATTATCACTAACTATCTTTTAAACTATATCCCTAGTTTTCTAATCTAGGTTTTTACGACTGTATCCTATAGATCAGTTTCCATTTAATATTTGCGAGGGTGCTATACGCCATCCACCCGACTTCCCCGTAGATATAGATCTACTCACCTTGCTTCTTGCTTGCCGAAGTCGATGACGCCATGCTCCGTCGTCTCGAAATCTATGCGAAGGTACCTACAATACATACACAGTCGCAATAGCATTAAAATCAAGTACGAAAAACCAATACGACACACGGTACGCTCATAGGTTAGAACCTATAGCCTACGCGTGCAAAACAATCAAACAACCCTTATTGTTGATGTACAAACGTCCAACAACCAAATACAAATCCAAACATCAAAACCAAACATTCCAAAATACGGAAAACCTTAGCCAAAAACACACCAATATGCTCCCAGATTTTGACTCAGGTTAAAAGAGCCTAAACAAACAATGCAGTGGGGTTGTATATGAAGTCACTGAGACACAGACCAAACCTGGACCCAATCCCTATCAAAGTGGCCGGCCACATGGCCTCCAAATCCGGCCACCTTGGCCAAGTTGGCTCCAATGGGGTTCGTGCTTACAAGGTGGTTCCCTATTGGTCTAACTAGGTCCCTGGTACTGTTTTTTTTTCTCAAAAACTCCCCGGGTCATCCCAGATTTCCTGTAGGCTACAAAACTAACACAAAACCGACACGGATAAATCATAAGTTCGTATTTCGGGCTCCATACTCATTCCCAGGTCTTAAAACAGCCACTAAACATCACCAAATCCACAACTTCACCCAAACCCTCACTTGGGATTTCTAACTTCAAAATTCCACACTTAAACAACTTCTAAACTAAACTAGAATGTAAAGAACTAAAAACTAAACTAAATGGAAGAAGTTATACCTCCCATGGCAACTCAAGAAAATCCTAGCTGTCCAAAGTCATCAAAATCCATTTTTGCTTGGTCCATTGAGTAGAGGATGAAGAGGGGATCAACTTTTGTGAAGAGGGTGTGGGGTTTTGACATGATTTTTTAGATAGATCTTGGGGTTGAAGTTGGAGGGAATGAGTTGAGGAAGAAGATGAAGATGAAAAATAATGGGGAAGAAATGAAATGGGGTGGCTGCCCCTCTCTCTCTCTTCCTTTTATTCTAACTCTCTCTCTCTTAATAATTACCCTTTTACCCTTTCTCTTTTTCCTTTTCTTTTAAATTTTAAAACCAATCACATAATACCCTAAAACACCAGAAAACAACATGTAATCAAAATACGACATGACATGGTGCACTAACCATGGAAAACTGTAGAAACATGAATTTGGCCTAATCGCGATTAGCAGTGCACTAATCGGGTTTTTATTTAAACAACATATAATAAATTTTAGAAATGCCAAATCCGATTAATATATTTTTAAATGAGTAAATAATTTTAATCTCCAAATATTTCATAATTATTGGTATATATTTATACCATTTTACGAAAACCCCAATTTCGCAAATCGGGTAGTTTTCGCGAAATATATTATTTTAATATTAAATTCGAAAAATAATATTTTATATTTTCTGAAATGTTACACCTGTACGGCAAAACTTGTAAGAAACTGTGGCACAACGGGGGTGAGTTGCCAACTCATGAGTAGAAAACATCACACAGCAGAAATCGCATGTATGACTCAATTCTAGGTCATACGATTAGTAATATCCTGAAATAATATGGCCTGAAGCATGATAAAATGACAAGGGTAAACATCTATTCATAAGTGTAATTCCAAGTGCTCGTGTCAGTGCCTCAGATAGCAACATATCATTAATATGATGTATGAATGCATGAAAACAAAATACATCTAAATAAGAAAACTGTTTTTTTCTTATCTCAGTGAGATATCTGTATAAATAAATCGAGGTATCATCAATGAAATCAATAGCGAATCGGTGTCTAGCATCAACACAAAAAAATATATAAATCTCAATATCTCAATATCTCAGGCTCCGGCAATCCGGACTGGCCTGTATCCTCGAATCTCAATATCTAGGGCTCCGGCTATCCGGACTGGCCCATATCATCAAATCTCAATATCTAGGGCTCCGGCTATCCGGACTGGCCCATACTCCGATCGGTATCCTCCGGATATCCGTCGAGTCATAATAAAATCACCAGTCGGTAGTGCTCCCCTGCTAGGCTCAATGCCATCATCTGCGACCATCTTGCCCCGGGGTACCGCACTGGGTCCACCATGCACCCACAGACGGTTCCTCCTCCTCCTCGAATCGGGTGTATAATATCGCTCAAGAGCCGAGAAAACTCATGGTGGACATATCTCAAATCATATCATGAGAGAACCGCAATTTTCTATCTTTTAAAAAGATAATAAGTTTATAAAATCTTTGTGGTTTCTCCAAATCCAGAAATCTCATGGAAATCTGAAATCCCAATCTCAAAGGTAAATAAACAATGAAATACCGGTAATAAGTTGCATAATATTGCATGACAATAAATAAATGAATGCATCGGATATCAAGCAAGTAATGCAATTAACTAGCATATGGAAGCAATAACATATTGGAACTATCAGCGAACAAGCTATGTCAATGAAATAATATTCTCTAAAGTGTACGTGACATAGCAATTACCGATGATGGTGTGTGTGAGCCGGCAAGCAGGTATACGTGGAGCATACGCATCATCGGTAATGGTGCTGGTGTCCTGACAGCATGGTTTTAATAACTAATGAAAACATAAATAAGCATGCAATGCGATGCGAACAGCAAGAATATGCGGAACATGAATAATAACACAACATATATGAATATACATTTATATATATGAGTCATACAGTTTTGACATTTGAAATAATACGAATCGTGGTGTTTAGAAAATAGGGGCTACGGTGTTTTTAAGAAAAGGTACATCCTTTGAAATATCCGTAGCATCTCTTGGCCTGTCTTTAAAATACTCACGATTCGTTAGTTTTGAAATAAGTATGACTCGAGTCCAGTCTAATATCTACTAAGTAAACTACAGGTCTAAACTAACAGACTAATCGAAAGTGTAAGGAAAACCACCTAAGTCTGAGTCGATATTCATATCTAGTAGTCGGTGATCCCGCCTCAATAGTATCACGTACGATACAATATATCATATGACATCCTCGAGTCAAGAGTGCGGATCTATCATCATAATCATATCACGTACGGTAAATCCATCGTACGGCATCCCAAATATGGGTACGGGTCGAATATCACATTATCTCATTATTCATCTGGTATCCTTATCATCATATCCTGTATTAGGGGTACTGATCTAAAGTCCAGTACATACTGATACCATCAACATATAATATATGCGTGTGTATGAAAACACATCGTCTAAGGACCCGCTATAATATTATGTCGTATCTCATAATACGAACCAAATCACATCACCGATCTCGTGGTATCATGCCCAATCCCATCGACTCATCTCCAAGTACCATGTACTATCCTCATCATCCATGTATATGTATACACACACACACACACACACATATATATACATACTCACAAACATATGTGTATATATATAAATATATATATATATAAATATATATATATATATATATATATCTCCCCATATACGCACAAGTAAACAAGTGTATGCGTGTGTGTGTGCGTGAGTGTAAACCTTATTCTAGGGTTTCGCGACTAACACTAAACTATAGCCTTAACTACCAAATACTCTTACACTAACCCAAAGTCCTCTAAAGCATTCTAGCTAAGTATACACATCTTATAATAACATATAAATATATAGATATAACACATTTGCATACTGCACTACGAAACTGCGGGGGTGCTATACGCCATCCACCCGACTTCCCCCGTAGATATATATCTACTCACCTGATCCTTGCTTGCCGAAGTCGATGACGCCACGCTCGTCCTTGTCGTTCATGTCCACTCGAGGGTACCTACATATATACACACAGAGTATCGTAAACTGAAATCGCGAACGAATATCAAAACGGCACGCGTATCACGCATAGGTTAAAACCTATAGTCTCACATGCAAAACACTACCAAATAACCCTCGTCGTTGACATTCAAACGCCACACAACGGAATTTAAATCAAATACCAAATCTCAATTCATTAAAAGCCGCAAAACGAAATCAGAAACTACGTAAAACACTTTCAGATTTTACCCTTGGTGCAATTAGCCAATTTTGCATATATGGAAGGTCTATTTTACTGGAGATAAAGCCATGGACCAAACATGGATGCAATTCACCTCACCCTGGCCGCAATTTGCCGCCAGGAACAATAAATTTGCGGCCAAGACAAGGTGGTTGGGTCTCGGGTCTTGGGGTTTGCTTCTAGGTGGCCTGCATGACTCTCTGTGATCGCTAAAATATTTTCAGGTGCCCCGGGTCATAGCAGATGTCAATATACTATCACTAAAGACTACAAAATACGATATCGGGATTTCTAAGTTTGCTAAATGGGGTTCTAGTCTTTGGTTTAGCCCACTATACAATCACTACAGGGGTTGCATGGCCTCTACTAACCTTTTACACTTCACAATTCAATAACTCCTAACTTGGAATTTTCAAAATTCACTAAACCACACAATATGGATTCTAAACTAGTATGGATGCTTAAGTTAATGAAATACAATGCTAATGGTAAAGGAATTACCTCATTTGGGAACTCAAGAATTTTCTTAAGTTGCCCCAAGTCTACAAAATCCAAACTTTCTTGGTCCAAAGTGCGTGTAGTGAGCTTGTGCATGTTTTTTTGTGAAAGGGAGATGAAGTTTTGAGGTGGGATTGAGGGTGTTTGTGAGGATGAAGAGGAGGTGGAGGGAGGAGGCAGCCATGGTGAGGGAAGTGGAGAAAAGATGAAGGAAATGAGGGGGAAAACAAATGGGGACTTGGTCAAAGAGACCCCTCACCTTTCTCTCACTTCTCTCTCTTGCCCATACTCATTTTTTTAATCCTTTTCCTTTTTCTTTTCTTTTCTTTTCTTCTCAATTCATTTTAAAACAAATCCAATCGAAAGAAAAAGAAAAGCCATGGTAGAAAAATGTAGCAAATGTGAAAAATGACGTGGTGCATGTCACATGCACAAAACAAGCTTAATGCACGATTAGTGATATTTAATCGCGATTAGCATTAAAAGGAATATAGTTAATCATAAAGGATTTATAATTTTCTTCAATCATATAAAACACCCTCATTTCAGTAATTCCTTTAATTTTCCAAATATTTTCCAATTTATCGGTATTTAATTATACCGCATTAATAAAATATTCATAATATTTATTATTTAATTATAAAAATTTCCAAAAATAATATTTTATTTTTCTGAAATGTTACACTTTCATAGTAGATAAAACTCATAGTAGTTGCTAGTTTAGGGTTATGGTTTGATCACTTAGGTTAAGTTGGTTGTGCTTGCTTAAAAATTTAATTTTTGTGCATTCCGTCTCTCTACTTCGATGTAGAGTGAGCAAACTCACCAAAAATTCAAATATAAAAGGAAAAGAGAAAAAGAAATGAAGAGATAATGTTTCATTTGGCCGTGCGTGATATGTTCATCACCGTCACCATTATCTACTACCTCCTCATCTCTTGAGTTTTTGAAAAAGAGAAAGGAAAAAGATAAAGAGAGAAACATTTAGAGATTAGCCACTACTACATCCTAGTGATCAATTCCTAGTAAATCTTGATCGGTAGTTGCTTCACTTGTTATTTTAGTATGAAGCTAGAGCCTAAGTTAGGGTTCTCTCGGGTGGATCATCTTCGACAAGGAAGACCGACATCCAAGCTCGTTCCCGGAGCTCCTAGGAGTGTAAGAAGTGGAAAGAAGATGAAGAGCACTACTACAAAGGTACTTGTTGCTAACCGAGTAGCTAAACTCCTTCTCTAGTTCACAAGTTTAGTGTTTGGATTCGATCCTAGGTCGTAGAAGTTCGTGCTTTTGTCTAAAATTTTTGTTTTGTATTCCGCTTTGGTTCAAGCGGCACAGGCATGAACATCTACTAATTAATAAATATATATATATATATAAGAATTACTATTTGTACGCGTAATAAATATAACTCATATAAAATAGAGTTATACTCCATTGGTTGAGGCTGAGACTGAAGTACATAGATTCAAACCTAAATGATTACTACTTATTTATTTTCTTTTTTTGAGCATCACGTCTTGATACTTTAACAAGAAAATTTATTGTCTATTGAAGACTTTAACAAGAAAATTTATTGCTCATTATAGACTTTTAATGTTTGATATCTCATTACTATTATGATTAGCAAAATATTAAACTATATTATATAATTCAGACACAATAATATGAGAAGTGGGCTTATAAATATTGAAATGTTCAGTTGCTAGTTTAAAATTCATAAGAAAATCTGATGGAGCTCCTTTTTGGGCCTCCGTCAAATGTTGTCTTCCGTTGATCTTCCGGTGGGCTTAATTGATTATCTTCCTTCGCGTGTGGGTCTCAATGGGTTTTTGGAAGAAGAGGTGAGGTGAGGAAGTTGCTGCCGTGTACCTGTAAATAAGTCCCGAGGTGGTTTGGTACCACCGAGGACCCTCCGACGCTCAAGTTAGTGATGAGATCCGAGCAGAGTAACGGCTTAAAGTGTAAAAAATGGCTTACTTGACCCCTCTGTGATGGGGGTTTATATAGCAATGGTGGCAGGCAGCAGCAGGCGCGAGAATCTCGCTGGCAGTTACGCTCCCGACGTCACGCCCGCGTAGAGAGCGGATCGCCCATTAATGGGGATCGTGATGGCGTGGAACGTGGGATGCTGTTGGCGCAGGATCTGCGCATGACGAGATTCGCGGAGCGGCGGTTACGCCTGTGAGTGGTGGAGTTAGTCGGAGGGCCGAGGAAGACGGCCTCGGCCGGGAGCTCGGGACGAGCGAGGAGGCCGAGGAGTCTTGGTCCTGTAGCAGCTCGGGGCGAGCCGAGGGGCCGAGGAGGCTAATTTGCAAGGGGCCCCGAGGAGGGCCAGCTTGTGCTTGCATGTCGGGCACAGGACGGCCTGGTCGGCCCCTGTGGGCCCTTTCTTCTGAGTCTTGGGACACGTCATCTGCCACGTGTCATGATCTGATCCGATTGGTGAGATCGCCAATATCGAGCATCATCATTAGCCCCCCACTCTTGTCCCGACCAGCTAGTGGGTCGGGTCAAGAGTGGACTGCCGGGCTGTCTGGGGTAAGCCCCCTCCTAAGGTTTCGTCGGGACACGTCCCCAGGCTGTCGGCTGTCTTTTTTTCCAGCTTATCGGGGCGAGATCTCTGCGTTTAGGGAAGGTACGCCGATTCATGCGTCCTGCCACTGAAGTGACGGTCCACGTGTTGAGCGCCGGTCGGCTGACGCGACGTGTACAGACCTGTGGACTGATGGGGCGCAGCCCAGTGTGGGCGTGACATGCGGGGCGACCGGTCGTCGAGTTAATTTCGATCACTTGCCGAGTGTGCCAAGTGCTGCTAAGAAGGAGGCATCTCCATGGCCCCGGAGTCGGGGGGGTTATTCAGACCTGGATAGTGATGGCTTCTCTTGTTGGGGCTTCGGATCCGCTGCATGTGATGGGCTCAGTGGCCTCGTTATGAGGGCTACAAACCCGCAGCGTCTATTGGGCAGGAAGATGCCTGCTGGGGATGACCGAGTAGGGAAGTTGCTCGGTTGATCTTGGCGGGGGCCTTGACCCCTGGCGTTGCGAGTAGGGAAGCTACCGGCCAGGGATAGTCGAGTCTGGAAGGACTTTGATCCTTGTCTTTGTTGGGTAGGAAGCTACCCGCCGGGATGCGCCGAGTAAAAAGGGGCTCAGCGGCCTCGCGAAGAGGGCTTCAGATCCACAACATCTGATTGGCAGGAGGAGGCCTGCTGGGATACGCCGAGCAGGAAGGAACTCGGCGGCCTCATGATGAGGGCTTCAGACCATCAGCGTCTGAGGGGCAGGAGGATGCCCGCTGGGGATGCGCCGAGCAGGAAGGAATTCGGCGGCCTCGCGGTGAGGGCTTCAGACCATCAGCATCTGATGGGAAGGAGGATGCCCGCTGGGGATGCGCCGAGCAGGAAGGAACTCGACAGCTTCGCGGTGAGGGCTACAGACCATCAGCGTCTGATGGGCAGGAGGATGCCCGCTGGGGATGCACCGAGCAGGAAGGAACTCGGCGGCCTCACGGTGAGGGCTTCAGACCATCTGCGTCTGATGGGCAGGAGGATGCCCGCTGGGGATGCACCGAGCAGGAAGGAACTCGGCGGCCTCACGGTGAGGGATTCAGACCATCAGCGTCTGCTGGGCAGGAGGATGCCCGCTGGGGATGCGCCGAGCAGGAAGGAATTCGGCGGCCTCACGGTGAGGGCTTCAGACCATCAGCGTCTGATGGACAGGAGGATGCCTGCTGGGGATGCGCCGAGCGGGAAGGAACTCGGCGGCCTCGTGGTGAGGGCTACAGACCATCAGCGTCTGATGGGCAGGAGGATGCCCGATGGGGATGCGCCGAGCAGGAAGGAACTCGGTGGCCTCACGATGAGGGCTTCAGACCATCAGCGTCTGATGGGCAGGAGGATGCCCGCTGGGGATGCACCGAGCAGGAAGAAACTTGGCGGCCTCATGATGAGGGCTTCAGACCATCAGCGTCTGCTGATGCGCCGAGCAGGAAGGAATTCGGCGGCCTCGCGGTGAGGGCTTCAGACCATCTGCGTCTGGTGGGCAGGAGGATGCCCGTTGGGGATGCGCCGAGCAGGAAGGAACTCGGCGTCCTCGTGGTGAGGGCTTGAGATCCTTAGCGTCTGATGGGCAGGAGGATGCCCGCTGGGGATGCGCCGAGCAGGGTAGCTGCTTGGTGCCTCCTGGCGAGGGTTATGATCCTTGATGCTGGAGGGGCCGTGAGAGACCTGCGAAGGATGGCCGAGCAGGGTAGCTGCTCGGTGCCTCTCGGCGAGGGCTTTGATCCTTGACGCTGGAAGGGCCGCGAGAGGCTTGCGAAGGATGACCGAGCAGGGTAGCTGCTCGGTGCCTCTTGGCGAGGGCTTTGATCCTTGACGCTGGAGGGACCGTGAGAGGCCTGCGAAGGATGGCCGAGCAGGGTAGCTGCTCAGTGCCTCTTGGCAAGGGCTTTGATCCTTGATGCTGGAAGGTCCCTGAGAGGCCTGCGAAGGATGGACGAGCAGGGTAGCTGCTCGGTGCCTCTTGGCGAGGGCTTTCTGATCCCCGGCATTGCGGTAGGGAAGCTACCCGCCGGGGATAGCCGAGCGAGGGATCCTCGGGCTCGACTACCTCTGGAAGGACTTGTTAGTGTATATGCCCTAGAGGCCATTACTGTATCATACTAGTTTGTATATTACTTAATGGAAGCTTGGGATATTCACCTTGTATTGACAATCTTGCTCAAAATAGTAGTATGCTACTTGGTTTGTTTCTGCTTTAATGTATGCATGTGTTTCTTATAGCATATCGCCTTTGCACATTAGTGGAGCCCTTAGGATCTTTGCTTGATTACCAGCGTTGTGATGGCAGTCACACTCGTGGGGGCTGGGTAATCCACAAGCACATCCTTATGCAGGTCCCTAGTCATAGGACTATCGAGACAGGGCATCGATACTCCAGAGTAGACTAGCGTATGCGCTTCTCATCCCAGCTTGGGAGACGGTCTGTCCCACAGCCGTCAGTACGTCGTACTTAAGATAGTATGCGGGTGCTCGTTAGGTTACGAGTACACTGGACAGGACTCGTCGGGAACTGTTGGTTGGTATTATACCTATCGTCAGTTATCAGTTCCCAGGTGACATGAGTACGGCTTAGTCCGTTGACTTGACATTGTCACTTCGCCTCGAGTGTGTTCCCACTGTTCTTTGATTACTACCCTACCACGGCTCAAAGGAGTCGTGCAAACAGGTAGTTTTTGGGTGCAGTCCCGAAGCACTTGGAGGTAGTGATGGTTAGACAGGATTCGTCTCTCCCGGTATTGGGGGTTGATATCGCGCTGTGTCTAGGAGAGCCATTACACAAAGTCCCTGGCCAGGGCAAGCGAGATAGACTGGTAGGTTTCCAGTGTTATCTCAGGTGTTCTGGGCTACACTCCGACACGACTTGTACCGCTATTAGGGGACTGACGTTTACCGCCCCCCTAGGCCCACCATGCGATACTCTTAGACGAACAGACTGGACTGTACGGAGACTGTCACATTCAGGCTCAGTAGGAGTTCAGATGGGTTTATCTCGTCAGTCTTCTTATCGGCATCTACCTGGGGACCGTTACGTACAGCTAGTGCCGCTTGCGGTCTGTGGTTAAACCCACTGCCAGCGTAGTGTCGAGTCTTTAGAGTCCCACACAGAGGGTTATTCGCCTTTAGGCAAAACGAGTAGAGGTCGCATGGTTTTGCGACAGGGTTCGTTCATATCCGCGCACTAGTGCACGTTTGGTGTCCGGACAGCTTATACTAGCGGGCTTTGGTTTAAGCCAGATCCTAGTATATGTTTCGGGATTGGTTTTATCTCATTGTATTCATGTTCCTTGGAACACGGATACGGGTGTGTATGCACAGTTGACTGAGGCAGAGGCAGAGGATTTTCATTAGGGTTAATGACCGTTGTCTTTTTCTTAACCCTAATGTTTATGTGTAAAATATGATTATTAATATTAGTTAATTATAATTGTGTTATGGTTAGGGTTGTTGACCATTTGACTATGGTTGACTTGTTGACCTATGTTAACATATTGACCATCATCATTTCATATGAAAGATGCTCTTTGATTCTTGCAAAAGTAATTAATATGAAATGATAATGGTCATTTCAAGTTAACCATCACAATTATCTTTAGCTAATTTTTTAATTATCATAATTCACACATATATGTGAGAAGGTTGTCATTATCTTCTCATTCTATCATTTTCATTCTCTCTCATCCTCTTCCTCTCTCTCTAGCTCTCCCCTCTCATGAGTTGAGAACCATTGAGCTTGAGATAAAACCTTCAAAATTACTCTCTACTCTTTCTAAGGTTCTAGGTTTAGCACACCAAGCCCCTTAGTTACTTCTAGTTTGAGGTAGGAGCCAAAAGTATAGGCCCTCAGGCGGATCTTTCTTCGGCAAGAGAAGGCGACGAGGACAACCCGTTCATCACACTCCAAGGAGCAAGAAAAGAAGGACTTGAAGACCTAGGTATAGCCCCTTAACCGAGTAGCTAACTCTTTTAGCTTGGTAGTTAGTTTATGTTTAGCAAAGATCCCTCCTTTTGTGTAATCCATGTTGCCTAGTGTTGTAAAAATTGAATTTTTCATAACGTTTCCGCCTCTCCGTAAGCACCGGAGTGGGAAACGTGGACTTACAGTGGTATCAGAGCCTAACTAAATACAAACTAGCAAGTTAGCAAAGTATCTAGAACTTCGATCGGAAAAAATCGCAAAACACGTTTTCTAAAACCTAAGTTTCTGCCGATTTTTATTTCTGCTCCAAAAATAATAAATCATGTACTAAAAATCTGCTCAGGCTTTTGTTAGAACAGGCAAGAAAAACGATCCAGTGAGTCGACCAACTCACCGCGGATCCGCGGCAAGAGCTTTCTCCTGCCGCGGAACCGCGGCCGAGTTGACTCGGCCGTGGACTATTTCTCCTGCAGTTTTCTTTTGATAGTGTTTTGTGATTTTTGAGATAGTTTGTTTCTGCCCAGAATTTCCAGAGAACAAGTTAGTTTTTGGGGTGGTCACAAATCCGTATTTTGATCGAACTTCTTTACGCTTTGGCTAATGGGTTATATCTGTAATGTGATATATGTATTGAATGTCTGCTAATCGCTATACGTCGATTAGTGGGGGTTATACATATCTGTGATCTGTAATGTTGATGGTTTGTGTATATGAATTCGTTGGATTGTCGCGGATGAATAGCCGGGGGTTGTGATATGAGAGTTTTCTTATTCTTTCAATTCTTGTAATATGTAAATTGGTGTAATATTATTTGTATAGCCGCACAACCGGGTTGGGGTTGTAGCCGTCATTGTATAATTTCTTTTACTGTTTTTGCTCCTAGGATAGACCCAAGGTGGGGTGCACAAACTACCGGGTATCTCGAAGTGCCGAGTGGCCTACTCACGGTGTTGAGGGAGGTTGCTTCGCTTCGGATACTTGGCGGGTAGTTTGCTGCACCCGTAGGGGTCTAGGGTGGGGTTTGGCTATTCATCGCGACCGTGTAATCCGTTCTTCGTTACAGGCTCGTACGGAGTGTGGATTCCTAGTATATCCAATGTATTCATCTGTGATCTAGAATGGCTATCATTGCATGTGACGAATGTATATATCTATATATATGATATCTATTTAGGCGTTGCTTATGTTTTGCATCCGCGCTAGTCCAGCTCCCGCTCTGTCGTTAGTTAAGTAACCTAACGGGTGATGATGGGACCCCGTGGCGAATGCGGATGGCATAAGCGTACATCATATTTTCGTTGTTTTCTGCAATGGTAGGATTAATTGATGGGACGCATTAAAATTAATGCAAGAAAAATAAACCAAGTAAAAGTCGTTGGAACACTTTCAAAACCACTCGGTTCTTTTCAAAACCAATTTTTAAATGCGGAGCTTGAACCACTCCTTTTGAAAGCTATCTCGTTCCTTCGATTATATCAAGTTCACTACATTCACGGTTTCGCCAAAACCATTCGTAGCCCTCCGTCGTTTCAATGAATGGTCAATAGTATTCAAGCTATGTATGTTGGCCAAACTCAAGGCATAGTGATTGGTAGCTATTGGGTATTCATGTGCAGCATAGATAGATTGGTTTGGGACAGTCGTACTGCCATGTTGACCAAAGTCAAGGGTAGGTACGGGTGGATTCAAATTACTCTGGAGAATGACCGGTAGAACTTGACATGTGACTTATGATATGTTGGCCAAAGTCAAGGTCATAAGAGCATGGGGCAAAAATTCACATCGGGAGTTTCTAAAGAAACTGAAACTTGCTAGCGTGCATACCATTTGGAGTGTGATGATTCTGGTAGGATTCCTTCAGTTTTGTCACGCGATGATATTTGGATCCCGATCCTACTGTGAGTATATGCTACTCCTCCGGAACTTTCTCACTTAACGATCAATACTATAAACCAAGTAGGTGTCTAGAAAGGTGTTAGCGGGGCTATGCCCACAGGGAAAAGAGGTTACTTAATTAAGGAAGTTCGCAAAAGCGTTGGAAAACCTCCCTCGAAGTACCGACACTGGCCTGGCTGAACGGTTAAGCAAGTATTGTACGGTGAGATTGATCCCGACTAGTTCTTCCTTTATGGTTTGAGGAGGGATTCGAGAGACAGTGGGAGCCATCCTGTTTAGACAAATTAAAAACCACTCTAAACTTGCAAGAGCATCATGCTAAAGTGTTTCTTCTCTCTCTCCTAATTGCAGCGACCAAACATCATGACTGGACTTAAGTTACTACTAGATAAAAACATACTGACAGGGCCAAACTACAAAGATTGGCTCAGGAATGTCAAAATGGCAATCACTTATGACAAGTTGGGGTATCTGTAGGGTTCCTAGGCACACTAATGAAGTCTCACAAGTGATCAAGCATGGCTAATTCAAATTTTACAAGTGCCTATAAACCCTAATACGGATCGTTAACTAGATATATAGGCGATGCAAGCAAGTAAACGGAAATATAGCTAAAGGGAAGGGGCTACAACCTTTGTAGATCCGGTCCTCCACCTCCTAGGCTCCGCGATGAAGTCCCCTCGCTGTCCAAATCGGATCTTGGACTCTAGCGTCGGCTTCATCGGAGAAAAAGCGGGTTAGGTCATCGACGACGATGCCGAAGATGATCTACGTCGAGGCATCGCTAGATCAAGCTCCAACTTCACCAAGTCAAGAAAACTTGTGAAGGAAACACCCTATACTACTTGGCAAGAGGTAGAGGATGAAGAAATAGGAAGTGGGTAGACTTTAGATTTGGATTTCTCACACTTTTTCATCAATCACCATTGATGTAGCAAGCTTTCTTCATGGAAGAAGAAGATGAAGAAGAAGAAGATGATATATATCATAAGTTATTTCTAAAATAGAAAAATGATATGATAAGTATCATATTGTAACCATGGTTATGTGTAGAGAGTTAACTCAAGTTAGTTGAATGGTTGGGTTTAGGAGATGAAGACAAAATGGTTGCTTAGTCAAAGTTTCAAGAATCTTCAACTACAAACAAATCAAGCCACCATTTCATTTTCTTTTCTTTTGCCAATAATAAATAAATAAATCAATAAAAAGAATAAGTAAATAAAAGAAACCCTAACCATTCATATAACCATGGTCAATTCTTCACACAAACCCAAGCTTGCATGTATCATCAAACATGATACAATCTTGTGCACAAAAGTATATCTCATATACAACTTGTGCAAATCAAGTGAGTAAATCCATTTAAAGTGAACCAATACTAGTTAATGCAAAGTAATATATCAAATATATAATTATACATTAAATCATTAAATTAACACTTGATTCAATGATCCGGTCATATCGCATATAACCGGCTAGTATCCAATATATCGGCTTATCGAATCAATCCTTGATTCGATAACTAGGTTATATCGCATATAACTAATCGATACATTCATCGCGAGAATATAATACGGTATCACATACACGCATTATTCTCGGTCCCGCACATATCTCATATGCGCTCCTATTTCGTTTCGCTTGAGCCAGGAAACCTCTGTGTAGGACTCTAAAGACTCGTCAATACGCCGGCAGCGGATGATGATCATATCAAACATCCACAAGCCGCAAGCGGTCTGCTAAACGTAACGGCCACCCGGGTATTGAGCGATCAGAAGATCGACGAGCAAGCCCGCTCACACTCCTGTGAATCCAACCAGTAACACTTACCGTACAGTCCGGTCTGTTCGTCTGATATGTCGCATATCTCGCCTAGGGGTGGTAAACGTCAGACCCCAGTAGCTCGATAAGTCATGCCGACGTGAAGTCCATGACATGTGTGAAACTACTGATAACACTTACCAGTAGGTCACTGCAACCCTGGCCAGGGATTTCCTGTTATGGCCAGTCGAGCATAGCGCAACATCAACCCCCAATACCGGGAGAGACGAATCCCCTCCTATCGCTCATTGCCTCCATGTGAATCGGGACTGTACCCAAAAACCACCTGTTTGCACGACTCAGTAGAGCCGTGGTAGGGTGGAAATCAAAGCACAGTGGGAGACACACAAGACTCTATGATGATCTCGGGTCAACAGACTAAGCTGTACCAGTGTCACCAGAGAACTGCCATCTGACGTGAGGTATAATACCATCTGGGAGTTCTCGGCGAGTCCGTTCAGTATACCCAGTCTTCACTGAGCACCCGCATACCATCTCTGATGTCAAACACCAATGGATATGGGATCATCCATCGCCCATCGCATGGGTCGAGAAGATATACGCTAGTCTACTCTGGAATATCGATACCCCGTCTCGATATTCCCACGACTAGGAACAATGAAGGATGTACTCATTGACTACCCAGGCCCCACTAGTATGATCTGCATCATAGTCCTGGAAGTCGAGTACTCATCCTAAGGGCTTTATCAACATGTAATCAGAGAGACAGAAAGTATACATGTTAAGACAAAGAGCAACCAGATAGCGTACTATCATGTCGAGCAAGAAAGTCCTACCTATATATGTCCCAGCATCCACTACAATATACATCCAATGTACAGTAATGGCCTCTAGGGCATACATATAACTAACAATCTCCCACTTGCACTAGGGCCATCTGTAGGAGTGGTTGCAGTATCACATACTCAACCATCCCTAAAAGTCTCTCTTTGGGAAATGGCCTTCGTGAGTGGATCCGCCGTGTTGTCCTCTGAGTCTACTCTCCTAACCTCGATCACCCTGGAGATCAACTATCTCCATGATCAGGTGATGCTGCCTCAGAATTTGTCTGGGTCACTGATGGGACCAGGGTTCCTAGGCCTAAGCCACAGTTCCATTTTCATACAATGGTAGGAACCTAGTTCATCTTATGAACCAATATACACCCAAACTTCCTCTTTGGTAGTATCTTTAATAGCGATGTTACCAGCCTTTATCGTCTAGTTTGTCACGGTATCTAGCTTGGATATCTTCCAACATACCGTCCCTTTACTAAGGGTAAAGACAATGCCTGTGACTGACATTCAGTCGTCTTTATCACTCTGGAACCCTTCCAGTGATTCTCCCCAGGATCGATTGATACCATCTCACTACAACTAGTGAGTATCCTAACATCCAATTAGATCTATCTCATAGATCCAAAGCTTAGGATTTAGTAGGTATCACTTTGATCCTATATGGAAAATCATTGTGATAAGCGGAGATTGATCGAGCGTAGCATAGGAAACTCCTTCCCTAACAAGAGTATGTCATCCACGTACTCTACGAGGATCGTCACCATACTCCCTACTACCCTTTTGTTTATACAAGGTTCATCTACCATTTTGATGATGTCAACTTCCTTGACTAATCCATCAAAACAGATGTTCCAACTCCGCGATGCCTGCTTTATCCTATAAAGCATCTTGCACACGTTTCCGCTGCTCCCACTGTCTACGAGGCCCTCTGGCTGTGTTCTTATAGACGTTCTCTTCTAAAACATCATTTAGAAAAGTAGTCATGGCACCCAACCACCAGATATCGTAGTCATGGTATGTAGCCGTGGCAAGTAGGATCTGGATGGACTCAAGCATGGTCCCTAGAAAAGGTTTCATCATTATCCACACCTGGTTGATGACTAAAACCTTTAACAAGTCTAGCTTTGAAAGTCTCAACTTTTCCATCTACACCAAGTAATCTTCTCAAGATATACTTGCTCCTGATGGGGATTTAACCCTTCAGATATAGTAACCAAAGTCCATACTTTGTTGGTATATATGGATTCCATCTCAGACCGCTAAGCATCCAGCCATTCTTACAGAGTCCCTACTCTTGATGGCCTGCTCGAATCTAGTTGGGTCATCATCTCATGATGCATTCCATGCTCCCACTGTCATCGAGAAACCAAGGTATCTCTCAGGTGGGTGAGGAACCCTACTAGATCGGCGGAGAGGCTGAGGTTCGTTGGAATCTACTGAATCCTTTGGTTCTACCAAATTATCTGTTGTAGTTTGTATAGCTGGAACCTTTCCAGTTCTACATTACAGACCTTGCCTCGAGCCTGTCCGGATTTTGGTTTTAGACATAGGCCGGACAATCCCAAATCTTAACTAACTTAAGATATGGGCTCTTCCCTTTCCATATCACATATGAAGTGGTAGGCAGTGATTTGATTCGAACCTAAATCAATAGGTATGCAGCTTCTCAAGCGCATAACCTCTAAAAAGGAAACAGGTAACTCAGTAGTACTCATCATGGAGCACACCATATCATATAGGGTGTGATTGCTCCGCCCCGATACACCGTTGTGCTGTGGTGTATTCAGAGGAGTAGTACGGAGAGAGAATCTCATTTTCCTTTAGAATAGTCCAGGAATTCCGTGATCAAGTATTCTCCTCCCTGATCACATCAAAGGACATAATACTTATACCCGTTTTGGTTCTCTACTTCTAACTTATATTCTGTGAATATCTCAAAAGGTTCAGACTTGTGTTTCAACAGGAACATAGGTCTGAATCTTGAGAGATCATCAGAGAATGTAATGAAGTTCAAGGAACCGGTCTTGGCATGTGTAGACAGGGGACCTACATACATCAACATGTATCATCCCAAGAGTTCATTAACTCTTTCTCTGTTTCCAGTAAACGGAGCTATGGTCATCTTATCTTTGTGACATGACTGGCGAGTTTCACAAGATGTAAATTCAAACTGATTTAAATATGCATCTAAATGTAACTTCAGCTAGTCGGGTCGCATTGATATGACCTAGTCTACAATACCTCAAGAAGAATTTGTTCATTTCTGAACTCTTCCTCTTGTGTGTGTTCAGTATACAAGGAACTGTAGTTTGATTTAGAACGTCAATGCTTTTAGATAACGTGCCTGGACCGATCAACTTTTGATATAGGAAATGTTCAAAACATTATCCAACAATACAAAATTATATCATTTCTTTACTAATAAAGAAACTGATATGATTTTGTATATCAGGTTCGGTATCTAATAGCATTTGTTCAGAATCAATGTATTGGTAATACAGGGTGACAGTGACCAACAGACTTGGCTGCAACACTTGCCCCGTTTTCTGTCTCATGAAACTTATCACCCGTTCTCAGTTTTTCTACCTTTTTGTAGCCCTATGTAACAGATTACATATCTGGGATCCTGATCTGGTATCAAATACCCAGGATGCAGAGGATACTGAGAAAACAGTTCTTTGTAACGAACACACCCGAAGATGATGCATCAGCATGCACTCTCTTCGTTTGGGCGGCATAGGAATTCTGGTATTCCCCAATTTCCTGCTCTGTCTTATAACAATTATAAGTTGGAGCGGGACCAACGTTCCCCAGCTCAGTATAACAAGCGGGTTCGGTCAATACATCCATTTTATTATCTTGATTAAGGCGTGATATGGTCGCTACCAGGAGAGAGAGAGAAGAAAATACTCTGCGTGCGCTCTTGCAAGATCAGATTGGTTATATATTTTATCTAATCAGGATGGCTCCCACTGTTCTTATCAAATCTTCCTTCAAACCTTAAAAGAAAAGACTAGCCGGGATTAATTACACTCTACAAGTTCGCCAATCTTTCAGCCAGGCCAGTGTCGGTACTTTGAGGGAGGTTCCCCGTGCTTTCACACGGACCTAATTACAGTAAACCTCGTTTTCCCAGAGGCGTAACCCCGTTGACACCTTTCTAGACACCTACTTGATCGGCTAATTGTAAAGTGCAAAACTCTCCCAGGAGTAACAATTACTCGCAGTGGGTATCGGGATCCAACTATCACATAGAAGGTATGCAATCTCATTGCAAATTTCAACACTTGAAACTCCCGATAAAGGTTTTTACCCCTAGCACCTATGACCTTGGCTAAGGTCAACAAATCATAGGTACTAGTCAAGTTCTACCCGTCATTTCGTGATTAATTAGACCCACCCACATGACCCTTGGCTAAGGTCAACAAAGCCACATGACTGTCCTAACTAATCGCATCATATGCTGTGTAGGAAGACATCACTTAGCTACCGCACACTACGCCTCGGCTATGGTCGACAAACGTAGCACGAATACTAAGTACTCTACTTCCTAAAATGACGGAGGGTTGCGAATGGTTTTTAAGAAAACCTTTAACGCTTTGAACTTGATCTCGTTGCGGAATCAAATGGTTTTTAAATGGAATGTTTTTGAGGCTTTTCTAATTTTGCTAAAGGGGTCACTCCCGGTGAAGGGATCGTCGGCCCTTTCCTCGTCGAATGAGGTGCAGGATATATCATATATATCACTGTGCAAAGCGGAAACTATAGAAGCGATCAAAGACAAACCGAGGGTTGTAGTATCTGCCAGTTATTGCTAAAGGAGTCACTCCCGGTGAAGGGATCTCGGTCCTTTCCTCATCGAATAAGGTGCAGGATGTTCTATAATGAACACCGCGATGCAAAGCAAGAACTGTAGCTACCTGTTTTATTTTGAAATTCAATTCCACAACATCAATTAGGTTTATTTTCTTTCATTAATCTCATTAATGAATGTCCCATCATTAAATCCACCTAATCATCACAGACAAATATAACGTACGCTTATGCCATCCGCATTCGCCTCGATGTCCCGTCTGCACCGTTAGGTTAGGTAACTAACGGCAGAGCGGGGCAGGGCTAGCGCGGGTGTAAAACATAAGCAACGTTTATATAATATATCATATATACTATATATAATATCTGTCACAGAACATCACATGATCACATCACAGATAAATCACAGCAGAAGAAACATATGAAATATTGGATATACTAGGACGTCCGTGTTTTCAATACGAGCCAGCATAAAACACGGATTCCACGGTCGTGATGAATAGCCAATCTCACATCCCCAGACCCCTACAGAGCGGCAAGCAACCCTACCAATTCTAGGGTTAGGAGACCCGGACTCGACTCCTCGAGATGGTCTCCCACTGGACCCTAGAACCCGGTTACTTGTGCTCCCCTCCTTGGGTCTATCCTAGTGCAGAGAAGTAAATAATATACATCAACGGTGACATCTTCCGCAACCTGGAAGTGCCCCAATAAAATAATATTACATACAAGTTTTTACATGAATGAAAATGAAAAACACTCATCTCACATAAAAACCCCCGGCTATTCAAACACGACGATCCAATATAACATATCCAGCAACACATAACATCACATGTCATCAACGTAAGTAAATATGCGCATCCCAATTGTCGTTGACATATAGCAACGAAACCGGCGACATCACATATTACACTTACGGTCACAGAAAAGAAAGTGTAAAACTACAACAGTTGGAATCCACAACCTCTTTAGACATCGCATGCCTAATCAAATGAAATACTTAGACATCCCATGCCTAACAATTATAAACCCCGCATTTAGTCTCATTATCGAAAACTCTTTTCAATATCAAGTCGGGCAATTCAACAAGATTCCCGACATCCTGATCGAATGCTCGTCGCAAACTTCAGTAGACGGCCGCACCTCCGATGCCATCGACGAAGTGCACCAAGGCGGAACATCGCTACCGCGAGCACCCGAACGGATGCTTTCGGCGACGGGGTTCTCCTACAGTCACTTGGTTGGGGCTATGGAGTGAGGCTGTCTATTAAGTTTATCCGGCGAGTATCCGTGTACGCTACGTGATTGCGACGGACTTTTGATCTCATCAAAATTCCGTGGCAACCGATCAAGTGAGACTAAACTGCTATGTTTATAATATTCATTCCGTTATCTCATAACTACTTGTGAATTCCAATTATTGTATCACATTCCGGATAAACAGAAAATGTTAAACTTTTCGATCGAACATTCGAACACCCAAGTTTTCCCGAAACAGCTCAACACATGAAATAAGTCTAACAACATTCAGTTCGTGCCTCAGTACCAACGGTCCAGCCGTAGAAGGGTCAAGCCAACGCCTCACATGTGGCACGCCGTACTGCCCCAAACCCGAAGGTTCAAAGGGCAGTTCAAGACGGTCACATAATCGAGTTAAGGTTTGTTGTCTTCTAGAGGGTCCATCGCGTTACTTGCACTACTTAGAACGTCGTTAAACTACGGAAAGATCCAACATTTGGAAATTTCCCGACAGGGGAAAAAGTGGGTATTTATATCCGGTCGAACTTTTTAACATATTCTAAAATTATCCGGAAAAGCACACAGACAGAATTAGACAATCCGATCGATACACCGAGTCCCCAATACAACCCAGAAAATAAAACTCTGGAATAAATATTAAAATATTCCCAGGAAAACCAGCACTAAAAACTAGGAGTTACTGTGAAAATTTAAACAGATGATGGGATAACTTGGCCGCGGAACCGCCGCACAAGCCATGCTTGTGCCGCGGTTCCGCCGTACACTAGAGGAATCATGCTCTCGAATTTCACAGTAATTCTTAGGAATATCTGCTGATTTTTCTGCATATTTTTAATTCACAAAAATCCACGAATTTCAAAAATGTCCAGAGAGCATGTTAAAATCGGGGTTTCGGGTCGATCGGACTTCTAACTCCGTCTACGCAACGCCTAAGGCTCTAGCTAGGCTCTGATACCACTGTAGGGTTCCTAGGCACACTAATGAAGTCTCACAAGTGATCAAGCATGGCTAATTCAAATTTTACAAGTGCCTACAAACCCTAATACGGATCGTTAACTAGATATATAGGCGATGCAAGCAAGTAAACGGAAATATAGCTAAAGGGAAGGGGCTACAACCTTTGTAGATCCGGTCCTCCACCTCCTAGGCTCCGCGATGAAGTCCCCTCGCTGTCCAAATCAGATCTTGGGCTCTAGCGTCGGCTTCATCGGAGAAAAAGCGGGCTAGGTCATCGACGACGATGCCGAAGATGATCTACGTCGAGGCATCGCTAGATCAAGCTCCAACTTCACCAAGTCAAGAAAACTTGTGAAGGAAACACCCTATACTACTTGGCAAGAGGTAGAGGATGAAGAAATAGGAAGTGGGTAGACTTTAGATTTGGATTTCTCACACTTTTTCATCAATCACCATTGATGTAGCAAGCTTTCTTCATGGAAGAAGAAGATGAAGAAGAAGAAGATGATATATATCATAAGTTATTTCTAAAATAGAAAAATGATATGATAAGTATCATATTGTAACCATGGTTATGTGTAGAGAGTTAACTCAAGTTAGTTGAATGGTTGGGTTTAGGAGATGAAGACAAAATGGTTGCTTAGTCAAAGTTTCAAGAATCTTCAACTACAAACAAATCAAGCCACCATTTCATTTTCTTTTCTTTTGCCAATAATAAATAAATAAATCAATAAAAAGAATAAGTAAATAAAAGAAACCCTAACCATTCATATAACCATGGTCAATTCTTTACACAAACCCAAGCTTGCATGTATCATCAAACATGATACAATCTTGTGCACAAAAGTATATCTCATATACAACTTGTGCAAATCAAGTGAGTAAATCCATTTAAAGTGAACCAATACTAGTTAATGCAAAGTAATATATCAAATATATAATTATACATTAAATCATTAAATCAACACTTGATTCAATGATCCAGTCATATCGCATATAACCGGCTAGTATCCAATGTATCGGCTTATCGAATCAATCCTTGATTCGATAACTAGGTTATATCGCATATAACTAATCGATACATTCATCGCGAGAATATAATACGGTATCACATACACGCATTATTCTCGGTCCCGCACATATCTCATATGCGCTCCTATTTCGTTTCGCTTGAGCCAGGAAACCTCTGTGTAGGACTCTAAAGACTCGTCAATACGCCGGCAGCGGATGATGATCATATCAAACATCCACAAGCCGCAAGTGGTCTGCTAAACATAACGGCCACCCAGGTATTGAGCGATCAGAAGATCGACGGCAAGCCCGCTCACACTCCTGTGAATCCAACCAGTAACACTTACCGTACAGTCCGGTCTGTTCGTCTGATATGTCGCATATCTCGCCTAGGGGTGGTAAACGTCAGACCCCAGTAGCTCGATAAGTCATGCCGACGTGAAGTCCATGACATGTGTGAAACTACTGATAACACTTACCAGTAGGTCACTGCAACCCTGGCCAGGGATTTCCTGTTATGGCCAGTCGAGCATAGCGTAACATCAACCCCCAATACCGGGAGAGACGAATCCCCTCCTATCGCTCATTGCCTCCATGTGAATCGGGACTGTACCCAAAAACCACCTGTTTGCACAACTCAGTAGAGCCGTGGTAGGGTCGAAATCAAAGCACAGTAGGAGACACACAAGACTCTATGACGATCTCGGGTCAACAGACTAAGCTGTACCGGTGTCACCAGAGAACTGCCATCTGACGTGAGGTATAATACCATCTGGGAGTTCTCGGCGAGTCCGTTCAGTGTACCCAATCTTCACTGAGCACCCGCATACCATCTCTGATGTCAAACACCAATGGATATGGGATCATCCATCGCCCATCGCATGGGTCGAGAAGATATACGCTAGTCTACTCTGGAATATCGATGCCCCGTCTCGATATTCCCACGACTAGGAACAATGAAGGATGTACTCATTGACTACCCAGGCCCCAATAGTATGATCTGCATCATAGTCCTGGAAGTCGAGTACTCATCCTAAGGGCTTTATCAACATGTAATCAGAGAGACAAAAAGTATACATGTTAAGACAAAGAGCAACCAGATAGCGTACTATCATGTCGAGCAAGAAAGTCCTACCTATATATGTCCCAGCATCCACTACAATATACATCCAATGTACAGTAGTGGCCTCTAGGGCATACATATAACTAACAGTATCTACTTACCACTAAAGCTCCCCCTGTCCCAGGTCCCAAAACCAGCGTCGCGGATAGGGAAATCCGTAAGACCTGGGAAATCGACTGCGCGAAGGCCAAGTGCCTCGTGCTTGCCTCTATGGACAATGAACATCAGAGGAGGCACGAGAATATGGACCTCGAATCTATATTTCTCCATACAAAAGAACTGTATGGAGAGCAATCCCGTATCGCCAGATATGAAGTCTCGAAAAAGCTGTTTTCGGCGAGATTAGCCCTCGGATTATCGGTAGCGGAACTCGTGCTTAAGATGATTGGCTACATAAAGGAGCTCGCAGACCTTGGGACCACGTTGGAGAATGAGCTCTATACGGACTTGATTCTCCAGTCCCTTCCTTCCACTTACGCCCAGTTTATCCTGAACTTCAACTTGCAAGAAAAGGAAGTTGAACTTTCAGAACTCCTCAACATGCTGAGGTGTGCAGAGGGCACCCTACAGAAAGGTAGGGAAACATCCACTTTGTTTGTAGGAGGATCTTCCTCTTCAAGGTCTAAGGCGAAAGCCAAGGGAAAGAAGAAGAAAACCCCCGCCAAACCAAGAGGCGGTGTTAGTAAAGTGGATACGAAGGGAAAGGCAAAAGCAACAAAGGTAGCGGGGAAGCTTGTGGGGAAGGAAGAGTGCTTTTACTGTCACAAGAGTGGACACTGGAAGAAAGATTGCAGGGCTTGGAAGGCCAGCACCCAGGATCTGAAGCAAGTTGCGGCTTCAGCTTCAGGTGTGCATGTTATTGAAAACTGTCTATCAATAAACTCTACTTCCTGGGTATTGGATACCAGGTCAGGATCTCATATTTGTAATTCTTTGCAAGCATTGAGAAAGCGTAGGGTTTTGAGGGCAGGTGATATGACCCTCAGAGTTGCAAACGGAGCTAGCATGGATGCTGAGGCCGTGGGGGACTATCACCTGGGAATGTCAGATGGACATGTTTTGGTTTTACGTAATTGCTTTTTTGTACCCAATGCAACTTGTAATATCATTTCTGTATTTTTAATATCTAAAGAAGGTTATGAATTTGAGTTTGTAAGTAATGTTGTAAACATTCACCTTAATCAAGTTCTGATTGGGTCAGGTACATTAAGCAATGGTATATACGTATTAAACCAACCACAGATTTTCAATATCCAGAATACACACAAAAGAAAGTCTCCGGAAACAAATCACGCTTTCTTATGGCATTGTAGACTGGGTCACATCAATGAGAGAAGGTTGACGAAGTTACATACAGAAGGATATTTGGATCCGTTCGAATATCAATCATATGCAACTTGTCAATCCTGTCTCAAAGGAAAGATGACAAAACTCCGTTCACTGGACACGGAGTAAGAGCGAGCGAGCTCTTGGGACTCGTACACAGCGACGTGTGCGGTCCAATGTCTACACATGCGCGAAGCGGTTATTCTTACTTCATTACTTTTACGGATGACTTTTCAAGGTACGGATATGTCTTCTTAATGAAACATAAATCCGAAGCCTTTGGAAAATTCCAGGAATATAAGAATGAAGTAGAAAAACAAACAGGCAAAAGTATCAAGACACTGAGATCTGATCGAGGTGGTGAATACTTGAGTGCCGAGTTCCTGGATTACCTAAAAGAGAATGGAATTCTCTCTCAGCTTGCTCCTCCATACACTCCGCAACATAACGGTGTATCAGAGAGACGGAACCGCACCCTATTGGATATGGTACGTTCCATGATGAGTAATGCTGAGTTACCGCGATCATTCTGGGGATATGCACTAGAATCAGCTGCATACCTTTTGAACCGAGTTCAAACTAAGACTATGCCTACTACACCATATCAGATGTGGAGTGGGAAGAGACCCTATCTTAATCACATTAAGACATGGGGATGTCCAGCTTTTGTCAAAAAGCAGCATGCGGACAAACTCGAGGCACGCTCAGTACATTGCAAGTTTGTGGGATATCCAAAGAACTCCAAGGGATATTTCTTCTATTGCGAAGAGGAACAAAAGGTTTTTGTTTCTCGTCATGCTCACTTCTTGGAAACTCAGTTTTTGGAAAATCAGATAAGTGGGAGCGCAATAGAACTGGAAGAAATTCCAGAACCATGAGCTTTTACTGAAAGCTTAGTAGAACCAGAGGGTTCGAAAGATCATGACATTCCTGGGCCGCTCCGCAGAAGTAGTAGGCAGTCTCATCCGCCCGAGAGATACTACGGTTTTCTCATAGAGGGGATAGAGAGGATTGCATCATTGATAGTGATGAGCCGACTAGCTTCCAACAGGCCATTCAGAGCGTTGACTCGGTAAAATGGCTGGATGCAATGCGGACCGAAATGGAGTCCATGTACACCAACAAAGTATGGACGTTGGACGTTGCTCCAGATGGGGTAAAACCCGTAGGATGCAAGTGGATCTTCAAAAGGAAGATTGGTGTAGATGGACAGGTTGAGACCTATAAGGCTAGACTTGTTGCAAAGGGTTTCCGTCAAAGACCTGGTTTGGACTATGACGAAACCTTTTCTCTAGTGGCTATGCTGAAATCCATTCGGATCCTTCTTGCCATTGCTGCCTTCCACGATTATGAGATTTGGCACATGGACGTAAAGACCGCTTTTCTAAATGGAAATTTAGAGGAGTGTGTCTATATGGGCCAGCCAGAGGGTTCCATTCAGAGTGGGAGCAGCGGAAAGGTGTGCAAGTTGCTTAAGTCCATCTATGGACTAAAGCAGGCATCGCGGAGTTGGAACATCTGTTTTGATGAGACGGTCAAAAAATTTGACTTTATCAAAAATCCAGATGAACCATGCATCTATAGTAGATTTGTAGCAAGAACTGTTGTATTTCTCGTTTTATACGTGGATGACATTCTCTTGATAGGAAATGACACTCCTATGCTACAATCTGTCAAAGGGTTCTTGTCACACAGGTTCTCCATGAAAGACCTGGGTGATGCCTCTTATATTCTGGGGATCCGGATCTATCATGACAGATCCAAGAGGATATTAGGACTTTCACAGTCCAGGTACATCGACACCATACTGAAAAGATTCAGTATGGAAGATTCCAAGTGCGGTAATCTACCGGCTTGTCACGGGATCACCCTCTCCAAAGAGATGTCTCCCAAGACTGATTTGGAAAGGGATCGCATGTCTGTTATACCCTACGCTTCTGCGGTAGGCTCTATAATGTATGCGATGTTGTGTACCAGACCAGATGTAGCTTATGCACTGAGTGTGGTAAGCCGGTATCAGTCAAACCCTGGGGAGAAACACTGGATAGCGGTAAAGAACATTCTCAAGTACGTGAGAAGGACTAAGGAGATGTTCTTGGTGTATGGCGGAAAAGACCTCCAGATCGAGGCCTTTGCCGACTCCAGCTTCCAGAGTGACAAGGATGATTCCAAGTCCATGTCGGGTTATGTCTTTACCCTCAATGGAGGGGCGGTGTGTTGGAAGAGTTCCAAACAGGAAACCGTTGTTGACTCGACGATGGAAGCGGAATATATCGCTGCTGCAGATGCCGCAAAAGAAGCCGTCTGGATAAGGAAGTTCTTGACAGAACTTCAGGTGGTTCCGTCCATTGTTGATCCAGTACCTCTGTATTGCGACAACAACGGGGCTATAGCTTTAGCGAAGGAACCCAGGTCCCATCAGACGTCCAGACACATCTTGAGGCGGTATCACCTGATCAGGGAGATCGTGGGTCGCCAGGAGATCGAGGTTCGGAGAGTTGCTACGGAAGATAACACTGCTGATCCATTCACGAAGGCCTTACCCCAGACTCAGTTCGAGCGGCTGATCGAGATGATAGGTCTTCGATACGCCAGTACATGGCCTTAGTGCAAGTGGGAGATTGTTAGTGTATATGCCCTAGAGGCCATTACTATATCATACTAGTTTGTATATTACTTAATGGAAGCTTGGGATATTCACCTTGTATTGACAATCTTATTCAAAATGGTAGTATGCCACTTGGTTTATTTCTACTTTAATGTGTACATGTGTTTCTTTTAGTATATCACCTATACACATTAGTGGAGCCCTTAGGATCTTTGCTTGATTACCAGCGTTGTGATGGCAGTCACACTCGTGGGGGCTGGGTAATCCACAAGCACATCCTTATGCTGGTCCCTAGTCGTAGGATTATCGAGACATGGTATCGATACTCCGGAGTAGACTAGCGTATGCGCTTCTCATCCCAGCCTGGGAGACGGTCTGTCCCATAGCCGTCATACGTCGTACTTGAGATAGTATGCGGGTTCTCGTTAGGTTACGAGTACACTGGACAGGACTCGTCGGAACTGATGGTTGGTACTATACCTATCGTCAGTTATCAGTTCCCAGGTGACATGAGTACAGCTTAGTCCGCTGACTTGACACTGTCACTTTACCTCGAGTGTGTTCCCACTGTACTTTGATTACTACCCTACCACGGCTCAAAGGAATTGCGCAAACAGGTAGTAGTTGGGTGCAGTCCCGAAGCACTTGGAGGCAGTGACGGTTAGACAGGATTCGTCTCTCCCAGTATTGGGAGTTGATATCGCGCTGTGTCTAGGAGAGCCATTACACAAAGTCCCTGGCCAGGGCAAGCGAGATATACTGGTAGGTTTCCAGTGTTATCTCAGGGTGTTCTGGGCTACACTCCGACACGACTTGTACCGCTATTAGGGGACTAACGTTTACCGCCCCCCTAGGCCCGCCATGCGATATTCTCAGACGAACAGACCGGACTGTACGGAGATTGTCACATTCAGGCTCAGTAGGAGTTCAGATGGGTTTCACCTCGTCAGTCTTCTTATCGGCACTACCTGGGGGCCGTTATGCACAGCTAGTGCCGCTTGCGGTCTGTGGTTAAACCCACTGCCAGTGTAGTGTCGAGTCTTTAGAGTCCTACACAAAGAGCTATTCGCCTTTAGGCAAAAGAGTAGAGGTTGCATGGTTTTGCGACAAGGTTCGGTCACATCCTTGCACTTGTGCACGTTTAGTGACCGGGCAGTTATTACTAGCGGGCTTTGGTTTAAGCCAGATCCTAGTATACGTTTTGAGATTGGATTTATCTCGGTTGTATTCGTGTTCCCCGGAACGCGGATGCGGGTGTGTATGCACAGTTGACAGAGACAGAGGCAGAGGATTCTCGTTAGGGTTGTTGACTGTTGACTTTTGCTAAACCCTAATGAGAATTAGAAATATGATTAACAATAATATTAATTAAGTATTATTGTGACATGGTTGGGTTGAATGGTTGACTTTGTTGACTTGTTGACTTTGTTGACCGGTTGACTAGGTTGGACTTGTTGACCACCATCATGACAATGGCTATCATTTCATGGCATTGACCTTGGCTTGCATATTTGTTCACACATTGCATTTAATGCATGAAATGATATGGCCATTTGATATGATAACAACCATCACATAATACTCAATTATTATTATATGTTATGATGATTTTGGATTATGAGAGAGAGGTTGAGAAAAGTCTTGCTCATTCTTTCATTTCCTTTCTCTCTCATGCTCAAGCTCTCCCTCTTCCTCTTGCTCTCTCTCTAGTTTATGGTTCTATTGTCTCATGTGTTGAGAAGCAAGAACCATAGAGATCAAAACCCATTACACTTCTCTACTCATCTTAGTACACAAGGTCTAGCAAGCCAAGTGTTCTAGTTTTTTCTAGTTTGAAGTAGAAGCCAAAAGGTAGAAGCTTTCAGGTGGATCCATCTTCGGCACAAGGAGACGACGAGGAGAGAACCATCCGACCACCACAAGGAGTCGAAGAGAAGTAGTTCAAGTTAAGGTATAACCCCCTAACCGAGTAGGTAAAACTCCTTGTTAGGTTGTTAGATAGTTGTTTAGCAAAGATCCGTATTTTGAGTCCATGTTACCACCCAAAGAAAAATCGTTTTTCACCATTTCCGCAAGCCCGAAAGAACCGGGAGAGGTAACGTGGACTTACAGTGGTATCAAAGCCTAGTTAAACACTATCTAACATGTTAGCAAAGTAACTAGAAGTTTGATCGGAGAAAAAGTCACGAAACACGCCCGAAAAATCAAGTTTCTGCCGATTCTGTTTTCTGTTCAAAAATTAATAAATCTTACACTAAAAATCGGCTCAGGATTTTTAAAACCTACACAAGAAAACTGGTCCACCAACTCGGTCAAAACGCCGCGGAACCGCGGCAGGAGCATGCTCCCACCGTGGATCCGCGGCCGAGTTGACTCGGTCGTGGCACAGTTTTCTTGCAGTGTGTTTTTGGGGTTGTTTTGGGATTTTTACAATATGATTTTTCTGCCCAGATTTTCCAGACAGCAAAATTTGTTTTTGGGGTTTAAAAATCCGTATTTTGATCGAACTTCTAAAGACTTAAGCTGACGGGTTTATATCTATGATGTGATATATGTATTGAACGTCTGCTAATCGTTATACGTCGATTAGTAGGGGTTATACATATCTGTGATCTGTAATGTTGATGGTATGTGTATATGAATTCATTGGATTGTCGCGGATGAATAGCCGGGGGGTTGTGAGATGAGAGTTTTCTTTATCTTTCATTTCATGTAAATTTGTAATTGATGTAATATTATTTATTTGGCCGTACAACCGGGATGGGGTTGTAGCCGTCATTGTATAATCTCTTTTACTGTTTTTGCTCCTAGGATAGACCCAAGGTGGGGTGCACATACTACCAGGTATCTCGAAGTGCCGAGTGGCCTACTCACGGTGTTGAGGGAGGTTGCTTCGCTTCGGGTACTTGGCGGGTAGTTTGCCGCACCCGTAGGGGTTTAGGGTGGGGTATTGGCTATTCATCGCGACCGTGTAATCCGCTTTTCGTTACATGCTCGTACGGAATGCGGATTCCTAGTATATCCAATGTGTTCATCTGTGATCCAGAATGGCTATCATTGCATGTGACGAATGTAAATATCTATATATGATATCTATTTAGGCGTTGCTTATGTTTTGCATCCGCACCAGTCCAGCCCCCGCTCTGTCGTTAGTTAAGTAACCTAACGGGTAATGACGGGGCCTCGTGGCGAATGCGGATGGCATAAGCGTACGTCATATTTTCGTTGTTTTCTGCAATGGTAGGATTAAATGATGGGACGCATTAAAATTAATGCAAGAAAATAAACCAAGTAAAAGTCGTTGGAACACTTTCAAAACCACTCGGTTTCTTTTCAAAAACAACTTTTAAACGCGGAGCTTAAGCCACTCCTTTTAAAAGCTATCTCGTTCCATCGATTATATCAAGTTCACTACGTTCACGGTTTCGCCAAAACCATTTGTAGCCCTCCGTCATTTCACATGGATAGTCAATAGTATTCAAGCTCTGTTTGTTGGCCAAAGTCAAGGCATAGTGATTGGTAGCTATTGGGTGTTCATGTGCAGCATAGATAGATGCGTTGGTTTAGGACAGTCGTACTGCCTTGGTGGCCAAAGTCAAAGGTAGGTACGGGT
Source organism: Agapanthus africanus (assembly GCA_030015575.1). Classification (NCBI taxonomy): domain Eukaryota; kingdom Viridiplantae; phylum Streptophyta; class Magnoliopsida; order Asparagales; family Amaryllidaceae; genus Agapanthus; species Agapanthus africanus. The sequence goes on from CM057342.1 coordinate 300,293,200, forward strand.
GGGTTCAAATTAACCTGGAGAATGACGGGTAGAACTTGACATGTGACTTATAATTTGTTGGCCAAAGTCAAGGTCATAAGAGCATGGGGCAAAAATCCACATCAGGAGTTTCTAAAGAACCAGAAACTTGCTAGCGCTGCATACCATTTGGAGTGTGATGATGGTAGGATTCCTTCAGTTTTGTCACGCGATGATATTTGGATCCCGATCCTACTGTGAGTATATGCTACTCCTCGGGAAATTTTCACTTAACGATCAATGCTATAAACCAAGTAGGTGTCTAGAAAGGTGTTAGCGGGGCTACGCCCCCAGGGAAAAGAGGTTATTTAATTAAGGAAGTTCGCAAAAGCGTTGGAAAACCTCCCTCGAAGTACCAACACTGGCCTGGCTGAACGGTTAAGCAAGTATTGTACAGTGAGATTGATCCTGACTAATTCTTCCTTTTTGGTTTGAGGAGGGATTCGAGAAACAGTGGGAGCCATCCTGTTTAGACAAACTAAAAACACTCTAAACTTGCAAGAGCATCATGCTAAAGTGTTTCTTCTCTCTCTCCTAATTGCAGCGACCAAACATCATGACTGGACTTAAGTTACTACTAGATAAAAACATACTGACAGGGCCAAACTATAAAGATTGGCTCAGAAATGTCAAAACGGCAATCACTTATGACAAGTTGGGGTATCTCCTTACCACCAAAGCTCCCCCTGTCCCAGGTCCCAAAACCAGCGTCGCGGATAAGGAAATCCGTAAGACCTGGGAAATCGACTGCGCGAAGGCCAAGTGCCTCGTGCTTGCCTCTATGGACAATGAACATCAGAGGAGGCACGAGAATATGGACCTCGAATCCATATTTCTCCATACAAAAGAACTGTATGGAGAGCAATCTCGTATCGCCAGATACGAAGTGTCGAAAAAGCTGTTTTTGACAAGATGGCCGTCGGATCATCGGTAGCGGAACACGTGCTTAATATGATTGGCTTCATTAAGGAGCTCGCGGACCTTGGGACCACGATAGAGAACGAGCTCTATACGGACTTGATTCTCCAGTCCCTTCCTTCCACTTACGCCCAATTTATCCTGAACTTCAACTTGCAAGAAAAAGAAGTTGAACTTTCAAAACTCCTCAACATGCTGAGGAGTGCAGAGGGCACCCTACAGAAAGGTAGGGAAACATCCACTTTATTTATAGGAGGATCTTCCTCTTCTAGGTCCAAGGCGAAAGCCAAGGGAAAGAAGAAGAAAGCCCCCGCCAAACCAAGGGGCGGTGTTAGTAAAGTGGATACGAAGGGAAAGACAAAGGCAACAAAGGTAGCGGGAAAGCTTGTGGGAAAGGAAGAATGCTTTTACTGTCACAAGAGTGGACACTGGAAAAAGGATTGCAGAGCTTGGATGGCCAGAAACCAGGATCTGAAGCAAGTTGCGGCTTCAGCTTCAGGTGTGTATGTTATTGAAAACTGTCTATCAATAAACTCTACATCCTGGGTATTGGATACCGGATCAGGATCTCATATCTGTAATTCTTTACAGGCACTGAGAAGGCGTAGGGTTTTGAAGGCAGGTGATATGACCCTCGGAGTTGCAAACGGAGCTGGCATGGATGCTGAGTCCGTGGGGGACTATCACCAGGGAATGTCAGATGGACATGTTTTGGTTTTGCGTGATTGTTATTTTGTACCTAATGCAACCTGTAATATCATATCTGTATCTTTATTATCTAAAGAAGGTTATGAATTTGCATTTGTAAGTAATGTTGTAAACATTCACCTTAATCAAGTTTTGATTGGGTCAGGTACATTAAGCAATGGTATATACGTATTAAACCAACCACAGATTTTCAATGTCCAGAATACACACAAAAGAAAGTCTCCGGAAACAAATCAGACTTTCTTATGGCATTGTAGACTGGGTCACATCAATAAGAGAAGGTTGACGAAATTACATACAGAAGGATATTGGGATCCGTTTGAATATCAATCATATGCAACTTGTCAATCCTGTCTCAAAGGAAAGGTGACAAAGACTCCGTTCATTGGACACGGAGTAAGAGCGAGCGAGCTCTTGGGACTCGTACACAGCGACGTGTGCGGTCCAATGTCTACACATGCGCGAAGCGGTTATTCTTACTTCATTACTTTTACGGATGACTTTTCAAGGTACGGATATGTCTTCTTAATGAAACATAAATCCGAAGCCTTTGGAAAATTCCAGGAATATAAGAATGAAGTAGAAAAACAAACCGGCAAAAGTATCAAGACACTGAGATCTGATCGAGGTGGTGAATACTTGAGTGCCGAGTTCCTGGATTACCTAAAAGAGAATGGAATTCTCTCTCAGCTTACTCCTCCATACGCTCCGCAACATAACGGTGTATCGGAGAGACGGAACCGGACCCTATTGGATATGGTACATTCCATGATGAGTAACGCTGAGTTACCGCGATCATTCTGGGGATATGCACTAGAATCAGCTGCATACCTTTTGAACCGAGTTCCAACTAAGACTGTGCTTACCACACCATATCAGATGTGGTATGGGAAGAAACCCTATCTTAAGCACATTAAGACATGGGGATGTCCAGCTTTTGTCAAAAAGCAGCATGCGGACAAACTCGAGGCACGCTCAGTACAGTGCAAGTTTGTGGGATATCCAAAGAACTCCAAGGGATATTTCTTCTATTGCGAGGAGGAACAAAAGGTTTTTGTTTCTCGTCATGCCCACTTCTTGGAAACTCAGTTTTTGGAAAATCAGATAAGTGGGAGCGCAATAGAACTGGAAGAAATTCCAGAACCACGAGCTATTACTGAAAGCTTAGTAGAACCAGAGGGTTCGAAAGATCATTACATTCCTGCGCCGCTCCGCAGGAGTAGTAGGCAGTCTCATCCGCCCGAGAGATACTACAGTTTTCTCATAGACGGGGATAGAGAGGATTGCATCATTGATAGTGATGAGCCGACTAGCTTCCAGCAGGCCATTCAGAGCATTGATTCGGTAAAATGGCTGGATGCAATGCGGACCGAAATGGAGTCCATGTACACCAACAACGTATGGACGTTGGACGTTGCTCCAGATGGGGTAAAACCCGTAGGATGCAAATGGATCTTCAAAAGGAAGATTGGTGTAGATGGACAGGTTGAGACCTATAAGGCTAGACTTGTTGCAAAGGGTTTTCCTCAAAGACCTTGTTTGGACTATGACGAAACCTTTTCTCTAGTAGTTATGCTGAAATCCATTCGGATCCTTCTTGCCATTGCTGCCTTCCACGATTATGAGATTTGGCACATGGACGTAAAGACCGCTTTTCTAAATGGAAATTTAAAGGAGTGTGTCTATATGGACCAACCAGAGGGTTTCATTCAGAGTGGGAGCAGCGGAAAGCTGTGCAAGTTGCTTAAGTCCATCTATGGACTAAAGCAGGCATCGCGGAGTTGGAACATCTGTTTTGATGAGACGGTCAAAGAATTTGGCTTTATCAAAAATCCAGATGAACCATGCATCTATAGTAGATTTGTAGCAAGAACTGTCGTATTCCTCGTTTTATACGTGGTTGACATTCTTTTGATAGGTAATGACATTCCTATGCTACAATCTGTCAAAGGGTTCTTGTCACACAGGTTCTCCATGAAAGACCTGGGTGATACCTCTTACATTATGGGGATCCGGATCTATCGTGACAGATCCAAGAGGATATTAGGACTTTCACAGTCCAGGTACATCGACACCATACTGAGAAGATTCAGTATGGAAGATTCCAAGCGCGGTAATCTACCGGCTTGTCACGGGATCACCCTCTCCAAAGAGATGTCTCCCAAGACTGATTTGGAAAGGGATCGCATGTCTATTATACCCTACTCTTCTGCGGTAGGCTCTATAATGTATGCGATGTTGTGTACCAGACCAGATGTCGCTTATGCACTGAGTGTGGTAAGCCGGTATCAGTCAAACCCTGGGGAGAAGCACTGGATAGCGGTAAAGAACATTCTCAAGTACCTGAGAAAGACTAAAGAGATGTTTTTGGTATATGGCGGAAAAGACCTCCAGATCGAGGCATTTCCTGACTCCAGCTTCTAGAGTGACAAGGATGATTCCAAGTCTATATCGGGTTATGTCTTTACCCTCTATGGAGGGGCGGTGTGTTGGAAGAGTTCCAAACAGGAAACCGTTGCTGACTCGATGATGAAAGCGGAATATATCGCTGCTGCAGATGCCGCAAAAGAAGCCGTCTGGATAAGGAAGTTCTTGACAGAACTTCAGGTGGTTCCGTCCATTGTTGATCCAATACCTCTGTATTGCGACAACAATGGGGCTATAGCTTTAGCAAAGGAACCCAGGTCCCATCAGAGGTCCAGACACATCTTGAGGCAGTATCACCCGATCAGGGAGATCGTGGGTCGCCAGGAGATCGAGGTTCGGAGAGTTGCTACAGAAGATAACACTGCTGATCCACTCAAGAAGGCCTTACCCCAGACTCAGTTCAAGCGGCTGATCGAGATGATAGGTCTCCGATACGCCAGTACATGGCCTTAGTGCAAGTGGGAGATTGTTAGTGTATTGACCTAGAGGCCATTACTGTATCATACTAGTTTGTATATTACTTAATGGAAGCTTGAGATATTCACCTTGTATAGACAATCTTGCTCAAAATGGTAGTATGCTACTTGGTTTGTTTCTACTTTAATGTGTACATGTGTTTCTTTTAGTATATCACCTATACACATTAGTGGAGCCCTTAGGATCTTTGCTTGATTACCAGCGTTGTGATGGCAGTCACACTCGTGGGGGCTGGGTAATCCACAAGCACATCCTTATGCAGGTCCTTAGTCATAGGATTATCGAGACAGGGCATCGATACTCCGGAGTAGACTAGCGTATGCGCTTCTCATCCCAGCCTGGGAGACGGTCTGTCCCACACCCGTCAGTACGTCGTACTTGAGATAGTATGCGGGTGCTCGTTAAGTTACGAGTACACTGGACAGGACTCGTCGGGAACTGATGGTTGGTACTATACCTATCGTCAGTTATCAGTTCCCAGGTGACATGAGTACAGCTTAGTCCGCTGACTTGACACTGTCACTTCGCCTCGAGTGTGTTCCCACTGTACTTTGATTACTACCCTACCACGACTCAAAGGAGTCGTGCAAACAGGTAGTACTTGGGTGCAGTCCCGAAGCACTTGGAGGCAGTGACGGTTAGACAGGATTCGTCTCTCCCGGTATTGGGAGTTGATATCGCGCTGTGTCTAGGAGAGCCATTACACAAAGTCCCTGGCCAGGGCAAGCGAGATATACTGGTAGGTTTCCAGTGTTATCTCAGGGTGTTCTGGGCTACACTCCGACACGACTTGTACCGCTATTAGGGGACTGACGTTTACCGCCCCCCTAGGCCCGCCATGCGATATTCTCAGGCGAACAAACTGGACTGTACGGAGATTGTCACATTCAGGCTCAGTAGGAGTTCAGATGGGTTTCACCTCGTCAGTCTTCTTATCGGCATCTACCTGGGGGCCGTTACGCATAGTTAGTGCCGCTTGCGGTCTGTGGTTAAACCCACTGCCTGCGTAGTGTCGAGTCTTTAGAGTCCCACACAGAGAGCTATTCGCCTTTAGGCAAAAGAGTAGAGATTGCATGGTTTTGCGACAGGGTTCGGTCACATCCATGCACTTGTGCACGTTTAGTGACCGGGCAGTTATTACTAGCGGGCTTTGGTTTAAGCCAGATCCTAATATACGTTTTGGGATTGGATTTATCTCGGTTGTATTCGTGTTCCTCGGAACGCGGATGCGGGTGTGTATGCACAGTTGACAGAGACAGAGGCAGAGGATTCTCGTTAGGGTTGTTGACTGTTGACTTTTGCTAAACCCTAATGAGAATTAGAAATATGATTAACAATAATATTAATTAAGTATTATTGTGACATGGTTGGGTTGAATGGTTGACTTTGTTGACTTTGTTGACCGGTTGACTAGGTTGGACTTGTTGACCACCATCATGACAATGGCTATCATTTCATGGCATTGACCTTAGCTTGCTTATTTGTTCACACATTGCATTTAATGCATGAAATGATATGGCCATTTGATATGATAACAACCATCACATAATACTCAATTATTATTATGTGTTATGATGATTTTGGATTATGAGAGAGAGGTTGAGAAAAGTCTTGCTCATTCTTTCATTTCCTTTCTCTCTCATGCTCAAGCTCTCCCTCTTCCTCTTGCTCTCTCTCTAGTTCATGGTTCTATTGTCTCATGTGTTGAGAAGCAAGAACCATAGAGATCAAAACCCATTATACTTCTCTACTCATCCTAGTACACAAGGTCTAGCAAGCCAAGTGTTCTAGTTTCTTATAGTTTGAAGTAGAAGCCAAAAGGTAGAAGCTTTCAGGTGGATCCATCTTTGGCACAAGGAGACGACGAGGAGGGAACCATCCGACCACCACAAGGAGTCGAAGAGAAGAGTTCAAGTTAAGGTATAACCCCCTAACCGAGTAGGTAAAACTCCTTGTTAGGTTGTTAGATAGTTGTTTAGCAAAGATCCGTATTTTGAGTCCATGTTACCACCCAAAGAAAAATCGTTTTTCACCATTTCCGCAAGCCCAAAAGAACCGGGAGAGGTAACGTGGACTTACAGCTCGGGCTCGACTGCCTCTGGGAGGGCTTTTCGATCCCCAGCGTTGTGGCAGGGAAGCTGCCCGCTGGGGATAGCCGAGCGAGGAAAGCTCGGGCTCGACTGCCTCTGGGAGGGATTTTTGATCCCTGGCGTTGCGGTAGGGAAGCTACCCGCCAAGGATAGCCGAGCAGGGTAGCTGCTGGGCTTCCTCTTAGTGAGGGCTTAGATCCTTGGGCGAGGTGGCCCTCAAGCCGCCGTGGCGAGCCCCCTCTGTGTGACCGCGTCAAGGGAGGGGGTGTCGTCTATTCGGCCGGCGAGGGCGTTGATGACGGTCGCCGGAGGATGTTCACCCGCGCCTCCAGTGAGGGGGAGGCGGCGGCTGATATCTGGATCTTCAGGGTGATCGCTTGCCATGGGGATGGAGATCGGAAGGCCAACTTTGTTTTTTGTGGAGTCTGTTTCCCACAGACGGCGCCAACTGATGGAGCTCCTTTTCGGGCCTCCGTCAGATGTTGTCTTCCGTTGATTTCCCGGTGGGCTTAGTTGATTATCTTCCTTCGCGTGTGGATCTCAATGGGTTTTTGGAAGAAGAGGTGAGGTGAGGAAGTTGCTGCCGTGTACCTGTAAAGAAGTCCCGGGGTGGTTTGGTACCACCGAGGACCCTCCGACGCTCAAGTTAGTGATGAGATCCGAGCAGAGTAACGACTTAAAGTGTAAAAAATGGCTTACTTGACCCCTCTGTGATGGGGGTTTATATAGTAGTGGTGGCAGGCAGCAGCAAGCGCGAGAATCTCGCCGGCAGTTACGCTCCCGACGTCACGCCCGCGTAGAGAGCGGATCGCCCATTAATGGGGATCGTGATAGTGTGGAACGTGTGATGCTGTTGGCGCAGGATCTGCGCATGACGAGATTCGCGGAGCGACGGTTACGCCTGTGAGTGGTGGAGTTGGTCGGAGGGCCGAGGAAGACGGCCTCGGCCGGGAGCTCGGGACGAGTGAGGAGGCCGAGAAGTCTTGGTCCTGTAGTAGCTCGGGGCGAGCTGAGGGGCCGAGGAGGCTAATTTGCAAGGGACCCCGAGGAGGGCCAGCTTGTGCTTGCAGGTCGGGCATAGGACGGCTTGGTCGGCCCCTGTGGGCCTTTTCTTCTGAGTCTTGGGATACGTCATCTGCCACGTGTCATGATCTGATCCGATTGGTGAGATCGCCAATATCGAGCATCATCAAAATCTTTGGAAAGTTCTGTAATCAATTACTGGTGCAATCGACTACTGGTCATCTGTTAAGTGGATTTCTACAAATACTTGCTCATTCCACATGTTAGTAATAACTCCGCTAGTTTTAGATGCAGAAACAAGCATCTCGATCATCTATACTATTTCACTTAGTGGCCATATATATTTTTAAAATGGAATTAATCCTGCAAACAATGATCTAATTTTACATTCAGATTTTCTTTTTGCTGGACTTTTAATAACACCACATGCATATTCAATTGTTTGAATATTTGAAGAACATACTTGATATGCATCATGTACAACAAGATTAAGTATATGGCATGCACAAAAAATATAGAAAAAATTGACTGTTGCAAATTGGGTTGTATAATCGAATAAATTCAATAACAACAGAATTATTGTTACTACTATTGTCAAAAGAAATAGAATTTATTTGGTCTTGATATATGTATCTTTTTTTACTTCAACTATAAATATTATATACTTATTTACTGAAAACTCTCAACAGATTTGGGTCATTTTAACAAAACTCTCATTACCTTTGAAACTAAAGTAACTACTATAACCTGACGGTCAACGTTGGTCAACATTATTGTTTATGTCAAATGACCATTTTGCCCTTTCATAATGTAATAAATTAATAATAAATTATATTTTAAATAATTTTAATAATTATTAACTATTAATTATTAATTCGCTTTGGGGAAGTGAGAGCCAGAGGCAGGAGGGGAGCTGGAGTGAGGGGCGCCGCCGTCGGGAGGAGGCGAAGGTGGTGCTGACGGAAAGAGGGGAAGTCGGAGTGTGGAACGCCGGCGAGGTGAACTCGAAGAAGAAGAAGATGAAGAAGAAGATCTTGATGGTGATGGTGATGGTGATGCCGATGTTGATGATGATGATGATGATGATGATGATGATGATGATGTGAGGGTAAAGGGTGGGGGTTGGAGGGAGCCCAGTGGGTGGAGTCGGCGCCAGTGACGACGACGAGAAGATGATGATGAAAAAGAAGATGATGAAGTGGGAGCTGAGGGTGGGGACAGAGAATGGCAGCGGCGGCGACGACAGTGACGAGAAAGGAAAGAAGAAGAAGATGAAAAAAAAGATGGTGGTGGTGATGATGATGATGATGAAGATGATGATGTGGGTGCAAACGGTGGACGTTGCCGATCATCGGAAAAAATGGTGGAGGATGTATTTTTTACCGCCACCTAAAGTAAAAATTTTCGTGGCTCCGTTTTCCTTCGTGATTCTCATATATTAATATGTTGTTAATTTATTGTCTTAAAATCTCAAGGGTTAAAAAACATTTAAAAAATTATTTTGAAAAACCATTCATAAACAAACAAAACAAAAACAAAAAGCAATCCAATAAAATAATAAGAAGATAGAACGAGTGTTTCTCCATTGTACGGGAAATTCTCAACCACATATTTCTTGCAGTCTCCGCCTCCTCCTCTTCCTCCGATCTCCCACTCTCGAGTCGAATGGCAACTCCCACCGTCAACAGATGGCTCAGGCCCGAGGTTTTTCCCCTTTCATTCATAAGTTTTTTCGCCTCAAATCTCGGATCTACTCTCTTCAAACTTCGTTCCGTTTTTCCTTTCATTTTTGAAAAATAAAAAAATCTGTATATAAATCAGCACTGATCGTCTCTTGATCTAGCTTACTTGAAAATTATCTGTATTTAAATCATCGGCTCGTCTATATAGTTGGATCTAAATAAAAAAAAACACTCCACTTTCTCATTTCTTTTCCCTAATTTCTTCTTCTTCATTTTTTGGAAATTTTCTTTATATAAATCAGCTCCTGATCTATAGTTTCTAGAAACTCAATTTTCTGTAAATAAATAAGTAGCTCGATCGTGTTATAGATCTGGTCTAACAACTCCACTTTCTTTCCTCGTCCCCCCCCTCCTTTTCTTTTCGTGAAATTTTTCTGTGTTTAAATAAGCAACCGATCTATTCTACAAGCTCCATTTTCTCGTTTTTATTAAGAAAATTTTGTATATTTGCGACCTTAGGTTTACCCGCTGTTTGTTGCTGTTGGTACTGCCGTCGGGATCTGCGCTTTCAGCCTCGTCCGCAACATGTGCATCAATCCTGAAGTGAGGTGAAATTCTCTCATCTTCAGTTTCTTTCGCTAGATTTTAGAGATTTTTGAAGAAATTGGATGAGTTTCTTTTCTTTTTTTTTGGATTAGATTGGATTATGCAGTTATATATTTATATTTATATTTTGAGATAATTGGTGGTATAAATTAGCCACCCATTTATGATAGGGACCCGGGCTCGATCCCTTGTCTCCCCAATCCCACCAATTGGCTACTCCAAGCCCTTGCAGTTATATATTACTAGCATTTTGCATATGATCGCACATTTTATTAATAAAATGTGTTTTACTAATAGAAATCTCAATGAACTATTGTGGCTTTATCTTATGCGAGTCCAAAAAAAAAATTCTTGAGCCCATGGATAAATATAAAATGGGAGCTTTTGGCCTAAAATTATTTTGAATGTTAATAAGTGAAGAAAATGGTCATTTTATTAACTTGGATCAAGAGTATTCTAGAAGATATTATAATATGTTATTTACCATATTTAAGTAAAAAAAAGTAGTTTTAAGTAAATGAAAGTAGAAGTTGAAAAATGATAAGATTAAAATACCTTCTAGAGAGTTCTTTTTATCTTAAGTTTGAGTATAATGTAGATTGAATTTGGATTTCACACTAATTTCTAGAAAGTTTTTTTTGTCTCAAGTTTTAGAGAATGTGGAGTGAATTTGAAATTTAATTTAATAAAATAGTTAATTATTTTTTTTCTTTGATGATGTGGAGGCTCTAAGATTTAAGAAATTTTCACCTTTTTTCTTTATTTTTCAAAAATAGAGGAGGTGGACTCTAACCAATGCCATTTGCATTATATAATAGTATAGATTTGTGCCTAAAGGGTCTTAAGTTTCTATAATCTAGGTTTAGGATCAGTTTAAGAAGTAGAGTGATTAGATGTTTCGTTAGTGGAAAGCATTGTAAATGTCTAGTTGATGAAGTTAGATTGAAAATTTGGGTTTTAGGAAGATGCATTTGCAGCAGATATAACATTGAATGATTATACATTGTTGGAAGCACCGAATGATTCTCTTAGTATAGCCTATGTAGCTGAACTTCAATAGAATGACTCATGTTCATTTGAGTGAGGAGCGAGTTTCTTCAACTATAGTAATTGATTGTTTTCATGGTAAGACGGATTTTTAAGGGTAGTATTCATTATGGGAAATTTTCGTTTTGTCTCGTAAACCGCATGCAGGCCAATTATTTCATTTTTGCCCATGTCTTTAGACGGCATCAATTATTACAAGGGTTGTTTTAACTCGATCGGACAATGGTTTATGATTTTATATAATCTACCGGGAAAGGGGAATAACTGCTAGAGTAATCATGATGTTTATTTGTCAATGCACATTAATTCCATCCCTAGGCCTTAGTCATTTACATAGGTTGCATGAATGAAACTAGTATCATTGATTATAGGTGAATGAGATTAAGTTCAAGGAATATGTGATATCACAACTCTATTGCAATAGAACATTCCCGGTAATAATGCTTGTAATACCGTAAATTGATCTCTGTGAGAAGAAACAATTCTAGATGAATGCAGTGATTATAAAAGCATGTCTTTCTAATTTCTAAAGTTAATATGCATTATATTAAGCATTGAATCATTTTAGTTCATATTTTAACTAAACAGTCTCTTGGATTGAAAGCAATTCATCTAATGTGCACCAAACTAGTAATTTACGGAATTTCGCATGTTCAGTATCTTTCTTTAATTCTAATTTGTGAAGGTGACTTCCCTCGGGTGATAGTTCAGAGACTATACTTTGGGCTGCCATTATTGTTGTTAGTAATCTTATATTCTAACTGATGGAAATTCAAGATCCGACAACCTTGTATTTCCAACACCCTTGACTTATTTTGTCATTTGTATATGTAGATAGACAAGTACACTGTATGCTTCATTTATATAATAAGATGGTGTGGATTTATTTTTGAGTAAAGCAATAAGCAAAGCACAACATCTAACCATCTTTTCTGACAACTCCAATCTGTTGCTAACAAGGGCTTGTTTGGGAGCACGTTTAGGATAACTGTGGGTTATTTTTAAGTGAAGTTAGGGGCAAACTTTGGTTTGCAAGCCCCAAACTCTACTTCAAAATAAATTATTGTTAAGCCAAAAAATATGTCGTTCGGAAGCGGCGCTATATCGGACCCGGGTGTAGTGTCAAATATGCAAGGGTTTCATTGGATCTGTCTAGCCTCTTGGAACAAAAGTTCCCTTAGAGGTAGATCAAAAGTTCCTTTACAGGTAGATCAACAGAATTAGTGGAGGCGATAATTAGGAGGAGAGTTGGTATTATATGTTTTCAAGAAATTAAGTGCGAAGGTGAAAAACATAGAGTTAAAGAGCCATAGAGTTATAAGCAATGGTATACGGGTAGAGATAGAAATCGTAATGGAGTAGATGTAATCATAGATAGACGGTTGCTTGAGAATGTAGTTGAAATTAAAAGAAAAGGTGATAGGATTTTACTAGTTAAGCTTATTTTAGGTGGGAGATACTTAATATTATTAGTGCTTATGCACCACAAATATGGCTTGATGACGCTAATAAGCATCGGTTTTGGGAGGATTTAAACGAGATGGTGCAACGGATACCCAGTAGAGATGAGTTATTTATTGGGGTGATCTCAATGGACATGTAGGTACTAATCGTAGTGAGTCTGATACTATTCATGGAGGTTTTGGTTTTGGACAGAGGAATGAAACATGTAACTCAATTTTAGATTTTGCCTTGTCTTGTGACTTGATTTTGGCAAATGCTTGTTTTAGAAAAAGGAGTTAATCACCTTTAGGAGTGAATCGAGTGTTAGTCAAATAGACTTTTTTTGGCTATAGAAGTATAGATAGAGGTTGTATCGATTGTAAGGTAGTGCCAGGTGAGAGTATAACCACTCAACATAGAATTTTAGTTCTAGATGTTTAGTTTAGAAGAGGGGTCTAGGAAGATTAGATGTAAAGTAGAGCGTAGAGTTAGGTGGTGGCGACTGAAGGAAGGTAATAAAGTAGCCTTTATAGAGAGTGTAGTTCAAGAAGCTGATTGGGAGTCCGAAGACGATTCGGACACAATATAGGATAAAATGGCTAGTTGCGTTAAGAGGGTAACTGGAGATCTGCTTGGTGAGTCGAGTGATGATGTTTCACCATTTAAGGACACATCATGATGGAATGAAGAAGTAAATGCTGTTATTAAAATCAAGAGGGGTTCTTATAAAGATTGAAGAAAAGCAAAGATGTAAAGAGACTTAAGAAGTATAAAATAGCTAAAAAGAAGCTTAAGAAAGCTGTTCGGGAAGCCAAAGAAGATAAGGTATACAAAGAAGTGTACGCGAAGTTGGATACTAAGAAGGCTGAAAATGATATATACAAGATTGTTGGGATGAGGGAGAGGATGACCAGAGACTTGTGTGCGGTGAAGTGTGTCAAAGATGAAGATAAGAAGTTTTTAGTTCAATATGAGGATATCAAGGAGAATTGGAGAGATTATTTTGACAAATTGTTCAATGAGAGTTTTAACTAATGATGTGGGTGGACTTGTCATTTAATCTCAAGATATAAACTGTGATTTTATGCGTAGGATAAGAATATCTGAGGTTACAGAGGTTTTGAAGAGGATGAAATCAAGGAAAGTTGTTAGTCCAGACGGGATTTCTATTAAGGTATGGAGATGTCTAGGAGAGATGGGCATTAGATGGCTGACAGACCTGTTTAATTAGATTTGACAAACCAAAAAGATACCAAATGAGTGAAGAAAGATTACCCTTGTACCTTTCTACAAGAATAAGGGTGGCATTCAAAGTTCAAACTATCGTGGAATAAAACTTATGTGTCATACCATAAAGCCTTGGGAGAGTGATTGAACACATGCTAAAACATAATGTTAAGATAACAGAGAACTAGTTTGGGTTCATGCCTGGATAATGGACGACAAAAGCTATTCATTTGTTTCGTCAACTTATCGAACAGAGAGAAGTGATTTGCATGCGGTGTTTATTGACTTAGAGGAAGCTTATGACAAGATACCTAGAGAGATATTATGGCGGACAATGATAAAGAAAGGAGTCCCAATTAGGTACATAGATATTATCAAGGACATGTATGGAGTAGTGGCAAATGTAAGGTTTTACGACTGCCTAACGAGATATTTTTCAATTACAATTGGCTTGCATCAAGGATCCTCATTAAGTATATTATTGTTTTCCATAGTGATGGATGGACTTATTAGAACTATCTAAGATGAAGTACCTTGGTGTATGTTATTCGCTGATGATATTGTTCTGGTAAATGAGATGAAAACAGAGGTTAATACCAAATTGGAGTTGTGGTGGCAAACGTTGGAATCTCGAGGGTTTAGATTGAGTAGGTCCAAGACAACATATATGCAATGTAAATTTAGTGAACAGAGAAGCCAAGATCACAGTGGTAAACACCGAAAGGGCAAGAGATATCACCGAGCGATCGGTTTAGATATCTAGGTTCTATCATCCAAAAGGATGGGGGATCGATAGCGATATCAACCTGAGGATTCAGGCTGGTTGAAGTGGAGGAGCGCAACGGGGATCTTGTGCGACCGTAACTTTCCGTTAAGGTTGAAAGGGAAGTTTTATCGAAGTGTTATTCGGCATGTCTTGTTATATGGTACAGAATACTAGGCTCCTAAAAAACATCATGCACAGAAAATGCATGTAGCGGAGATGCGCATGTTTCGTTGGATGTGTGGTAACACTAGAAAGGATAAAGCATGCAAAGGTTGGTGCGATGCATGTAGCAGAGATTGCGGTATTTAATACTACAAGATTTTGAAATTTCGTATTTTTAAACTCTGATATTCGCATACATGGAAAACGGCTTCAACAAAATGGTGCTGTTGCCCAAGTAAAAACATTTTCATTGGGATGATCCATATTTATCCATATATTGTTCTGACCATCTTCTTAGGTGGTATGTTCCTGACCCAGAAGTCAAAAGTGTTATAACATTATGTCATGATCAGGCCTGTGTTGAACCACTATAACAAAATGATCAAAACACGTGCAATGGCCACTCAAATCAACTACTTGCATTTTACGAGCTTCTAGAAATTCAACAAGTGATTTCACTATTGTTTTGGACAACATAAAGACTCTAATTATGTTGAAAATATTGTGTGAAGTATATGGTAATTGAATTTGAGAAGTAAAAGTCAAATCGAGCCGAATTCATTGACCAAAGAATCCTAGAGCAACCTCGAAAGATTTGTGCAAAAATGTTTATATCAAAATTGAGGATTAAATCAGATACGATGATCCTAGAAATTGGAGCTCCCAATTCAATTATATGGTCACTAATTAGCGGCCTCACGGTTCTTTTGGTCGCTAATTAGCGGACAAAATTTGGAATTTTGGTGTCGGCAATGAAGTGTTCTATGATGGGGTCCACATATTTATGACATTGCTTAAATTCTCTGAAAGTTTTTCTATAAATACAGATCAAGGGGGAAGCATTTGACATATAGAAAGATACCTTAAAAAATAGTGTTCTTGTTTGTAATAACTTATGATATTTTAATGAAAAATCAATTTGCTCTAGCCATTAGAGTTCATCTTCTTCAAGAGCTTGCCTGATATTAATTTTCTAGTGAAGGGTAAGTGTTTTTTGGTTAGTGTTAAGAGTTGGTATTTATTTAGTATTTTTTTTACTAATGTCTACTTTAGTTTACTTGATTTTTGAACACTTGTTCTTTTCTTTACTTTGTGCGATGTTGGAAATACTTATTTTTGGTTTAATCTTTCTTTGGATTACTCGTAATGAGGGCAAGCGTAGTGATGCTCATCGCAAAAATGATAAAAAATGCAAATAATTAATTTTGTTGCAAGAATGAGATGCTATTTTAATGGATTGGTTTTGATCTCACTATTCTTTGATCCGTATTTTTTTTTAAAGAATTGGACTATATAACAAGTAAACACGGATCTTCCGACCCCAGATTTTTCAACCTCTCTTCTCAATACGGGGTTAGATTTTTCTACTTCACAATACGGGGTTAAAAGTTGACTTGAATTCAGTTATGGAGAATAAGTCGTGAGCGATTGTTATGGAGGTTGGTAATAAATTAAAGAAGTGGAAGGATAAGAAAACTTATATGATGATCTTGTAAAGGTATGACTTCGACTCTAATTTTACGAGTTAACAAAGAATATAGATTTGTGCTTGGAAGGCTTGTCTATACTCTCAAATCGTTAATTTTCTAATCCACATATGTTTAGTTTATTATTAACACAATTGTAACTAATAACAAATGAAAGAAATGGAGAGATAAGGGAATCTAGGTGATGAATCTTGTGTTTGGAAGGCCTAGCCTATACTCGCAAGTTCTAACCAAGGAAATTGATTTGTGCTTAGAAGGCTTGCCTATACTCGCAATCCGTTTATTTCCTAATCCACATCTTTTTAGTTTATTCTAGCACAAATCCAATTAGTTGCTAACTATGATGTATTTTGACGTTTTATGGTACATTTTTGATATTTCGTGCTCACAAACATCATGTTAATAACTAGTTAAGAGCTTAACTAATTAAATATGGATTGACGACCGATATTTGGTAAGAAATAGATTAAAGAGAAGTATAGGGATTTTAACTATTCATTGCTATCATTTCTAGCAAGTTATTCTTTAATTCTTTATTCTAATTATAAATAAATTCAAAACAATCTTTGAAGCCATTTTTTAATAGCCCATCTAAAGCATCGTTTTATCACTGTTTCCCTGCGGACGAGCCGTAGTCATCACTTGCTTATCGCAAATGTTGATTGCGGTATTTATACTATTAGATTTTGAAATTTCGTATTTTTAAACTCTGATATTCGCATACACGGAAATCGACTTCAACAAAATGGCGTCGTTGTCGTGATAGAACACTTGGCTTCTGGGTCAGGAACACACTGTCTAAGGAGTTGACCAGGACAATATTTGAATAAATATGGACCATCCTAGTAAAAATGTTTTACTCGGACAAGAAATTTTGACCTGTCCTAATTTGACCATCTGCGATAAGAAAATGAT
Organism: Agapanthus africanus; assembly: GCA_030015575.1. Classification (NCBI taxonomy): domain Eukaryota; kingdom Viridiplantae; phylum Streptophyta; class Magnoliopsida; order Asparagales; family Amaryllidaceae; genus Agapanthus; species Agapanthus africanus. The sequence goes on from CM057342.1 coordinate 300,310,196, forward strand.
GAGTACGAGTCGTCCGCAGGGAAACGGCGATAACAACATTGCTTTAGACATGCTATTAAAGAATAGTTTCAAAGCGGTGGAGCACGAAATATTCACGCAGACTAAAAGGGTATGATTTAATCGAGATTTATATTATTATGGACCTAGGTGATGGATCTTGTGTTTGAAAGGCCTGGCCTATACTCGCAAGTTTTAACCAAGGAAACATATTTGTGCTTGGAAGGCTTGCATTTACTCGCAATCCGTTTATTTCCTAATCCACATCTCTTTAGTTTGTTTCTAGCACAACTCCAATTAATTATTAACTATGATGTGTTTTGACGTTTTATGCTCCATCACCTTAACATGTATGTGTTTGATATTTCGTGCTCATAAACATCAAGTTAGTAATTAGTTTGAGTTTTAACTTATTAAGTACGGATTCACAACTCGTATTTGGTAAGATACAAATTAAAGAGAAGTTTAGGGATTTTTTCTATTCATTGATAACCGATTCTAATTTCTAGCAAGTTATTCTTTAATTCTTTATTGTAATTATAAACAAACTCAAAACAATCTTTGAAATCATTCTTTAATAGCCCGTCTAAAGCATCATTTGCTATCGCTGTTACCCTGAAAACGACCCGTACTCATCATTTGCTTATCGCAAATGTTGATTGCGGTATTTAATACTACAAGATTCTATAATTCCGTATTTTTAAACTTTAATATTCGCATACACGGAAAACTAGTTCAACAAAATGGGGTTGTTGCGGCAGGTAAACCAACATTATTGAAGTTGTTTTCCGTGTATGCGAATATCAGAGTTTAAAAATATGGAATTTTAGAATCTTATAGTATTAAATACCGCAATCAACATTTGTGATAAGCAAATGATGAGTACGGGTCGTCCGCAAGAAAACAATGATAACAACGATGCCTTAGACGGGCTATTAAAGAATGGTTTCAAAGATTGTTTTGAATTTGTTTATAATTACAATAAAGAATAACTTGCTAGAAATGAGAGTCAGATATCAATGAATAACTAAAATCCCTATACTTCTCTTTAATCCGTATCTTACCAAATATAGGCTGTCAATCCATATTTAATAAGTTATGCTCTTAACTAATTAACATGATGCCTGTGAGCACGAAATATCAAACACATACATGTTAAAGTGGTGGAGCATAAAACGTGATAACACATTATAGTTAGCAACTAATTGGATTTGTGCTAGAAACAAACTATAGAGATGTGGATTAGGAAATAAACGGATTGAGAGTATAGGGAAGCCTCCAAGCATAAATTCATTTAATTGGTTAGAACTTGCAAGCATATGCTAGGCCTTCTAAGTACAAGATTCATCACCTAGGTTTCTTTGTCCCACCATTTCTTTCATTTGTTACTAGTTAGAATTGTGTTAACAATAAACTAAAAATATGTGGATTAGGAAATTAAAGGATTGAGAGTATAGGTAAGCCTTTCGAGCACAAATCCGCATCCTTGGTTAGAACTTATAAAATTAGAGGCGAAACCATCTTTTTACAAGACCATCACCTAGTTTTTCTTATCCTTCCACTTTAATTTATTACCAACCTCCATAACAATCATTCACGACTTATTCCCATGGCCGAATTCAAGTTAACCTCTAACCTCATATTGTGAAGTAGAAAAATCTAGGCCCATATTGAGAAGAGGGGTTGAAAGATCTAAAGTCGAGAGCTCCGTGTTTGCTTGTTATGAAGTTCAATTCTCTAAAAAAAATACGGATAAAAAAATAGCGAGATCAAAACCAATCCATTAAATTACCAACATCTCATTCTTGCAACAAAAGTAATTACCTACCATTTTTAAATAATTTTTGTGATGAACATCACTATACTTACTATCATTACGAGTAATCCAAAGAAAGATCAAACCAAAAATAAGTATTTCCAATATCGTACAAAGAAAAGAATAAGCATTCAAGAATCAAGTAAACTAAATTAGACATTAGTAAAAAAATGCTAAATAAATACTTTTAACACTTTCCAAAAAACACTTACTCTACACTAGAAGATGAATATCAAGCAAGCTCTTGAAGAAGATGAACAACTCTAATGGTTAGAGCAAATTGATTTTTCACTAAAATATCAAAAGTTACAAACTAACACTATTTTTTAAGCTATCTTTCTACATGCCAAATGCTTCCCCCTTGATATGTATTTATAGGAAAACTTTCAGAGAGTTTTAGCAACATCATAAATATGTGGACCCCAAGATAGAACACCTCCTTGCAAAGGCTAAAATTCCAATTTTGGCCGCTAATTAGCGGCCAAAAGAACTGTGTGACAGCTAATTAGCGGCCATACTGTTGAATTGGGAGCTCCAATTTCTAGAGTCTTCTCTGATTTAATCTTCAATTTTGATATATACATTTTTGCATAATTCTTTCGAGGTAACGAATTCGGCTTATTTTGATTTTTACTTCTCAAATTCAATTACCACATGCTCCACACAATATTTTCAACATGATTAGAGTTTTCCTATTGTCTAAAACAATAGTGAAGTCTCTTATTGAATTTCTAGAAGCTTGCGAAATGCATGTAGTTGATTTGAGTGGCCATTACATGTGTTTTGATCATTGTCGCCCGTTGGCCATTTGAACCTGAAATCGTATCAAATGCCCGTGTTTCGCACTAATTGGGATCCATCTCCTAGCAAACCTGTGATCATGTACTCAATAGCAGTCATAGGGTTAATATCACTTGTTTACTAATAGAATGATACAAAATGGGCGATATTTTATGCAAATAATCGTGATGAATGCACAAAAGATGCATGTAGCGGAGATGCGCATGCTTCATTGGATGTGTGGTAACACTAAAAAGGATAAGATGCGAAATGATGATATTCATGCAAAGGTTGGTGTAGCACCCGTGGAGGAGATGCGGGAAAACCGTCTTAGATGGTTTGGTCATGTACGACGTAGACCTACGGAAGCACCGGCTCGACGAATGGATATTCTCGATTTAGGCCAAGTCAAAAGAGCGAAAAGGAGACTGAAGAAAATGTGGATGAAGGCGATACGAAAAGATATGGATGCCAAATGTCTTAATGAAAGTATATTGTTCGATAGGAGTGAGTAGAGACGGAGGATTCATGTGCTCGACCCGGCGAGATTTTCATGTTGGTTCATGTAGCCTATCCCATGCTTGGGATAAAAGGCTCTGTTGTTGTAAGCCAAAAAAGATGTGTTCAGCTCAAAATGGAGTTTTGTTAAACTCTTTTCCCATTTGCAAACCCAACCAAAAAAAACCCGATGGCAGCAGGGCCACCTCAATCGCCCCTGCCTCCCTCGCCAGAGCTTCCCCTCTAGCCTCCACTGTCAGTGCCACCCCCTTCTACCACCCGCCTCCACCTCCCACCTCCTCCAGCACCCTTCGCTTCTTCTGCAGCAAAACCCTAGCCGCCATTGATGTCAACGCCGGTGATGAAACCTCGCCAGATTCCGCACGCATGAGGATCGTAGATGCGAGGGGCGGCCCTGACCAAGGGCTTAGATCAACCAGGGCAGAAGATTTCGATCCTAGGTTGGGTCAGGACTTGGATTCTCTTATAGAATCCCAGAGATGAAGAAAACATAGCTAACAACACTCTCGTAAGATTGGAGTTTTGATAACCGCAATTATCTCAACTCCAAAATTGTCCCAAAACATGATTCAATTTGCATTTTGGAGTTTAGTTTTCTAAGCTTTATGAGACTCCAGTTTACAAAACTAAATTTCATTCCCAAACAGGGCCTAAGAATATTGGCTTCCACGATCTTATCCTTGTTATCTCCAAACGAACCAAACCTCCCTCTAGCGAAATCAAAATGGAAGGTATGCTTGCTGGCCAACAAGATGAACCGACTCTTGAATAGTGATTCAGTGAGGGAATCCACCACAAGGGTGGGAGTAGAGATGAAATGGATGTGGAGTTTCTTTTGTGCCACATCTCAAAGTCACCATCAAAAACTGGATTTGCCGTGGGATAGGTGACAGTAACTTTATTCATAATTCAACAGGATAAATCAAAACATCAGAGTTCATTCTAAACAACAGAAGCTAAAACACCAAATTTTCAAATATTTTATGATACCTGATCCCTCTTGAGCCGCGTCTTGTTTACCAATACTAATGTTGCCTCAAACAATATTGGCTCTAACAAAAATCCTTGACAGGTTTGTTATGTCAAGGGTCTTAAGAGTAGCTTGAGGAAACTTGGGTCTGGATAAACAAAATTCGTTTATACAGGAGGCTTTTGTAGAACTATGCCTTTGTTGGAACAGTTCCCTTACTCATTTCCACAGTTATCACCACTAGACCTGGGAATGCCTTGTAGCTGTTTCCGAATTAGCTGCGTAGAGTATTTAGTTTTCTAGGCTTCATTATTTTCTTTATGCTAATACATAATCCGAATATTCTAGTATGAGCAACAGATAAGAAGTTAGAGCCCACACATTGAATCGAGGAGCAAGATATGGTTCTGTTTCTGACACTCTGTATCTTTCTAACACTATGCATTGGTAGATCATTCAAACATGTCTCGATGGTTAGATGTTAGAAATGTTTTTAATGGCCATGATCCCCTTCTTGGGGTTTACAATCTCAATTTCAACATGCTATACGTTTAAATTTCTTGTATATAACAGGGTGAACAAAGAAGGTAGGGCTGCAGGAGTGCTGGATAACTTTTCCGAGGGGCACAGGTACGCGGAGCATGGTCTCAGGAAGTTCGTGCGCAACAGAGCCCCGGAGATCATGCCATCGGTCAATAGCTTCTTCACTAATCCTAAGTGAGAGCCGGAAAAACCCAGCAAGCTTGTGTGAACTATTAATATTGTGGTTGATCATATGATGACATCCGTGACTTGTTAAGAACCCGTGATCGTACCAATTCTTAATCAGTCTGTTGCATGAATAATATGTGCCGAAGTTGTGTGGTTTGCATGTCATGTGAACTCGTTCATTGCCTTTGATGTCGCTGGGGGTTGTTTTCTGCAAAATAATTAGCTTGTATTGGAACATATCTGTTGATTATGCCACACTGCCTATTTTTAAGGTGATCACGAACAGCTTTTGCAACTAAAAGCCTAAAATAAATGTCTTTTAAATTTACTGTAGATATTATCTTTACAAACAAGGAGGGCTGCTGATTTATATTTGTATTGGACGGTGATCAAATAGCCATCGTAAATCCAAATCCAATATAAGTCATTATGGATGAAATGACGCCATCTGTTTGTGTGAGACCATTAAACTTGATGGTGTTCGCTTTCATAGTCATAAATTCGTGATTTGGCAATAATTCGGCGATGTTGAAAATTCGGATTCGGAAAACTATTCAGAAAAAATCGGCAGGTATTTGGGAAAGATTCGGGAAATGTTCGGGAAGGATTTTGAGCAAAAAATTAATATAAAATTAATATGAGACGCTAGATTTTGATTTCGATTTCGTGAATTATTTGTTGTTTTGTGAATAATTTATTTATTTTTGAATAATTCGGGAATTATTCGCGAATAATTCGGCAATAATTCGGCGCGTTCGGTGATGGCGAATAATTCGCAGATTTAATCGGCAGACACATAATTCACGAATTATTCATGAATGCGACGAATAATTCGCGAATTATGTAACTATGGTTGCTCTTGAGAAAGGATTCATGTATCAAACAGATAAATACCATATAGTTCATTGATAAATAACATGAACTTTACATGTCATATGTACATGCCATTTGTTTCTTTTTGCCGTCTAGTGATCTTATATCGACAATCATGCAAGTGTAGCAAGTACTACTCTATTTCATATTGCTGTTTCTATGCCCTAAAATACATCTCCGTTTCCATTGCAAGCCTTTGATAACACGTGATGACATTGTTATGCTCTTAATTAGTTCAATTTCTCCTTTTTTACCACAATTTAGTGTGGGCTTTTACCACAACTCAGTGAGGGTATTGAAGAGAGACGATAGGAGCAAAAATATTAAAAAGAAAAAACATAATGTACAAAAAGAATTAAGAGATGAATTAACAATGTTGACTTCTTTGGTCCATAATAACGGGACAGAATAATATACAACATTGGATAAATTGTTATATCCAACAAATCTGAACCATTAATTTTAACCGCTACTTTAAGTAACGGTTTCTATTTAATAAAAAGTACCACCGCCCGAACAGCTTCAGCAAAGTTTCAGCGGTTTAAGGGTTGGACATCGAAATTGGGTGATTTTTGTTGTGATTTGAACTGCGATTCTTGCTGGCATTCTCTTGATTCGTGGATCAATCTTTATAAGGTAAATTAATTACTTTAATTAATATAGGGTTTGTTATTTTTGGGGGGATTTTTGTCAGGGGTTTCAGATGTAAATTGGGGCTTTTATCCTGTGATCTGAATTGCGATTGTTGCTGGGTATTCTCATGTTTCTTGGATCGATTTTATAACATAAATCAATGACTTTATTAGTTTAGGGTTTGGTCTTATTTATGTAGGTTTTTTTATTAATATATTTAGGATTTTTTAATGTTTATTATGTAGTTATAATGGCCGGTAAATGCAAATATACACCCAAGAGTGTTGCACCGAAGAGGGCTAAACCGACTCCTCCACCACCAAAAATATTCGTAAAGAAGAACTTCAAGAATGTAGTAAAATAAGGAAAATACAATCAAAGGTGAATGTATTTAATCCTACCCAGCCATCAGCATCTCAGCCACCATCTATTCAATACAGCCCCGACCCCATGAAGAATGTTGTATTGTATAATCAAGCGAATCACATTTCCGAAGCTATTGGAGTGGTAAAGATAGGGGAAATCTTGTTGTGCTCAAATTTACGAGCATGTTTGTGCAATGGCCTCTGACGGATCAACATATTAAATTATTAGACGAATGGGGTTTTTGTGCGTATCGTAAAGTTGGCCACCAATATCATGACCTACCATTGATATCTGCATTAGTTGAGAGATGGCGACTTGAGACAAACACTTTTCATTTACCCATTGGAGAGGCGTCGATCACTCTTCAAGAAGTATCATGGATTCTCGGTCTTCCGGTCACAGGTTCTCCAATTGTTTATGAAAGATGTATGAGTTCCTTCATACATTTTTACGACACGTTAGGAGTTGACCCCCCGAAGAAGAAGAGGAAAGACAGTGTTGTACTTGCGACGTGGGTGTATGAGACTTTTAGCAGTCTCGGGACTAATGCCGATCGGGAGAAAATGGTTCACTGTACAAAAACTTATGTTTTGTACTCCATTTGCATGACATTATTCCCTACACGCTCCAAAAACCTAATTCATCCAAAATGGCTTCAATTATTGAGCGGCGAAAAACTCATATCCACATACGCTTGGGGGGCGGGTTTTTTGTCATATTTGATAAATGGATTGAATGAAACGGCACTGTCAAATGCGAGAGCGATAAAAGGTTCTTACAGTTTTGCACGTACCGTATTAGTTGTATAATTATTTTCTCTTATTGTAAAGATAATTGTAGTGAATTTAACAATTAATTTTTATTCAGTGTTGGGCATATACTTGGATTTCAGTCATTCAGCCTATCTTCGATACTGGCATCAAGGAGAGTAAACCCCTTGCTAATTTGAATGAATTACAGGTAATTACTATTTCATTACTTAATTTAACGCCATTTGTTTAATTTTTTATGAATAATGATAGATATTTTCAACCGTTTCTTTAATGACACTTCACATGGGAGCCATACACTGAGTATCTTAGTGCATCCGAAGACTTTTTCCTTATCAGTAAATACTCTGAACTGTTACGAGTTCCTCTCATTTGTTTCAATATTGTCCAGTGGCAATATCCCGAAAGGATAATCCGACAGTTTGGCGGTATTCAAAGTGTATACATTAACATTCAACCTATACAAACTGAGAAGAAGAAGCCAACCAAGAAAAAACCGGTATACGATGTGATTTTGGAGTGTATCAATTTGTAGGACGAAGCCCAAATTGATATTGAAGCAAAAGGATTTGAATTTGATGCAAGCACAGGAGAATATCAGGATGCGGCTAGCAATTACTTCACTTGGTACACTGCTAATACCAGGAAGGTAATACTGTTGGATATAGTGCCCTTAAGGTAATTATTGTAATTGTAGGAGGGCTTATATGGATAGAACAGTCTTGCTCAAGATACTAGTATGCTATATGGTTTGTCATTATCATTCATGTGTATATGTTTTACCTGTTATTACGTATTGCTAATATATGATGATAAAGCCCATATGTTCTTTGCTTGACTACCAGAATTATGATAGGGATCATACTAGTAGGGCCTGGATAATCCATAAGCACATTTTTAAATGTCCCTAGTCGTAGGATTATCGAGATTGGGCATCGATACTCCAGATTAGACTAGTGTATACGTTTCTTGACCCTGACCGAGGCGATGGTTGATCCTATAGCTATTGGTGTTTGACACCGAAGATTGTATATGAGTTTCTCTGGACGGACTCACCAAGAACTCCTAGATGGTATTATACCTATTTTCAGATAGCAGTTCTCTGGTGACATGAGTACATGGTAGTCTTTTGACCTGAGATCGTCATAGTATCTTGTATGTGTTCCCACTGGACTTTGATTACTACCCTACCATGGCTTTAAAGAGTTGTGCAAACAGGTATTAGTTAGGTACAGTCCCGAAGCACATTGAGGCAGTGAGCGGTCGAGGGGATTCGTCTTTCCCGGTATAGGGAGTCGATGTCGCGCTGTGCAGGACACAATCATAACCAGAATTCCGTGGCCACAGCAGTTGAGCTTATTGACCTTTCTTTTGATTAATACCTGAGTAACCGTTACATACAGCTAGAACCACTGGCGTGCTTATAGCTTAATCTGTGAGGGTATTGATATGAAAATGTTTCAGATCAATCGTATATGATTCTAAGCTACTGCCAGTGTATTTATTGAGTCTTTAGAGTCCCACGCAGAGGATTTTCCCACTCAGGCTAAACGATATAGTGTGCGTATGACGATACGTGCGGAAGTTTGATTAAATATGTGTATTTGATACATGTATGTTAATCGGACGTTTTTAATACTAGCCGGTTTAGATTTAAGCTGGATCATTAAATCATGTGGTGATTTAATATATATATATATATATATATATATATATATATATATATATATATTCTAGTATTATATTCACATTCTATTTCTCTCTCATTCGTATTTTGTGTATGATACAAATATGCGTATATGTATACGATACATGTATATTGTGTTAGTGATATATGCCATAGAGGACAGTATTGTATAATACTGAATTGTATATTCCATTTTGGAAGCTTGGGATATACACGGATATAATAACAGTCTTGCTCAATATGATAGTATGCTATCTGGTTTGATTCTATCTTAACATGTGTATGTGTTTCTTTTAACATATTGCTAATACATGTTGATAGAGCCCTTAGGATCTTTGCTTGACTACCAGCGTTGTGATGACAGTCACACTAGTGGGAGCTGGATAGTCTATAAGCACATCCTTATACTTGTCCCTAGTCGTAGGATTATCGAGATAGGGCATCGATACTCTAAAGTAGACTGGTGTATATGCTTCTCATCCCAGTTCGGGAGATGGCCTGTCCTGCAACCATTGGTATGCGATACTGGAGATAGTATACAGGTGCTCATTGGGTTATGAGTTACACTGGACAGACTCGGGGGGGAATTGCTGGTTGGTATTATACCTATCGTCAGTTAGCAGTTCCCGGGTGACATGCGTACAGGTTAGTCCGCTGACCTGACATCACTATTCGTCTCGAGTGTGTTCCCACTGTACTTAGATCACTATCCTACCACGGCTCAAATGAGTCGTGCAAACAGGTAGTGGTTGGGTGCAGTCCCGAAGCACTTGGAGGCAGTAGGGGTTAGAAGGGATTCGTCTCTCCCGGTATTGGGGGTTGATATTGCGCTGTGTTTGGATAGCCATTACACAAAGTTCCTGATCAGGGCAAGCGAGATTTACAGGTAGGTACACCAGTAGTTTCTCAGGGTGTATTGGGCTCTATACCGACACGACTTATTGCTCTATTAGGGGTCTGACAGTTACCACCCCCTAGGCCCGATACGATACTCTTAAATGAATAGACTGGATTGTACGAATATTGTCATAGATAGGCTCAGTAGGAGTTCGGATGAGTTTGCTCGTCGGCCTTCTTATCGACAGATACCTGGGTAGCCATTATGTACAGCTAGTGCCACTGACGGACTTGTGGTTAAATCCACTGCCAGCGTACTATCGAGTCTTTAGAGTCCCACATTGAGGGTTTCCCTAGTTCAGGCGAAACGATGTAGATGCCGTATTGTAATGCCTTGAAAAGTCGTTTTGGTATTTTCCCGAAAATCGGTGAAAATTTGGTATTTTTCCGTAAATCGTCTTTTTGTTATTTTGCAGTTTAGGCCTAATTATACCTAATTTGGATAGGTAATTGCTAGTTTTTAGTAGCTAATGAGTTACTTATAAAATTCTGGTCATTTAAAATTTTTCCCTAATTTTTCAATTTTTTAATATTATTTTAAGCCGGTAAAAATACATTAAATTAGCGATAAATACAAATTTCTTTGGGCTAATTTTAATATATAGAACCATGACAACTAAAATCTAGTTTGTAATATAAATTTTTAGTATTTTATTTTAAGTTCTAGTTAGTTATAATCGATGGAAAATTAAAATTTTAATTATTTGAACTAAAACTTGCAAATATGATATTGTGGGGGGTCTTTTTGCATGGAATTCTTTTTGTAATCACTCACACACACCCTCACCCCTACATGGCCGAGCCCACCATCAACAGCCCACTTCCCTCCCTCAAAAATTTTCTCCATCTCATTTGTATGTGTGAAATAGAGTTTAAAGGTATATGTTAAGATGTATTGTTTTGGAGGCTTAGTGTACCTTGATTTGAGGGGGGTTGACTTGGAAAATTTTGCACAACACCCACACCATCACCCCATCACCCCATCACCCCCTGGCCGAAAATATGCAGCCCCTCCCCCTTCACTTTCCTCTTTTCATTTCCTTCAATTTTAATCAAAAAATTGCTCCAAAATCCAATTTAAATCTCACAAATTAATTTCCATTCTTCCTCCCATTCTCCTTAGCTTTTATAACTTGAATCATGGTGTTATGAAGCCATCATTGGAGGCAAATTCTTCTTGCTAGATCTCTAGATGTTTAAGGTATAATTTCTACCCATTTAAATTCTTATTGTTAGATTTCTTTAATTGAGTTGTTTTAGTATTAATTTTAGTGCTATTTGCATACTAGTTTTTTTAAAGTTTATGGCTTGAGTTGAATTAGGGTTTGGAAAACCATTATGAGGTTAATTAAGTTATTTTGTTATCTAGTTGTTATACAAACCAAATTTAAGAGGTTACTTTGCTTAGTGGGCTCAAATTAGTGTTAATTTAGTGTTTTCATGTATAGTTTGGATTGGAATTGCTCATTTTGAAAAATTCAAGAGAGTGGGTTGTGATCAAGTTAGGGTTTGTAGTGTTTGATCATGGTTTTAATGGGTAGATTAGCATGTTAATTGAATGCAAAACCCAAATTGGTTATTAGTTGCTATTTGTTAGTCTAAAATTTTGCTAATTGTGTAAATTTGGTTAACTAGGTTTTGGGAATTTAATTAATCAATTGGGATAAAAATCTAATTAGGGTATCCATGGTATTATTAACATTTTAAATTGTATTTTAATATTTTAGATCATGCAAATCCAAACTAAATTGTTGTTTATGCATTTTTGCTAAAATGGTTGAAATTTGGGTAAAATTGCAAACTAGTTTTTTTGAACGTATATAGTTTGATGAGATTAAATTGTGGTTATGGGTTATATGACTTATTTAAGTTATTTAATAAGTATTATGGCCGCTAGAATTGTTTAAACGTCGAGTTTTGTACTAAAACGGGAAATTTTGCTTGCTAGTTTTTCGGAAAAACGGCTTTTAAAGTGAATTTGGGGTTTTTGTGAGTTTTAACCTATTTTATATTAAAATTAGTGTTCGTGAATGTGCAAATGAGTGTATTTGGGTTTTTCTCGATGGTCTGGCGTTTGTAAGCCGATGTCGAGGGTTTTTGGGTTGATTTGTGGAAGCAACCATAGGTTTTGACCTATGTGGGATTCGTATGTCGTTTTGGTCATGAGTCGGATTTTAATGCGATGCGGTGCGTTATGATATGTAGGTACCCCCATGTGGACTTCGAGACGGCAAGCAAGCGCATGGCGACGTCGGCACCGGCGAGCGAGGACCAGGTGAGTAGATTTATATCTACGGGGAGTAGTCGGGTGGATGGCGTATAGCACCCCCGCAGTCCGTGGTGGTGTATACGGATGCGTATACACACCAACAATTATTATATGTTATTTGGGATTAATAACGATGTTAGGATGGATATTGGTGTGTTGGATTACTTTAGTGTTGCGAACCCTAGGGTAGTGTTGCACTACACATACACACATACATACACACATACATACTTGCATACATTCCTATTTATATGTGCTCATGGGATTCTTTATAGTTATGTGTTCACATGGGTATGGGACTATGTGTTCACATACGGATATGAGGACGATACTAGGGATTGAGCTGAGTCGATGGGATTTGTTTCGTGGTTGTGATATCGGTTTGTACGAGACTGTCGATCAGTAGTCAGATCATGACTATATTGATGATATTAGTATTGTACTAGACATAGGTTAGTACCCTCGACTATGATCTTGGATAAAGAGGATACCAGATGAATAGTGTGATGAATATGATATTAACCCGTACCCAGATTTGGGGATGCCGTACGATGGATTTACGTACGAGCTATATTTTGATGATTGATCCGCACTCTTGACTTGGGATGTCTGATTATAGGTATGGTATCGGATATGATATTATTAAGGCGGGATCACCGACTAATATATATACATGTATGTATATGTATCGACTCAGATGTTAGGCGGTTTCCTTACCTGTAGCCCAGCTGGTCAGCTTAGCCCTTTAGTTTAGTTTAGTTGTTAGATTAGATTCGATTCTTACCTATTTCAAAACTAACGAATCGTGAGTATTTTAAAAGACAGCCCAAGGGATCCTACGGATATTTCAAAAGACGTATCTTTTCATAAAAACACCGTAGCCCCTATTTTCAAAACCCCATGATTCGTGTTATTTCAAAAGGCACCATTTGTAGGACTTATATTAGGTTAATGCAGATTAGTTATAGTTGCGTCTAGTATTCAGCTCCCGCTCTTTATCGTGGTTCGCTTCGCATCGCATGCTTATATTATGTTTCATACTCCATTATTGATATCATGCTGTTAGGACACCAGCACCATTACCGATGATGCGTATGTACCACGTACACTTACTTGCCGGCTCACACACATCTTCATCGGTAATTGCCATGTCACGTACACCTTAGAAAATATTATTGCTTGACATAGCTTGTTAGTTAGTAATTTGACATGATATTAGTATACTTGCCTTATATGCCAGCTTAACATTGTAGTTATTACTTGTCACTTCATGCATACTGTTATTCATTGTTATGCCTACATTCATAGTTTTACATGCTATTGATGATTTGGATTCGGATTTCCATGAGATTTTCTGGATTTGGGGGGGGGGGGGGGGAAACCGCAAAAACTTATATAAACTGATTTATCTCTTTTTAAATAAAAAAGTGCGGTTTTTCCCATGATGTATGAGTCGTCCACCATGAGTTTGCTGATGGATTTCGAGACCCGATTCGAGGAGAAGGATGAACCGTTTCGGGTACATGGTGGACCCGGTAAGGTACCCCGGGGCAAGAAGCGCGTGATGATGACGATGTGAGCCTGGCAGGGGAGCACTACCTACCGGTGATTTTACCCGACGCGTCGGATATCCGGAGGATACCGTCGTGGTCTTGAGATGGATGGTAGGGGCCGGTCTGGACTGACGGCGCCCTAGATATTGAGACTGTGATATTGAGATTTCGAGATATTGAGGTACAGAGACTGTGATACAGAGATATCGAGATATTGGGATTACGTTTTGTGCCGATGCTAGGCACTGTTTTATGCTGATTTCATTATGATACCTCATTTTAAAAATACAAAGGAAATCTCACTAAATTATGAAAACAGTTCTTCATTTACATGTATTCTATTTTCATGCATTCATACTTCATTCATATAATATATTGCTACCTGAGGCACTGACACGGGCACATGAGATTACACTCGGGTTAGATATCTACCCTAGCCTTGTTATAGGTTGCATGTTATTCTTATATTTGAGGATATATTATGATCATTGACCTAGGATTGCGTTATTTATGCGATTTCTTTTCGTAGATATTTTTCTATTCACGAGTTGGCAACTCACCCCCGTTGTGCCCCAGTTTCTTGCAGGTTTGCCGTACAGGTTTCATTACGGCTTTGCGGGCATAGTTTCCTTCGGGTGATTTGCTAGTAGGTGGGTTTACTTGTATCGTACCCCCATTATATATCTTGCATATCATTATTCTGTTGTATCTAGAAGTTCCATCAACCAAACAAGTATTTATTTGAGATAGAGACCGGTGATGTTTATTCTTTCGACCTTAGAGTCGCGCGTTGTATTTCTGTGGATTTCTTGTTGTTTTGAGTTTCTATTTGAGTTTTGATTCTCGCCCTTGGCGTTGTATATTATATTGCTTGTGTGGTTGTGGCCGTCGATTGACGAAGAGCTTGCTCCCGCTTGGGGATGCCCTTTTTTTTTGATTTCGTATACTATTCATATTGTATCCCGTTTGGGGGGCAGTATTTACAAAGGAGACTCTGCCAAAATTTTCAAAAAATACTTGATGTTTTTAAAAACCGCATAATTCGGCTTATGCTATTAAAACTACTTGTTTTAAATTGGTTTTCCTTCGCTCTACTACTTTTCTTGGTTTGGATTTCTGGGTTTTCGGCTTACTTAAATTACGTACGTCTCAAGACGTCTCGTAGTTTAAGTGCCGGTCATGTTCCGTATTTTCGGGACGTGACAAAGTTGGTATCAGAGCGTTAGGTTTTACCTTCGGAACGTAGGATGACTCTTGGTTGATAGAATAGGTGACTAATGTAGAGTGACGTACCGTTGGTATGTTCCGCGGCATACTTACGACACGCCACTCCACTTAAGGAGCCTTAGGATGTACATTTCTTTGCTCAGTATTATATTCATTCCGATCTAGCCTCATCAGTACCAGTTATGGTTTTGCTGCCACGATTACGGGCAGGGAGAGCTACGGCTAGAGTTGCGGTCAGCACGGGCTCGTTACGAACGAGGACTAACCAGAACATAATTCCGGCGACACACGATTGTAGAGATGTGTCTTTTGATTGTGATTTCGCGCCCCGAGCGTTAGATGGATCGCTGTATGAGATTACTTGGACATGCCGATCAGCACTAGAGGATTGAGCCAATGATAGAGGCCAGCCAGATTTTGATGACCGTTGGTGTGTTGCTTACTCCTGATGATTGAGGCACCGTTCAGCGTGCAGACGAGCGAGCCAGTTATTGCTGCGAACGACGAGATATTGCCCCAGATGCTGGAGTTAGTGCAGAATGAGTTGTACTAAGAGATGATAGAAGGTCGCTAGTCATCGAGGATGAATGACTAGGACATGTGGATCGTTCGCCTACCCCGATGCAAGGTCATCAGATAGATTGATTCCAGCTAGAGACGACTTCACGTGGAGACGTTGGGAGTCGACAGAGACGATCGAATGTCAGAAACCTATTATTCCAAGTTTAAAGTAGTCGGAAAGACATGCAGGCAATTCTATGGTCCCTCTAGAAGAATGAAACCCTAACTCGACTTAATGACCGTGTGAAAGCCTTTGAACCTTCGGGTTTGCGGCAGTTCTACGGCGCCATTAGTGAGGCATGGGTTTGCCCTTCTACGGCTGGACCACCGATGTTGTGGTATGTACTCGATACTATTAAACTGTGCCCAAGATGTTGAGCTCTTGGGGGATTATGAGGTTTTGACGACTCGATCGGATGGCTCGACTTAATTCGGATGCTAGGTGGTGAGATGCATTTCTTGGGAGACTCCAGGTACGAGGATAGCCATTGGAGCTCAGTCCATGCAGCCGCGATGAGACGAGTCCGAAGCAGTCGACATTAGAGAAAAGTGGAGTAAGAGGTTCGTACAAGATCTGGATATGATGGCGTTCCACTCCGCCGACATCAGAGATGCGATGCACATGCCGAGGCATTGTACTTGGTTATACCTTCCAGAAGCAGTCGTGATGAGTATGCAGCCGTTCCGGAGCAAGAAGCAGATGTAGTAAAGGGCGATGACTTCCGGGCAGTTAGGCAGAGACGAGACTTGGATAAGACCTTGAGCAGGAATCCTTCCAGGCCACTGATGCAATGATATTTGCACCCAGGATCAGATGTGTCACGTGCATTCAGAGAGCCAGAGGCCGACGCCAGTGATATGCTGCCTTGACAGGGCCGATGAGCCGATGGATCGTGAGATTGGTAATCCACGGAGAAGATTTGGACCCAGGAGTGGTCATGTTACGCACACCAGCAGGCCAGAGTTCAGGATCTCCGACGAGATACGTTATGAGTGATCACGACAGTTGGCCAAAGATTCTTAGAGGGTGTACTTGAGCGGGACCATTCCGCCATACTTGATTTCGATGTTTTGGGCGATCTATTCACATGAATGATTTTGATGATTGAGTTTCGTGGTATTTGTTTTCATGGACCATGGTTGCGCCTATTGAGTATTTATAATTTTGCATAGTTGTTTCACTTGATATCGCTTTCGTGCCTTGGTTTCTCATGTTTATGATTTTATGGGTTTCATACGGTTGAGTTGATTCCGTGCGTATGCACGCACACGATATGGTTTTTGCACTCGGTATAGTTCACGTATGCTGCAGTGCAGTGATTCGTATTTTATGCACTTGGATGCACTGGACTTCGATTTCGAGGGTGATGCTCGATATTTGTTTTGTGCATTTTATGCACCTGATTGGATTTTGCGCGTGCTCGACGCTTGATATTGGATTTCATGATTTCGTGCATGATGAATGCACCGGATTTGGATTTTTAGCGCATGTCGAGCGCATGTTATGAGATGCGATTTTGGTGCACACCAGATGCACTAAATCGAGATTTTTCGTGCACGTCAGATGCACCTGATTTTGCTGTCAGGCACACACGTTGCCTATGACCGATGTTGTGTGCACATCTGTTGCACCTTGATGTTGTTTCTGTGCACAGGTATGGCACATTCATGGATTTTGATTTCCGTGCGCACCGGACGCACAGGGTTTTCATATGCACTTTTGGGATTGATTCCTATGGAGCAGTATATTTTCATGATATTGCGATTTGTTTCGTACTGAGCAGGACTAGTCAGAGGACAGTACCTGAGTGTGTTTTGCACGCATTTCCTTCAGATATTTACATGTATAGTTCCGAATTATAGCATATCGGTTTTGCTTTGGATTTGGCATTCGTGTCTTCACCTTGACTCCGATGATTGCAGGATACTTGACGGAGTTTTGATTTTGAGTTATATGCTCATTTTTCATGCGCATGCGCTGCGCTACGATTTGTTTTATGTACTTATGATTTCGGAGCCCCGACGACTGGATGGTTTTGGTTAGATGTTTTAGTATTTGGGGGGAGTTTTAATTTAAATTCGGGGACCGAATTTCTTTAAGGGGGGAAGATTGTAATGCCTTGAAAAGTCGTTTTGGTATTTTCCCGAAAATCGGTGAAAATTTGGTATTTTTCCGTAAATCGTCTTTTTGTTATTTTGCAGTTTAGGCCTAATTATACCTAATTTGGATAGTTAATTGCTAGTTTTTAGTAGCTAATGAGTTACTTATAAAATTCTGGTCATTTAAAATTTTCCCCTAATTTTTCAATTTTTTAATATTATTTTAAGCCGGTAAAAATACATTAAATTAGCGATAAATACAAATTTCTTTGGGCTAATTTTAATCTATAGAACCATGAAAACTAAAATCTAGTTTGTAATATAAATTTTTAGTATTTTATTTTAATTTCTAGTTAGTTATAATCGATGGAAAATTAAAATTTTAATTATTTGAACTAAAACTTGCAAATATGATATTGTGGGGGGTCTTTTTGCATGGAATTCTTTTTGTAATCACTCACACACACCCTCACCCCTCCATGGCCGAGCCCACCATCAACATCCCACTTCCCCCCCTCAAAAATTTTCTCCATCTCATTTGTATGTGTGAAATAGAGTTTAAAGGTATATGTTAAGATGTATTGTTTTGGAGGCTTAGTGTACCTTGATTTGAGGGGGGTTGACTTGGAAAATTTTGCACAACACCCACACAATCCCCCCCATCACCCCCTGGCCGAAAATCTGCAGCCCCTCCCCCTTCACTTTCCTCTTTTCATTTCCTTCAATTTTAATCAAAAAATTGCTCCAAAATCCAATTTAAATCTCACAAATTAATTTCCATTCTTCCTCCCATTCTCCTTAGCTTTTATAACTTGAATCATGGTGTTATGAACCCATCATTGGAGGCAAATTCTTCTTGCTAGATCTCTAGATGTTTAAGGTATAATTTCTACCCATTTAAATTCTTATTGTTAGATTTCTTTAATTGAGTTGTTTTAGTATTAATTTTAGTGCTATTTGCATACTAGTTTTTTTAAAGTTTATGGCTTGAGTTGAATTATGGTTTGGAAAACCATTATTAGGTTAATTAAGTTATTTTTTTATCTAGTTGTTGTACAAACCAAATTTAAGAGGTTACTTTGCTTAGTGGGCTCAAATTAGTGTTAATTTAGTGTTTTCATGTATAGTTTGGATTGGAATTGCTCATTTTGAAAAATTCAAGAGAGTGGGTTGTGATCAAGTTAGGGTTTGTAGTGTTTGATCATGGTTTTAATGGGTAGATTAGCATGTTAATTGAATGCAAAACCCAAATTGGTTATTAGTTGCTATTTGTTAGTCTAAAATTTTGCTAATTGTGTAAATTTGGTTAACTAGGTTTTGGGAATTTAATTAATCAATTGGGATAAAAATCTAATTAGGGTATCCATGGTATTATTAACATTTTAAATTGTATTTTAATATTTTAGATCATGGAAATCCAAACTAAATTGTTGTTTATGCATTTTTGCTAAAATGGTTGAAATTTGGGTAAAATTGCAAACTAGTTTTTTTGAACGTATATAGTTTGATGAGATTAAATTATGGTTATGGGTTATATGACTTATTTAAGTTATTTAATAAGTATTATGGCCGCTAGAATTGTTTAAACGTCGAGTTTTGTACTAAAACGGGAAATTTTGCTTGCTAGTTTTTCGGAAAAACGGCTTTTAAAGTGAATTTGGGGTTTTTGTGAGTTTTAACCTATTTTATATTAAAATTAGTGTTCGTGAATGTGCAAATGAGTGTATTTGGGTTTTTCTCGATGGTCTGGCGTTTGTACGCCGATGTCGAGGGTTTTTGGGTTGATTTATGGAAGCAACCATAGGTTTTGACCTATGTGGGATTCGTGTGTCGTTTTGGTCATGAGTCGGATTTTAATGCGATGCGGTGCGTTATGATATGTAGGTACCCCCCCATGTGGACTTCGAGACGACAAGCAAGCACATGGCGATGTCGGCACCGGCGAGCGAGGATCAGGTGAGTAGATTTATATCTACGGGGAGAAGTCGGGTGGATGGCGTATAGCACCCCCGCAGTCCGTGGTGGTGTATACGGATGCATATACACACCAACAATTATTATATGTTATTTGGGATTAATAACGATGTTAGGATGGATATTGGTGTGTTGGATTACTTTAGTGTTGCGAACCCTAGGGTAGTGTTGCACTACACATACACACATACATACACACATACATACTTGCATACATTCCTATTTATATGTGCTCATGGGATTCTTTATAGTTATGTGTTCACATGGGTATGGGACTATGTGTTCACATACGGATATGATGACGATACTAGGGATTGAGCTGAGTCGATGAGATTTGTTTCGTGGTTGTGATATCGGTTTGTACGAGACTGTCGATCAGTAGTCAGATCATGACTATATTGATGATATTAGTATTGTACTAGACATAGGTTAGTACCCTCGACTATGATCTTGGATAAAGAGGATACCAAATGAATAGTGTGATGAATATGATATTAACCCGTACCCAGATTTGGGGATGCCGTATGACGGATTTACGTACGAGCTATATTTTGATGATTGATCCGCACTCTTGACTTGGGATGTCTGATTATAGGTATGGTATCGGATATGATATTATTAAGGCGGGATCACCGACTAATATATATACAGGTATGTATATGTCTCGACTCAGATGTTAGGCGGTTTCCTTACCTGTAGCCCAGCTGGTCAGCTTAGCCCTTTAGTTTAGTTTAGTTGTTAGATTAGATTCGATTCTTACCTATTTCAAAACTAACGAATCGTGGGTATTTTAAAAGACAGCCCAAGGGATCCTACGGATATTTCAAAAGACGTATCTTTTCATAAAAACACCGTAGCCCCTATTTTCAAAACCCCATGTTTCGTGTTATTTCAAAAGGCACCATTTGTAGGACTTATATTAGGTTAATGCAGATTAGTTATAGTTACGTCTAGTATTCAGCTCCCGCTCTTTATCGTGGTTCGCTTCGCATCGCATGCTTATATTATGTTTCATACTCCATTATTGATATCATGCTGTTAGGACACCAGCACCATTACCGATGATGCGTATGTACCACGTACACTTACTTGCCGGCTCACACACATCTTCATCGGTAATTGCCATGTCACGTACACCTTAGAAAATATTATTGCTTGACATAGCTTGTTAGTTAGTAATTTGACATGATATTAGTATACCTGCTTTATATGCCAGCTTAACATTGTAGTTATTACTTGTCACTTCATGCATACTGTTATTCATTGTTATGCCTACATTCATGGTTTTACATGCTATTGATGATTTGGATTCGGATTTCCATGAGATTTTCTGGATTTGGGGGGCGGGGGGGAAACCGCAAAAACTTATATAAACTGATTTCTCTCTTTTTAAATAAAAAAGTGCGGTTTTTCCCATGATGTATGAGTCGTCCACCATGAGTTTGCTGATGGATTTCGAGACCCGATTCGAGGAGACGGATGAACCGTTTCGGGTACATGGTGGACCCGGTAAGGTACCCCAGGGCAAGAAGCGCGTGATGATGACGATGTGAGCCTGGCAGGGGAGCACTACCTACCGGTGATTTTACCCGACGCGTCGGATATCCGGAGGATACCGTCGTGGTCTTGAGATGGATGGTAGGGGCCGGTCTGGACTGACGGCGCCCTAGATATTGAGACTGTGATATTGAGATTTCGAGATATTGAGGTACAGAGACTGTGATACAGAGATATCGAGATATTGGGATTACGTTTTGTGCCGATACTAGGCACTGTTTTATGCTGATTTCATTATGATACCTCATTTTAAAAATACAAAGGAAATCTCACTAAATTATGAAAACAGTTCTTCATTTACATGTATTCTGTTTTCATGCATCATACCTCATTCATATAATATATTGCTACCTGAGGCACTGACACGGGCACATGAGATTACACTCGGGTTAGATATCTACCCTAGCCTTGTTATAGGTTGCATGTTATTCTTATATTTGAGGATATATTATGATCATTGACCTAGGATTGCGTTATTTATGCGATTTCTTTTCGTAGATATTTTTCTATTCACAAGTTGGCAACTCACTCCCGTTGTGCCCCAGTTTCTTGCAGGTTTGCCGTACAGATTTCATTACGGCTTTGCGGGCATAGTTTCCTTCGGGTGATTTGCTAGTAGATGGGTTTACTTGTATCGTTCCCCCATTATATATCTTGCATATCATTATTCTGTTGTATCTAGTAGTTCCATCAACCAAACAAGTATTTATTTGAGATAGAGACCAGTGATGTTTATTCTTTCGACCTTAGAGTCGCGCGTTGTATTTCTGTGGATTTCTTGTTGTTTTGAGTTTCTATTTGAGTTTTGATCCTCGCCCTTGGCGTTGTATATTATATTGCTTGTGTGGTTGTGGCCGTCGATTGACAAAGAGCTAGCTCCCGCTTGGGGATGCCTTTTTTTTTGATTTCGTATACTATTCATATTGTATCCCGTTTGGGGGGCAGTATTTACAAAGGAGACTCTGCCGAAATTTTCAGAAAATACTTGATGTTTTTAAAAACCGCATAATTCGGCTTATGCTATTAAAACTACCTGTTTTAAATTGGTTTTCCTTCACTCTACTACTTTTCTTGGTTTGGATTTCTGGGTTTTCGGCTTACTTAAATTACGTACGTCTCAAGACGTCTCGTAGTTTATGTGCCGGTCATGTTCCGTACTTTCGGGACGTGACACGTATGGTTTTACGGCAGGGTTCCGATCATATACGTACACTAGCTGTACGGATGTTGTTCGGACGGATAATACTAGTGGGCTTTGGTTTAAACCGGATTCTAGTATTATATTATTGGATTATTATTATCTCATTGTATTCGTATTTTTTGGAGTACGAGTACGAGTATGTATATATGATGAGGACATTCTTGTAATTTTACAAGAGATGCTTCTAGAAATGGACACCTCATTATTTGGATTTATCTATTTTTGGAAATAGATTAATGAGGTGGAAAATGGAGATATTTGAGGCATGGAGTGAAGCATGGTTTATTGGTTTGGACTCACTATTCAAACATGGTTGATATTTCAATTGGAAAATATTGCATGCTTGAGGTGAGAAAGTGTATGAGCCATTCTTCACTTGTTCATTTGCATACTTTCTTTCTCTTTCCATTTTTTCCTCTCCTTCTTCCTCGAGACCCTAATCCCTCATATGAGTTGTGAACCATAGGGTCCTTTGAGATTAGATAATCCAATTAACACTCTACATCTTCTAAGCTACCTAGTTTAGCGAACTAGGTACTTTAGTTACCTCGGTTTAGAGGTTGGAGCTTGGACCACATACTCTCGGGTGGATCGTCTTTTACATGAGGAGACCGATGTTCAAGCGCGATCCGGATCTTTGAGGAGCTCAAGAAGAGGAAGAGAAAAAGATCCGAAGGACAAGTAACAAGGAGGTATAAAACTCTTACCGAGTAGTTAGAACCTCCAAGTAGTATAGCTAGTTAAGGTTTTCGTAAAGATCCTGGAGTTAAAGTCGGTGCTGCAAAGTCAAGAAAATCGTATTTTGTAAATTCCTCCTACACACAAGTGCATGGGGTGTGCGACATCGACTTACAGTGGTATCAGAGCCTACTAAACCTTAACTAGCTTATTAGCAAGTAGTTAGAACTTCGATCGACAGAAAAATACCCGAAATTAAATTTCCGATGCATGCTTGCTGTCGATTTTTAAAACTGTTCAAAAATTCATTTCAGTGACCTTAGAAATACATGCAGGCTTTTCTAAGAACAAGGAATAATTTCGAGAAAATAATCCCTTAACTAGACCGCGGAACCGCGGCCAAACAGTTCTTTTAGCCGCGGATCCGCGGCCGAGTTGTGGCCGGTTTGCTTTAAATTTTTTCTATGGTTTTAGTACTTGGAAATATGATTTTTAGTATATTTGGTTTTTACCCAGATTTGTTTGTGTACCGGTTTGTGCATGGGGTAAACACGGAAAGTTATAATTGATCGAAATTCTAAGTTTTTGCTAATCAGAGTTTCTGTGTTTGTATATATGTTGCTAAACGTCCGCTAATTGCTATATGTCGATTAGTGGGGGTTGCACATATTTTTATCTTCTTGATAGTTTATGTATATGAAGTATTGGATCGTCATGAATGAATAGCCGGGGGGATGTGAGAAGAGTGTTCTTTTCTTTCATTCATGTAAATTTATAATTTGATGT
The DNA here is from genome assembly GCA_030015575.1 of Agapanthus africanus. Lineage (NCBI taxonomy): Eukaryota > Viridiplantae > Streptophyta > Magnoliopsida > Asparagales > Amaryllidaceae > Agapanthus > Agapanthus africanus. The sequence continues at coordinate 300,334,121 of CM057342.1, forward strand.
AATATTCTTTTGCGGGGCACATCCGGGTTGAGGTTGTAGCCACCGTTGTATTATTTCATTTACTTTTTTCTTGCGCCTAGGATAGACCCAAGGTGGGGTGCACAAACTACCGGGTTCTTGAAGTGCCGAGTGGCCTACTCATTTTATTGAGGGAGGTTGCTTCACTTCGAGAATTTGGCGGGTAGTTGTAAGTCTATGTTACTCACCCCGGTAGTTAACGGGGATGCGGAATAGATAAAAATCAAAATTTTCTTTACAAAGTAACGTAGACTACCCATGAGGATCTTTGCTAAATATTAACTAACAAACTAACTAGGAGTTCTAACTACTATGTTAGATGATTATACCTCAAGCTTCAAGTCCTTCTTCTCCTTGTTGTGCTTCTCCTTGTTGTGAGCTCCTTGGAGTGGTGGTGGATGGTTCCTCCTCACCGGCTTCTTCACGTCAAAGATGATCCACCCGAAGGTCTCTACCTTGAGCTCCAACCTCTATAATGAAGTAACTAGGGTACTTTGTGTGCTAAACTAAGTATCCTAGAGTGATTCGAGAAGGATTTTGGTGGCTAAGTCTCAATGACCCTTCATTCTCAACTCATGAGACACTAGGGTTTGAGAGAGGAAGAAGGAGAGAACATTGAGAGAGAGTGTATGAGAAAATAATGAAGAGAGCTCTCTTTTGAGGAAAGAGAAAAATAAGTTTTATTAGGATAATTGTGATGGTTCCTTTGATTTGACCATTATCATGTCACAATTAATGCTAAACAAAATATCTTGTGCTCAACAAAAATATCTAAGTCAACAATAGTCAACATAGTCAAATGGTCAAACCAATTAGCCATGACACAATTATCTCTAATAAAAATTAGTAAACAATTTCCTCCATCTCATTATGGTTTTAATCAAGTCAATGGTCAAACCCCTAATGAGGTGTCTCCTTCTCTGCCCCTATCATCCGTATATACATACCCGCATCCGTATTCCGAGAAACACGAATACAATGAGACTAAACCAATCTAAAATCTAATATTAGGATCCGGCTTAAACCAAAGCCCACCAGTATCAACCGCCCGAACACCAAACACGCACAAGTACGCGTATGTGAACGAACCCTGTCGTAAAACATACGACCTCTACATCGTTTCGCCCAAAAGCGGAAAACCCTCTGTGTGGGACTCTAAAGACTCGACACTACGCTGGCAGTGGATTTAACCACAGGACGCAAGTAGTACTAGCTGTACGTACCGGTCCTCAGGTAGATGTCGATAAGAATGTCGATGAGGAAAACCCATCCGAACTCCTACCGAGCCTAAATGTGACAATCTCCGTACAGTCCGGTCTGTTCGTCTAAGAGTATCGCATATCGGGCCTTGGGGGCGGTAAACGTCAGACCCTTAATAGCGGTATAAGTCGTTTCGGAGTACAATCCAAAACACCCTGAGAAACTACTGGAGTACCTACCAGTAAATCTCACTTGCCCTGGCCAGGGACTTTGTGTAATGGCGTTCCGAACACAGCGCGACATCAACCCCCAATACCGGGAGAGACGAATTCTATCTAACCGCCACTGCCTCCAAGTGCTTCGGGACTGCACCCAACTACTACCTGTTTGCACGACTCAATAGAGCCGTGGAAGGGTAGTAATCTAAGAACAGTGGGAGCACAGTTGAGGCGAAGCAGCAGTGTCAACTCAACGGACTAAGCTGTACTCATGTCACCTGGAAACTGCTAACCGACGATAGGTATAATACCAACGAACAGTTCTTGATGAGTCCTGTCCAGTGTACTCGTAACCTAACGAGCACCTGCATACTATCTCCAGTACGACGTACTGATGGCTGTGGGACATACCATCTCCTTTCTTGGGATGAGAAGCGTATACACTAGTCTACTCTGGAGTATCGATGCCCTGTCTCGATAATCCTACGGCTAGGGACCTGTATAAGGATGTGCTTATAGACTACCCAGCCCCCACAAGTGTGACTGCCATCACAACGCTGGTAGTCAAGCAAAGATCCTAAGGACTCTATCAATATGTATAAGCGATATGTTAAAAGAAACACATATACATATTAAGATAAATACAAACCAAGTAGCATACTACTATATCGAGCAAGACTGTCATAAATCCGTGTATATATCCCAAGCTTCTAAAATGTAATATACTGTAAGTCTACGGTAGCGCCCCGGCCGTCTGTCCGAGGCCAAAATGCGGAAACGAAAACTTTTTCAAAACTTGAAACCGGCGCTATCGTATGCTTAAATCCCGGATCGAACCATTAACCTACAACTAGCTAACTAGAGAAGGGTTGGAAAGGCTATACCGATCGATCCGTGTCCTTCGGTCTTTGGCCACTATCCCAAGCTCCTCGCGGCATCTCCGGTCTCGATCTCCTCGTCGGAAAGGGCACCACATCTTCGAGTCTTTTTACGAGCTCCCGCTTCATCCGAAGAAACTCGGGCACGAAGTTCGCTAGCCGACGTGTCCAAGGCGAAGTAGAGAATGTGTGTCATCACTTTGTCTCTTGAGGATTTAGTGGATGCCATTAGTGAGGAGATAATGAGCTCAAGAAAGAGGAGGAGGAAGAAGCTTTCCTCTCTTTTTGTTTTGTGTTGTGTGATAAAAATGAGAGTGTGAGAGTATGAAACACAAGAGCAAACCCACAACCATATGGCTGCCCTTCTCTCTCATCCTCTCATTTCAACACACAAAACTATCACATATTGTGACATATGCACAATAAAAGAGACCATGAGTCACTACTCTTGCACATTCCATATTAAATGCACTCCATTATGATTTCTAGCTCATTATTTCCATATGCAAACATTAATCTAAATGTTTGCAACAATAAAAAGAGAATGACATCTACTAAAGTAAACTCGTGACGGATCACAAGAGTACCCCTCACCTGTATATACATACCTGCATCCGCATTCCGACCGAATGCGAATGCGATGAGACTAAAGTAATCCAACAAATCTAATACTAGGATCCGGCTTAAACCAAAGCCCACTAGTATGATCCGTCCGATCATGATCCGTGCACTACTGCACGTATATGATCGGACCCTGCCATATATCATACGACCTCTACAACGTTTCGTCCGAAAATTGAGAAACTGTCTGCGGGGGACTCTAAAGACTCGTCAATACTTTGGCTGTGGATTTAACCACTAGCATGTCAGAGGTACTAGCCGTACGTAACGGGCTACCAGGTATTGACTAAAAGGGAGGTCGATGAGCGAACTCATCCTGACACCCTACTGAGCCTGTCGGTGACAATATCCGTACAGTCCGGTCCGTTCGTCTATGAGCATCGCATGGCGGGCTTAGGGGGTTGGTAAAAGTCAGACCCCCAAATGCGGTACAAGTCGTGTCGGAGTGTAGCCCAGAACAGCCTGAGATACTACTGGAATACCTACTAGTAAATCTCCTGCCTTGGCTAAGGACTTCGTGTAATGGGTCTCCTAGACACAGCGCGATCTCACCCCCAATACCGGGAGAGACGAAACCCCTGTCGATCCGCTCACTGCCTCCATGTGGCTCGGGACTGTACCCAACTAAAACCTGTTTCCACGACTCCTTTGAGACGTGGTAGGGTAGTAATCAAAGCACAGTGGGAACTCACACGAGACAAATGACGATCTCAGGTCGATGAACTAACCTGTATACATGTCACCAGGGAACTGCTATCTGACGTCAGGTATAATACCAACCAGCATGTTCCCGGCGAGTCCTGTTCGGTGTACTCATAACCCAATGAGCACCTGTATACATCTTAGGTGAACCAACTGACACCAATGGCTTGTGAGACCGGCCACCGCCCCTCATCGGGGTCTCGACTGTATACACTAGTCTACTCCAGAGTATCGATGCCCTGTCTCGAAAACTCCCACGACTAGGGACCACTTTAAGGATGTGCTTATAGACCCCAGCTCCCACGTATATGATCGCCATCATACTGCTGGCAGTCAAGCAAGAATCCTAAGGGCTCTATCAACGTGTAATAGCGACCTGTAAGGTCACCTAAAGCAGTACACGATGATAAAGATAAACCGGATAGCATACTATCATCTTGAGTAAGACTGTCCTACCGGTATGGGTCCTCCCTTAATCATTGCAATCATGTGCCTGTGATCCAATAATTGACTTCGAGGGCACTATATCCAAAAATCTCCCACTTGCACTCAAGGCTAATTATTGCGATGTCGCATACTCACAGCCCGTGTGATACCGAACACCCAACTCCTCTACTAATCAGTTTCATAAAGCCCGTTTATGAAACTATTGCATTCGAGGAATAGCCTCAGTGAGTGGATCCGCCCTGTTGTTTCTTTCTATGTCTTTCTTTATCTCAAGTTCGCGGAGAAAGCCATCTCCCGAAATGAGCAATACCTGTCTTGGAATATGTCTGGATATTTGATAGGACCTAGTTTATAAATGAACTCCAAATCCAAACTTCTTAGACTGTATCGTTAACTGAACTTAATCAGTATCCTGCGCCGCACCTCCCTCAGTATCCGCTTGGACCACCTGTCCAAAATACCGCCCCTCTTCAGAGGGAAAACTATAACTCTGACAGTTACTCTGTCATCCAAGTCACCTTGGAAGCCTGGAATGATAACCGTCACCCGAAGGAGGCTGCCGTTATCAGATCCCTAGAACATCCACTTATGTTCTAAAACTTCTTCCGATCGTTTCTCCAGGATTGGATTAATATCAATTTATTGCATCTCGTGCAAAAACATCTGGTGTGGTACTTGACATCTCATGATCAACTCAATTGCCTAAGCAATTGATCTGCCAATCATGCACATCCCTCTCCCCTTTAGTCTGTAAGACACCTTTAGAGAAGATGACTCCATCACCTGCAGGTACACTACCCTGCCAGAAGTCGTCCATTCTAAAACACCTTTAGAATGCTGTCTGAGTACCCAGATTGGGAAATTACCCAAATCTAGATCTAAAACCATAGATCTAGTAACCAGAATATCTGATATAATATTCATATCATATGTGGAGAAACCACTGTGTGACAACCAAAGTATAACCGATCGTAGTATAGGAATTTCACTTCCTACTCTGTGTATGTCATCCAAATACCAGGACATCACACCCTACTACCTTCTTAACAGATCCATCCCCTATTCTGATGAAGTCAAACCTATGACTGTCACTTCAGAAATAGATGATCTATCTCCGCTATATCTGCTCTAGTCCATAAATAGACATAAGCTACTTGTCCATTATGCTTCCGCTGCTCCCACTGACTACGACAACTCTCTGGCAGAGTCAAGTACACGTATACTTCTAAAGCTAGTTTAGAAGGACGCTATACTCATCCTCCTGCTGGGTCTCACAGTCTGGAACAACAGCAATGGCAAGTCTGGGTAAACAAGAACCTCCCTGTCACCGTCTTTGAGCATACCGAAGTACCTCTCGAGTGCTTGAGGTTACCCACCATATCTGCGGAGTGGCTAATGGAATGTCAATCCAGATTGAATCTTTTGGTCCTATTAAATTTTCAGTAATCGTTTGCGGTTCTGGAATCACTTCCAGTTCTACCATACTCCCACTACTGTTTTATGAAAAAATCCATTTTACTAAAACTGTGGCGAGTCAAGAACAATATCACTATTGATCTTCCAGATGGTAGAAAGTTAACCCTCGTCATAGCCCGGGTCAACCCACAAACTGCCATTACAGAAACGTGCCTTGAGTTATCCAGAGTTTGGTTTTAAGCATAAGCCGGACAACTCCCCGTACCTTAACATTGTTAAGATATGAACTATTCTATATCCAATATAGAAACAAAGGAACTGATTTAATTAGAACCAGATTCAAATCATGCAGCTGTCTCTAGTGCATGTCAACTAAATGGAGAGAGGCCGATCAGCATTACTCAACTTAGGAATACATCCAGATATGAGTAACCTGAAAGAGAAACAAGTTCTCATAATCATTACTATCAATTGAATACCATACACAAGTATCTACATCTTCGATCACCTTGAAGAATCCTGATACTTGCAATACCTGGTTCTCTACTTTATTCATATACCTATAACTTCTCAAAACTTAGACCTTGCATTTCTACGAAACACATGTCTAAGAACTAGAGAAGTCATAAGTAAACAGAATATAGTATGAGTACCAATCCCTCTGTCCTAATGGACACTGGACAACATACAATACTCTGTATAAGTCCCCTGAGTCTAATAACTCATTCTCTGTGTGTCGTAGGTTGAAAACTGTACTTATGGTTAGGAAGAATTACACCGCTGTTTAATGCTCCTTACCTAACCATCCACTGATATAGGTAAATGTCATAGACATAATTTCAAAAAGTTATATCTCACTTTATAAAAATAAACGTACAGATATATCAATTTGAAATTGGTGCATAACAACGGATATTCAAAACCAAATATTTGCCGTCCGGCAAACAGCCCAGGCGATTTCCTCAAATATCACCAATTACAACGAATCCCGATATAATGAGGATGATCGCCCAATTCCCAATAACTTACTCCCACCCATCATCTGTAAAACCATACAGATGTGAGAATCAAACCTGGTAAATACATACCCTGGAGCAATGACTAATTGGGAAATCAGTTTTCTTTTAACAATACACAGTGAAAGTGAAACATGTAAATGTTTCAAAGGGGTATGCGGGTATTCTTAGTAATGCCTCTTCCATTATCAGATTCACAACTGTAACCGTATATTTCTTTGCCATCTCTCCAAATCCTTTTATTTGTCTTTAGTCGTTACCTTCTGTACACCTTCGTTAGGCTAAATGGTTTTCTTCCTTCCCTACCGTTCGGCACCAGCCTATAGTTTGGAAGAAGACTATCCAATAAGCGTAATAGGTGTACTGTCCTAATCCAAGGAGCACTCGCAACCTGAGATAAGGTAAAGATAAAAGTAAACTGAATAAAACCTTATTCTTATTTTTCCTGAACCAGAATCCATCCCCGAACTGGAACAAGTTCCTTCGAGTTCGTATATAACCATACGATGGAGTATCCAATAAACTGTGGATCTTCGTAGTGATACGGGGTGTTCCGGAGAAATACAAAGGTGAAGTAGGAGTGGCGATGAAATACTTGGTTTGGTCGTGAATAGCAGTCGCAATTTACTTTGCCCTCTTTCTAATCCCTTTATTTGTCTTTACTTTATTACCTTCTGTACACCTTACTTAGGCAAACCGGTTTTCTTTATTCCCTACCGTTCGGCACCTGCCTATGGTTTGGAAGAAGACTATCCAATAAGCGTAATAGGTGTACCGTCCTAATCCAAGGAGCACTCGCAACCTGAGAGAAGGTAAAAGGAAATGACAACTGAATAGTCCTATTCGTTTTCTCCAGAATCGGAAACCATCCTCGAATAAGTTCCTTCGAGTTCGTATATAACCATACGATGGTTTTATCCAATGAAATTGGATGTTCGTAGTAATACGGGGTGTTCTGGAGAAAAATGGGTAAAAGTAGGAGTGGCAATGAGGTATGCAACTCTGACAATCCAAAAGCCAGTGTTTTAAGAAAGTTCGGTTAACTTGGTCACTGAGTCATAGTCAAGGGTCGGGCCATGGTCGCTGCCAAAGAGAGAGAGAGAGAAAAGAAACACTCTGCGTGCACTCTAACCTAGATCAGAATGGTTACCACTTTATCTAATCAGGAAACCTCCCACTGTAATCTCAAATTCTTTTCCAAACCTGAAAGAAGAATTAGTCGGGATCACCCGAGGAGTAAACCAACTCATCAGTGGGAATCGGGATCCAACTATCATCGCATGATAACGTGATGGAATCCACTCACGTTATCACACTCCAGAAGGTATGCGCATATCTGGCAGGTTTCAGTTTCTTTAGAAACTCCCGATGTGATTTTTACCCCTAGGACCCAAGTGACCTTGACGAATAATCAATAAATCAAAAGGTCCTAGTCAAGTTCAACCCGTCATCATCTTGATTGCGTTAAACCCACCCGCACGACCCTTGACGAATAATCAACAAAGTTGTACGACCGTCCTAACCAATCCACATATCCATGCGACAGAAAAGCACAACAGAGCTACCGCACACTACGTCTCGGTGAATAGCAACGACAAACGTAGTGCGAATACTAAACAATACTAATCTGAAATGACGGAGGGCTACGGCTGGTTTTTGGCGAAAAAACCTTTAACGTAATGAACTTGATATCGTTGAAGGAACCGGATAGCTTTTATAAAAATATAGTGGCGAAAACCTTTGCTAAAGAGGTCACTCCCGGTGAAGGGATCTCGGCTCTTTCCCCGTAGAATGAGGTGCAGGATATTCCAGCTGAATACCACTATGCAAAGCAAAAGGCAATCGGCTATAGTGAAGTTATTACCCTGACGCAAACTTCTGTCCAAGGGGTCACTCCCGGTGAAGGGATCTCGGCCCTTGCCTCGTCGACTGAGGTGCTGGATATTCATAACCGAATACCACTGTGCAAAACAAAAAAGAACGTCCTTGCAATAACAGCTTTTTGAAAAATGTTCCAACAACATCAGAATAGGTTTGTTTAGCTTGCATTGATCCGAATCAATGCAGTCCCATCAATTAATCACACCACAAAAGAACGAAAATATGATGTACGTATATGCCATCCGCATTCGCCACTGGGTCCCATCATCACCCGTTAGGTTACTTAACTAACGACAGAGCGGGGACTGGACTAGCGCGGGTGTAAAACATATACAACATCTACTAGTATATATATCAATATATAATAATCGCTCATGGCGTGATAAAATGCAACATCACATAAATGTAATAAGCATCACAGAACAATACAGATAATCTGGGAGCCCCGGGTTTCATAGAGCCGCTACTGAAACCCGACGTTCCCCTGGTCATGTGGATAGCCTGTGCAATGAAATCCTAGACCCCTACGGGCGCGGCAAGTTACCCGCCAAAACCTGAAGCAAGGCAGCCCCCTTCAACAACGTGAATGGACCACCCAGCACTTCACGGAATTCGGTAACTTGAGCACCCCTCCTTGGGTCAACCTGTACCCCCTACGAGTGCGGCGAATAGCCCGCCAATTCTTGAGTGAAGCCCCCTCCGTATCAAAGCCATGAGATACGGGCTCGTTGCCCTCTAGAACCCGGTTATCCGTGCACCCCACCACGGGATAATCCTAGTACAGAAAGTAAAATATATATACAACGGGCACATCGACCTCAGCCCTGTCGTGCCCTAAAAGAATAATATACAAACAGCAGTGACGGCAGTCCACATGTTGGACGTTCGCCCCGCAATATCAAATGTACAAATACAGCCAAACTGTACTACCATTGCATCCAGGATATCCACCACGACAAATCCGCAACATCACAGCACAACACAAAACATCAACGTGAATGTCACGTTCGCAAATCCGTCTAAAAGAGCTATAGCAATTAGACAGGATTTACCGCTCGAATGAAATTCATGGTCGCAGATATAATGTAAATACTGTGAACTAACATGTTTAAAATTTTCGATCGACAAAATTTCCGAAGTGGGCCCCAAGTACAATTCCCAGTACTCAAACAAATCTGGGCCCAAAAAAAAAATTACCAGAAACCCCATTTCCATGTCAGAGACCACTGTGGAAATTTTGGTGGACTGATGCTACAGTACGGCTGCAGAACCGCGGCCAAAACGTGGGTACGGCCGCGGTTCCGCCGCGCTACAGTGAAATTAGCCTGCAAAATTTCTGCAGTTTTCTTAGAAAGGCCTGCCTGATTTTCTGCAATACTCAAAATAATTTTTGACGACAATAAAAATTCGACAGAAACTTCATGATTGGAAATGCAGTTTTGGAAAATTTCGTTCGATCGAAGTTCTAAACACGTTAGAGCAAGCTAGTAAAGGTTAATGGTGTGGCTTTGATACCATGTAAGTCTACGGTAGCGCCCCAGCCGTCTGTCCGAGGCCAAAATGCGGAAACGAAAACTTTTTCGAAACTTGAAATCGGCGCTATCGTATGCTTAAATCTCGGATCGAACCATTAACCTACAACTAGCTAACTAGAGAAGGGTTGGAAAGGCTATACCGATCGATCCGTGTCCTTTGGTATTTGGCCACCATCCCAAGCTCCTCGCGGCATCTCCGGTCTCGATCTCCTCATCGGAAAGGGCACCACATCTTCAAGTCTTTTTACGGGCTCCCGCTTCATCCGAAGCAACTCGGGCACGAAATTCGCTAGCCGACGTGTCCAAGGCGAAGTAGAGAATGTGTGTCATCACTTTGTCTCTTGAGGATTTAGTGGATGCCATTAGTGAGGAGATAATGAGCTCAAGAAAGAGGAGGAGGAAGAAGAAGCTTTCCTCTCTTTTTGTTTTGTGTTGTGTGATAAAAATGAGAGTGTGAGAGTATGAAACACAAGAGCAAACCCACAACCATATGGATGCCCTTCTCTCTCATCCTCTTATTTCAACACCCAAAACTATCACATAATGTGACATATGCACAATAAAAGAGACCATGAGTCACTACTCTTGCACATGCCACATTAAATGCACTCCATTATGATTTCTAGCTCATTATTTCCATATGAAAACATTAATCTAAATGTTTGCAACAATAAAAAGAGAATGGCATCTACTAAAATAAACTCGTGACGGATCACAAGAGTACCCCTCACCTGTATATACATACCTGCATCCGCATTCCGACCGAATGTGAATGTGATGAGACTAAAGTAATCCAACAAATCTAATACTAGGATCCGGCTTAAACCAAAGCCCACTAGTATGATCCGTCCGATCATGATCCGTGCACTACTGCACGTATATGATCGGACCCTACCATATATCATACGGCCTCTACAACGTTTCTCCCGAAACTTGAGAAACTGTCTGTGGGGGACTCTAAAGACTCGTCAATACTTTGGCTGTGGATTTAACCACTAGCACGTCAGAGGTACTAGCCGTACGTAACGGGCTACCAGGTATTGACTAAAAGGGAGGTCGATGAGCGAACTCATCCTGACACCCTACTGAGCCTGTCGGTGACAATATCCGTACAGTCCGGTCCATTCGTCTATGAGCATCGCATGGCGGGCCTGGGGGGTTGGTAAAAGTCAGACCCCCAAAAGCGGTTCAAGTCGTGTCGGAGTGTAGCCCAGAACAGCTTGAGATATTACTGGAATACCTACCAGTAAATCTCCTGCCTTGGCCAAGGACTTCGTGTAATGACTCTCATAGACACAGCGCGATCTCACCCCCAATACCGGGAGAGACGAAACCCCTGTCGATCCGCTCACTGCCTCCATGTGACTTGGGACTGTACCCAACTAAAACTTGTTTGCTCGACTCCTTTGAGCCGTGGTAGGGTAGTAATCAAAGCACAGTGGGAACTCACACGAGATAAATGACAATCTCAGGTCGATGAACTAACCTGTACACATGTCACCAGGGAACTGCTATCTGACATTAGGTATAATACCAACTAGCATGTTCCCGGCGAGTCCTGTCCGGTGTACTCATAACCCAATGAGCACCTGTATACATCTTAGGTGAACCAACTGACACCAATGGCTTGTGAGACCGGCCACCGCCCTTCGTCGGGGTCTCGACTGTATACACTAGTCTACTCCGGAGTATCGATGCCCTGTCTCGAAAACTCCCACGACTAGGGACCACTTTAAGGATATGCTTATAGACCCCAGCTCCCACGTATATGATCGCCATCATACTGCTGGCAGTCAAGCAAGAATCCTAAGGGCTCTATCAACGTGTAATAGCGACCTGTAAGGTCACTTAAAGCAGTACACGATGATAAAGATAAACCAGATAGCATACTATCATCTTGAGTAAGACTGTCCTAGCGGTATAGGTCCTCCCTCAATCATTGCAATCACGTGCCTGTGATCCAATAATTGACTCTTAGGGCACTATATCCAACATATACAAACTAGTACTATACAATAATGGCCTCTAGGGCATATCACCCTAACAATCTCCCACTTGCACTAAGGCCATGTGCTGGCATATCGCAGACCTATCATCTCGAATAGCCTCTTGAACTGCGTCTGAGGGATGGCCTTTGTGAATGGATCTGCAGTGTTGTCCTCAGTAGCAACTCTCCGAACCTCGATCTCCCGGCGATCCATGATCTCCCTGATCAGGTGATACCGCCTCAAGATGTGTCTGGACTTCTGATGGGACCTGGGTTCCTTTGCTAAAACTATAGACCCGTTTTTGTTACAACACAGAGGTATTGGATCAACAATGGATGGAACCACCTGAAGTTCCGTTAAGAACTTCCTCATCCAGACTGCTTCTTTTGCGGCATCTGAAGCTGCGATATACTCCGCTTCCATCGTTGAGTCAGCAACGGTTTCCTGTTTGGAACTCTTCCAACAGACCGCCCCTCCATCGAGGGTAAATACATAACCCGACATGAATTTGGAGTCATCCTTGTTACTCTGGAAGCTGGAGTCAGCAAAGACCTCAATCTGGTGGTCTTTTCCGCCGTAAACCAAGAACATTTCCTTAGTCCTTCTCAGGTACTTGAGAATGTTCTTTACTGCTATCTAGTGCTTCTCCCCAAGGTTTGACTAATACCGGCTTACCACGCTCAGCGCATAAGCTACATCTGGTCTGGTACACAACATCGCATACATTATAGAGCCTACCGCAGAAGCGTAGGGTATAATAGACATGCGATCCCTTTCCAAATCAGTCTTGGGAGACATCTCTTTGGAGAGGGTGATTCCGTGACAAGACGGTAAATTACCGCGCTTAGAATCTTCCATACTGAATCTTTTCAGTATGGTGTCGATGTACCTTGACTGCGAAAGTCCCAACATCCTCTTAGATCTATCACGATAGATCTGGATCCCCAAAATGTAAGAGGCATCACCCAGGTCTTTCATGGAGAACTTGTGTGACAAGAATCCTTTGACAGATTGTAGCATAAGAATGTCATTTCCTATCAAGAGAATGTCATTCACGTACAAGACGAGGAATACAACAGTTCGTGCTACAATCTTACTATAAATGCATGGCTCATCTGGATTTTTGATAAAGTCAAATTCTTTGACCGTCTCATCAAAGCAGATGTTCCAACTCCGCGATGCCTGCTTTAGTCCATAAATGGACTTAAGCAACTTACACACTTTCCCGCTGCTCCCACTCTAAATGAAACTCTCTGGCTGGTCCATATAGACGCACTCTTCTAAATGTCCAATTAGAAAAGCGGACTTTACGTCCATCTTCCAAATCTCATAATCGTGAAAGGCAACAGTGGCAAGAAGGATCTGAATGGATTTGAGCATAGCCACTGGAGAAAATGTTTCATCATAGTCCAAACCAGGTCTTTGATGGAATCCTTTTGCAACAAGTCTAGCTTTATAGGTTTCAACCTGTCCATCTACACCAATCTTCTTTTTGAAGATCCATTTGCAGCCTACGGGTTTTACCCCTTCTGGAGAAATGTCCAAAGGCCATACTTTGTTGGTGTACATGGACTCCATCTCGGTCCGCATTTCACCCAGCCATTTTACCGAGTCAGTGCTCTGAATGGCTTGCTGGAAGTTAGTCGGCTCATCATTATCAATGATGCAATCCTCTCTATCCCTGTATACGAGAAAACCGTAGTATCTCTCAGGCGGATGAGACAACCTACTACTCCTGCGGAGTGGTGCGGTAATGTCCTGTTCTTTTGAAACTTCTAGTTCCACCAAGCTTTCAGTAATAGCTTGTGGTTCTGGAATTTCTTCCAGTTCTATTGCGCTCCCACTTTTTTTTCTTTTTCTAAAAAATGATGTTCCAGAAAGTGGGCATGACGAGAAACAAAAACCTTTTGTTCCTCTGCGTAATAGAAAAGATACCCCCTAGAGTTCTTTGGGTATCCCACAAACTTACACAGTACTGATCGTGCCTCGAGTTTGTCCATATGCTGCTTTTTAACAAAAGCTGGACATCCCCATATCTTCAGATACTGAAGATAGGGTTTCTTCCCACTCCACATCTGATATGGTGTGGTAGGCACAGTCTTGGTAGGAACCTTGTTTCAAAGATATGCAGCTGATTATAGTGCATAGCCCCAGAATGATCGCGGTAACTCAGCGTTACTCATCATGGAACGAACCATATCCAATAGGGTTCGGTTCCGTCTCTCCGATACACTGTTGTGTTGTGGTGTGTACGGAGGAGTAAGCTGAGAGAGAATTCCATTCTCTTTTAGGTAATCTTGGAATTCGGCACTCAAGTATTCACCACCTCGATCAGATCTCAGTGTCTTGATACTTTTGCCGTTTTGTTTTTCCACTTCATTCTTATATTCTCGGAATTTCTCAAAGGTCTCGGATTTATATTTCATCAAGAAAATATGTCCATACCTAGAGAAATCATCCGTAAAAGTAATGAAATAGGAATAACCACTTCTTGCATGTGTATACATTGGACCACACACGTCACTGTGTATGAGTCCCAAGAGCTCACTCGCTCTTACTTCGTGTCCAGTGAACGGAGTCTTTGTCATCTTTCATTTGAGACATGATTGACAAGTTGCATAAGATTGATATTCGAACGGATCCAAATTCCTTCTTTATGTAACTTGGTTAACCTTGTGTCATTGATGTGACCTAGTCTACAATGCCATAAGAAAGCTTGATTTATTTCTGGAGTCTTTCTTTTATGTGTGTTCAGGATATTGAAAACTTGTAATTGGTTTAATACGTATATACCGTTGTTTAGAGCACCTGACCCAATCAGACCATGATTAAGGTGGATGTTTACGACATCGCTTACAAATGTAAAATCATTACCTTCTTTTGATAATAAAGATACTGAAATGATATTACAAGTTAAACTAGGTATACAAAAACAGTTGCGCAAAACCAAAACATGTCCACTCGTCAATCCAAGTTGATATTCCCCTACGGACACAACATCCACGCTCGCTCCGTTAGCAACCCTGAGGGTCATATCACCGGTCTTCAGAACTCTACGGCTTCTCAGTGCCTGCAAAGAATTTCATATATGAGATCCTGATCCGGTATCCAATACCCAGCAAGTAGAGTTGATTGACAGACAGTTTTCAATTACAAATACACCTGAAGCCGAAACCACAACTTGCCTCGGGTCCTGGTTCTTGGCCTTTCAAGCCTTGCAATCTTTCTTCCAATGACCCTTCTTGTGACAGTAGAAGCATTCTTCCTTTCCTACTGTCGGCCCTACCACTTTTGCTTTTCCTTTGGCTTCCACCTTACTATCACCGCCTCTCGGTTTGGTAGGGGCCTTCTTCTTCTTTCCTTTAGCTTTTACCTTGGACCTAGAAGAGGAAGCACCACCAACAAAAAGAGCGGGTGTTTCCCTGGCTTTTCGCAGGGTGCCCTCTGCACTCCTCAACATGTTGAGGAGTTCCGGAAGTTCAACTTTTTTACCTTGAATATTAAAATTCAAGATAAACTGGGCCTATGTGGAAGGACGGGACTGGAGAATCAAGTCTGTATACAGCTCGTTCTCTAACGTGGTCCCGAGGTCCGCGAGCTCCTTAATGTAGCCGATCATCTTAAGGACGTGTTCCCCTACAGATGACCCGATAGCCAAGCTCGCCTGAAATAGCTTCTTCGAGGTCTCGTAGTTTGCTATACGAGATTGCTCTCCATATAATTCCTTGGTATGGAGGAATATGGATTCAAGATCCATATTCTCGTGCCGCCTCTGGTGTTCATTGTCCATGGAGGCCAGCACGAGGCACTTGGCTTTTGCGCTATCAATTTCCCAGGTCTTACGGATTTCCTTATCCGCGACACTGGATTCTGGACCTGGGACGGCGGGGACTTTAGTAGTAAGCAGATACCCCAATTTGTCATAAGTGATTGCCATCTTGACATTCCTGAACCAATCTTTATAGTTTGGCCCTGTCAATATATTTTTATCTAATAGTAACTTAAGGCCCGTCATGTTTGGTCGCTGCAATTAGGAGAGAGAGAAGAAACACTTTAGCATGATGCTCTTGTAAGTTTAGAGTGGTTTTTAGTTTATCTAAACAGGATAGCTCCCATTGTTTCTCGAATCCTTCCTCAAACCATAAAAGAAGAATTTGTTAGGATTAATCTCACCATACAATTCTTGCTTAACCGTTCCGCCAGGCCAGTGTCGGTACTTCGAGGGAGGTTTTACGACGCTTTCGCGAAGTTCCTTAATTAAATAACCTCTTTTCCCTGTGGGCGTAGCCCCGCTAACACCTTTCTAGACACCTACTTGGTTTATAGCATTGATCGTTAAGTGAAAAAAATATCCCGAGGAGTAGCATATACTCACAGTAGGATCGAGATCCAAATATCATCGTGTGATAAAGTTGAAGGAATCCTACCAAAATTATCACACTCCAAATGGTATACAACACTAGCAAGTTTCAGTTTCTTTAGAAACCCCCGATGTGGATTTTTGCCCCATGCTCTTATGACCTTGACGAAGGCCAACATATCCCGTCATTGTCCAGGTTAATTTGAACCCACCCATACATACCCTTGACGAAGGCCAAAATAGCAGTATGACTGTCCCAAACCAACACATCTATCTATGCTACAGATAAATATTCAGCAGCTACCAATCACTATGCCTTGGCGAATGTCAAAATACATAGCTTGAATACTACTGAATATCTAACTGAAATGACAGAGGGCTACGAATGGTTTTGGCGAAACCGTGAACGTAGTGAACTTGATATAATCGAAGGAACCCGATAGCTTTTAAAAGGAGTGGTTTAAGCTCCGCATTTCAAAAGTTTTGCTGTTTTGAAAAAACCGAGTGGTTTTGAAATTGTTCCAACGATTCAACTTTGGTTTGTTTGCTTAGCATTTATTTAATGCAGTCCCATCAATTAATCCTACCATTGCAGAAAACAACGAAAATATAACGTACGCTTATGCCATCCGCATTTGCCACGGGGCCCCGTCATCACCCGTTAGGTTACTTAACTAACGACAGAGCGGGGGCTGGACTAGCGCGGATGTAAAACATAAGCAACGTCTACTAGATATCATATATAGATATATACATTCGTCAGACGCAATGATAGTCATTCCAGATCACAGATGAACACATTGGATATACTAGAAATCCGTGCTTCGTTCGAGCCTATAACGAAAGACGGATTACACGGTCGTGATGAATAGCCAAAACCCCACCCTAGACCCCTACGGGTGTGGAAAACTACCCGCCAAATACCCAAAGTGAAGCAACCTCCCTCAATAAAGTGAGTAGGCCACTCGGCACTTCAAAGTACCCGGTAGTTTGTGCACCCCACCTTGGGTCTATCATAGGAGTAGAAAACAGTAAAAGAAATAATATACAATGGTGGCTACAACCTCAACCCGGATGTGCGACCACAAAATAATATTACAACAATTTACAATTTACATCAAATGAAAGATAATAAACACTCATCTCACAACCCCGGCTATTCATCCATGACAATCCAATAAGTTCATATACACAAACCAATATCACAGATCACAGATATGCGCAACCCCCACTAATCGACGTATAGCGATTAGCAGACGTTCAACACATATAACACATCACAGATATAATCCGATTAGCTAAAGTTCATAGAATTTCGATCAACAACCATATTTGTCTACTCCAAGTACAACACTGTACACAAAAATTCCTGAGCAGAAACAAAATATCCCAGAAAACACGAAACAACAACAGAGACCACCAGAAAAAATTTGGACCAACTCGGAGTCGACTCGGCCGCGGCTCCGCGGTGGAACGCTTGGTTCGGCCGTGGATCCGCGGCAGTCTGACCGAGTTAGTCGCCCAAATTTCTTCAGTGTTCTAGAAAAAGCCTGCACGTATTTTTCAGGTCTCTGAAAATATTTTTAGACCTGATTTAAAATTCGACAGAAAGTGCAAGTTTTGGTTGTGTTTTCGGGATTTTTCCGTGATCGAAGTTCTAAAGACTTTGCTAACATGTTAGTTATGGTTTAGCGAGGCTCTGATACCACTGTAAGTCTATGTTACTCACCCCAGTAGTTAACGGGGAGGCGGAATAGGTAAAAATCGAATTTTTCTTTACAAGGTAACATAGACTACCCATGAGGATCTTTGCTAAACATTAACTAACAAACTAACTAGGAGTTCTAACTACTATGTTAGATGATTATACGTCAAGCTTCAAGTCCTTCTTCTCCTTGTTGTGCTTCTCCTTGTTGTGAGCTCCTTGGAGTGGTGGTGGATGGTTCCTCCTCACCGGCTTCTCCACGTCAAAGATGATCCACCCGAAGGTCTCTACCTTAAGCTCCAACCACTATAATGAAGTAACTAGGGTACTTTGTGTGCTAAACTAAGTATCCTAGAGTGAGTAGAGAAGGATTTTGGTGGCTAAGTCTCAATGACCCTTGATTCTCAACTCATGAGACACTAGGGTTTGAGAGAGGAAGAAGGAGAGAACCTTGAGAGAGAGTGTATGAGAAAATAATGAAGAGAGCTCTCTTTTGAGGAAAGAGAAAAATAAGTTTTATTAGGATAATTGTGATGATTCCTTTGATTTGACCATTATCATGTCACAATTAATGCTAAGCAAAATATCTTGTGCTCAACAAAAATATCTAAGTCAACAATAGCCAACATAGTCAAATGGTCAAATCAATTAGCCATGACATAATTATCTCTAATAAAAATTAGTAAACAATTTCCTCCATCTCATTATGGTTTTAATCAAGTCAATGGTCAAAACCCTAATGCGGTGTCTCCTTCTCTGCCCCTATCATCCATATACATACCCGCATCCGTGTTCCGAGAAACACGAATACAATGAGACTAAACCAATCCAAAATCTAATACTAGGATCCGGCTTAAACCAAAGCCCACCAGTATCAACCGCCCGAACACCAAACACGCACAAATACGCGTATGTGAACGAACCCTGTCGTAAATGTAGGGTTACTAGGCACACTAACAAGGCTCTACAAGGCATCGACCATGTCCATTTAAAAAATTTATGTGCCTAAAAACCCTAAGCAACATCTTATACTAGAGTTTAAGCGAATCAAAAGCAAGTAAACAACTTTAACTTCTAAGGGAACACGAAATACAACCTTTGTAGATCGGTCCTTCACTCCTTTAGCTCCTTGTTGAAGTCCCTTCGCTGCGATCAAAGTTCTCCCGGGTTCTTGCATGGCTTCACGACGCGAAGGATGCGACCTTGCTTAAAGTCTCCGAGGCCGAAGATGATCTACGTCGAGGGGATGCCAACTCAAGCTTCTACTTCACTAACTTGAGAATTAGTGAAGCAAACACCCTAAACTAAAGTGCCAGTCTAGTAGAGGATGGAGAAATAGGAAGTGGGTTCTCTTTAGAATTTTATTTCTCACACTCTTTCTCACTTTGGATCAAACCCTAGTTTTCTTTTTCCTTTTCACAATGAAGAAGAAGAAGAAAAGAAAGAGATGAGGATAATGATCAAGTGAGAAATCTAACCATGGTGAGTGAGTATCATATACTAACTTTTGTAGAGCCATAACCATAGCTAACACTTATGGTTGGGTTAAGAAATATCTATGGTAAAAACAAACTCAAGTGGACTTAGTCAATGCATCCACAAGCTTCCACAAGCTTCATGCATTGATCTAATCCTCCACTTAATTTTGTAATTACTTAAAATATAAAAACCCAACATAATATATAGCATGGTGTAAGTCTCATACACCCAAGTCTAGTGTATCATCAACCATGATACAAAAGAAAACACTTTAATATATATATATATATCACATATATATATATATATATACAAGTGTTCACATGTGAGAAAAACCCTAAAGTGAACAAGTGTTAGCAAGTGTAAATTAGTATATCTAATATACAATTATACACTTAATTATTAAATCAACACTTGACTTAATAATCCGGTCATATCTCATATAACCGGCTAACATCCATTGTATCGACTTATCGAATCAACACTCGATTCGATAACCCGGCTATATCATATATAACCGACCGATACAAAAAGTCGCGAGAATAGAATACGGTATCACATACACTCATTTATTCTCGGTCTCGCACATATCACATATGCGCTCCTATTTCGTTTTGCCTGAGCCAGTAATACCTCTGTGTAGGACTCTAAAGACTCGTCAATACGTCGGCAGTAGGTGATGATCACATCAAGCACCCACAAGCCGTCGGCGGTACTAGCTGGACGTAACGGCCACCCGGGTATTGAGCGATCAGAAGATCAGCAAGCAAGCCCACTCCAACTCCTGTAAAAGCCTGCCGGTAACACTTCCCGTACAGTCCGGTCTCCTCGTTTGATATGTCGCATATCAAGTCTAGGGGTGGTAAACGTCAGACCCCAATAACCGATAAGTCGTGCCGATGTGAGGCTCATAACGGGTCGAGAAACTACTGGTAACACTTACTAGTAAATCTCTAATCAGCCCTGGCCAGGGACTTCCCTGTTACGGCCAATCGAGCACAGCGCAACATCAACCCCCAATACCGGGAGAGACGAAACCCCTCCTATCGCTCATTGCCTCCATGTGACTCGGGACTGTACCCAAAAACCACCGTTTTGCACGCCCTCATAGACGTGGTAAGGTGGAAATCAAAGCACAGTGGGAATCACACAAGACTATTTGACGATCTCGGGTCTACAGACTAACCTGCACAAGTGTCACCAGAGAACTGCCATCTGACATAAGGTATAATACCATCTGGGAGTTCTCGGCGAGTCCGTCCAGTGTACCCAGTCTCCACTGAGCACCCGCATACCATCTCTGATGTCAAACACCAATGGATATGGGATCATCCATCGCCCATCTCATCGGTCGATAAGCGTATACGCTAGTCTACTCTGGTATATCGATGCCCTGTCTCGATACACCCTCGACTAAGGACCTTGAAGGATGTACTTATGGGCTGCCATGTCCCCACTAGTATGATCCGCATCATAGTCCTGGTAGTCTAGTACACATCTTAAGAGCTTTATCAACATGTAGCCATCAGACAGTATAAAGAGACAAGTATACATGTTAAGATAAAGAGCAACCAGATAGCATACTATCATATCGAGCAAGAAAGTCCTTTCTATATATGTCCAAGCATCCAATATAATATACATCATCTGTACAATACTGGCCTCTAGGGCATACATACAACTAACAGTAAAACCATACGACCTCTACATCGTTTCGCCCAAAAGCGGAAAACCCTCTGTGTGGGACTCTAAAGACTTTACACTACGCTGGCAGTGGGTTTAACCACAGGCCGCAAGCGGTTCTAGCTATACATAACCGTCCCCAGGTAGATGTCGATAAGAAGGCCGATGAGGAAAACCCATCCGAACTCCTACTGAGCCTGAATGTGACAATCTCCGTACAGTCCGGTCTGTTCGTCTAAGAGTATCGCATATCGGGCCTAGGGGGTGGTAAACGTCAGACCCCTAATAGCGGTATAAGTCGTGTCGGAGTACAATCCAAAACACCCTGAGAAACTACTGGAGTACCTACCAGTAAATCTCACTTGCCCTGGCCAGGGACTTTGTGTAATGGCGTTCCGAACACAGCGCGACATCAACCCCCAATACCGGGAGAGACGAATCCTATCTAACCGCCACTGCCTCCAAGTGCTTCGGGACTGCACCCAACTACTACCTGTTTGCACGACTCAATAGAGCCGTGGTAGGGTAGTAATCTAAGAACAGTGGGAACACACTTGAGGCGAAGCAGCAGTGTCAAGTCAACGAACTGAGCTGTACTCATGTCACTTGGGAACTGCTAACTGACGATAGGTATAATACCAACCAACAGTTCCTAACGAGTCCTGTCCAGTGTACTCGTAACCTAATGAGCACCTGCATACTATCTCCAGTACGATATACTGATGGCTGTGGGACAGACCATCTCCCCTCCTGGGATGAGAAGCGTATACACTAGGCTACTCTGGAGTATCGATACCCTGTCTCGATAATCCTACGACTAGGGACCTGTATAAGGATGTGCTTATAGACTACCCAGCCCCCACTAGTGTGACTACCATCACAACGCTGGCAGTCAAGCAAAGATCCTAAGGGCTCTATCAATATGTATAAGCGACATGTTAAAAGAAACACATACACATATTAAGATAGATACAAACCAAGTAGCATACTACTATATCGAGCAAGACTGTCATAAATCCATGTATATATCCCAAGCTTCCAAAATGTAATATACAAACTAGTACTATACAATAATGGCCTCTAGGGCATATCACACTAACAGTAGTTTGCCGCACCCGTAGGGGTCTAGGGTAGGGTTTGGCTATTCATCACGATCGTGGAATCCGTCTTTCGTTATAGGCTAAAACGAAATATGGAAATCCTAATATATCCAATATATTCATCTGTGTTGCTGTGATTTGGAATGCCTATTATTGCGTGAGACGAATGAATATATATATATATATTGTATATAATAAACGTTGCTTATGTTTTGCACCCGCGCTAGTCCATCCCCCGCTCTGCCGTTAATTAAGTAACCTAACGGTGCATGACGGGCCCCATGGCGAATGCAGATGGCATAAGCATACGTTCTATTTTCATTTCTTTCTGCAACGATAGGATTAAATGATGGGAACGCATTAATATTGATTAATGCAAAGAAAACAAACCAAAGTTAAATCGTTAGAACAATTTCAATACCATTCGGTTTTCTTGAAAAACAACTTTTAAATGCGGAGCCTAAACCACTCCTTTTAAAACCTATCATGGTTCCTTCGACTATATTAAGTTCATTACGTTCACGGTTTTCGCCAAAACCTGCCGTCCGTCATTTCAGATGGGTATTCAGTAGTATTCAAGCTATGTATTTTGACCTTCGCCAAGACATAGTGATTGGTGGCTGCCGGGTATTCATCTGTAGCATAAATAGATGCGTTAATTTGGGACAGGCGTACAGCTATTTTGGCCTTCGTCAAGGGTTTGTACGAATGAGTTCAAATTAACCCGGACAATGACGGGTAGAACTTGACTTGCGTCTTATGATATGTTGGCCTTCGTCAAGGTCATAAGCGCCTGGGGAAAAAATCCACATTGGGAGTTTCAAAAGAAAAGGAAACTTGCTAGTTTTGCATACCATCTGGAGTATGATGATTTTGGTAGGATTCCTTCAAAGTTGTCACATGATGATATTTGGATCCCGATCCCACCTTGAGTTTTGTTACTCCTCTGGAGATTTTCACACTAAACAATCAATGCTATAAACCAAGTAGGTGCCTAGAACAGTGTTAGCGGGGCTACGCCTCCAGGGAAAAGAGGTTATGTAATTAAGGATCTTCACGAAAGTGTTGGAAAAGCTCCCTCGAAGTACCAACACTAGCCTGGCCGAAAGGTTAAGCAAGAATTGTAAGGGTGAGATTAATCCTGACTAATTCTTCTTTTATGGTTTGAAGGAGGATTCGAGAAACAGTGGGAGCCATCCTGTTTAGATAAACTAATAACTAATCTAAATTTTCAAGAGCATTATGCTGAGTGTTTTCTTCTCTCTCTCTCTTGACTGTAGCGACCAAAATGACTGGGCTTAAGTTATTGCTAGATAAAAATAAATTGACGGGGCCAAACTATAAAGATTGGCTAAGGAATGTCCAGATGGCCATTACCTATGACAAGCTGGGCTACCTCCTTACTAACAAAGCCCCTGCCGTCCCAGGTCCAGATTCCACCATCGCGGATGTTGAGATCCATCGCGGATGTTGAGATCCATAAGACATGGGAAATATGCTGTGCGAGAGCCAAGTGCCTCGTGCTGGCCTCAATGGATAATGAACACCAGAGGCGGCATGAGAAGATGGACTTAGCTTCCATATTCCTCCATACCAAAGATTTATATGGAGAGCAATCTCGTATCGTAAGATATGAGATATCGAAGAAATTGTTTCAGGCGAGGTTGGCTTTTGGGTCATCTGTAGGGGACCACGTCCTTAAGATGATCAGCCATATTGAAGAGCTCGCGGACCTTAAGACCACGTTAAAGAACGAGTTGTATACAGACTTGATTCTACAGTCCCTCCCCTCTACCTATGCCCAGTTTATCTTGAATTTCAATATTCAAGGGAAGGAAGTTTCACTTCCAAAACTCCTTAACATGTTGAGGAGTGCAGAGGGCACCCTACAGAAAACCAGGAAGATACCCGCTCTGCTTATTGGGGAATCTTCCTCTTCTAGATCCAAGACGAAAGCCAAGGGGAAGAAGAAGAAGACCCCCAACAAGCCGAAAGGCGGCGTCAGCAAGGTAGAGGGAAAGGGCAAGGAAAAAGTTTCGGGGCCGACAGTAGGGAAGGAGAAATGTTTCTATTGTCACAGGAAAGGCCATTGGAAGAAGGACTGCAGGGCTTGGAGAGCCAGAAACCAGGATTCGAAGCACGCTGTGGTTTCGGCTTCAGCTATGTTTTTAATTGAAAACTGTCTGTCAATCAACTCTACTTCCTGGGTATTGGATACTGGATCAGGATCTCATATCTATAATTCATTGCAGACGCTGAGAAACCGTAGAGCTTTAAAGGCAGGTGATATGACTCTCAGGGTTGCTAACGGAACGAGCATGGATGCTGTATCCGTAGGGGAATATCATCTAGGATTGACAAGTGGAAACACTTTGATTTTGTGTAACTGTTTTCGTGTACCTAATTCGACATGTAATATCATCTCTGTATCTTTACTATCTAAAGAAGGTTATGATTTTACATTTGTAAGCGATGTCGTAAACATCCACCTTAATCTTGGTTTGATTGGGTCAGGTATGCTAGACAACGGTATATACGTCTTAAATCAATACCAAGTTTTCAAGATCCAGAACACACTTAAAAGAAAGTCTCCAGAATTAAATCAAGGTTTCTTATGGCATTGTAGACTGGGTCACATCAATGAAACACAGTTGACAAAGTTACATAAAGAGGGATATTTGGATCCGTTTGAATATCTGTCTTATGCAACTTGTCAATCATGTCTCAAAAGAAAGATGACAAAGACTCCGTTCACTGGAAACGGGGTAAGAGCCAGCGAGCTCTTGGGACTCATACACAGCGGCGTGTGTGGTCCAATATCTACACATGCAAGAAGTGGTTATTCCTACTTCATTACTTTTACGGATGATTTCTCAAAATATGGACATGTATTCTTGATGAAACATAAATCTGAGGCCTTTGAGAAATTCCAGGAATACAAGAATGAAGTGGAAAAACAAACAGGCAAAAGTATCAAAGACACTTAGATCTGATTGAGGTGGTGAATACTTAAGTGCCAAGTTCCTGGATTATTTAAAAGAGAATGGAATTCTCTCTCGGCTTACTCCTCCATACACACCTCAGCACAACGGTGTATCAGAAAGGCGGAACCGCACCCTATTAGATATGGTACGTTCCATGATGAGTAACGCTGAGTTACCACGATCCTTCTGGGGTTATGCACTAGAATCTGCTGCATATCTTTTGAACAAGGTTCCTACTAAGTCTGTGCCTACCACACCATATGAAATGTGGAGTGGGAAGAAATTTTATCTTAAGTATCTAAAGATATGGGGATGTCCAGCTTTTGTCAAAAAGTAGCATGCGGACAAGCTCAAGGCATGCTCAGTATTGTGTAAGTTTGTGGGATACCCAAAGAACTCTAGGGGGTATCTTTTCCATTACGTGGAGGAACAAAAGGTTTTTGTTTCTCAGCATGCCCACTTTTTGGAAACTCAATTTCTTGAAAAAGAAATAAGTGGGAGCGCAATAGAACTGGAAGAAATTCCAGAACCACTAAAAGAATGGTGGAACCAGAAGTTTTGAATGAACCGGATGTCCCTACGCCACTCCGCAGATCTAGTAGGCAGTCTCATCCGCCCGAGAGATACTACGGTTTTCTCATAGACGGGGATAGAGAGGATTGTATCATCGATGATGATGAGCCAACTAGTTTCCAGCAGGTCATTACGAGAAGAGACTCAGTAAAGTGGCTAGATGCAATGCGGACCGAAATGGAATCCATGTACGCCAACAAAATATGGACTTTGGACATTGCACCAGAAGGGGTAAAACCCGTAGGCTGCAAATGGATCTTCAGAAAGAATATTGGTGCAGATGGATAGGTTGAAACCTATAAGGGTAGACATATTGTAAAAGGTTTTCGTCAAAGACCTGGTTTGGACTATGATGAAACCTGTTCTCCAGTGGCTATGCCTAAATCCATTCGAATCCTTCTTACCTTTGCTGCCTTCCAAGATTATGAAATTTGGCAGATGGACATAAAGACCGCTTTTCTGAATGGAAATTTGGAAGAGTGTGTTGATATGGATCAGCCAGAGGGTTTCATAGAGAGTGGGAGCAGCGGAAGAGTGTGCAAGTTGCTTAAATCTATTTATGGATTAAAGCAGGCATCGTGGAGTTGGAACATCTGTTTTGATGAGACGGTCAAAGAATTCAACTTTATCAAAAATCCAGATAAACCATGCATTTATAGTAAGATTGTAGCGAGAACTGTGGTATTCCTCGTCTTGTACGTGGATAACATTCTCCTGATAGGAAATGATATTTCTATACTACAATCAGTCAAAGGATTCTTGTCACAAAAGTTCTACATGTAAGACCTGGATGATGCCTCCTACATTCTGGGGATCCAGATCTATCGTAATAGATCTAAGAGGATGTTGAGCTTTCACAGTCCAAGTATATCAACACCATACTGAAAAGATTTAGTATGGAAGATTCCAAGCGCGGTAATCTACCGTCTTGTCACGGGATCACCCTCTCCAAAGAGATGTCTTCCAAAACTGATTTGGAAAGGGATCGCATGAGTATTATACCATTTGCTTCTGCGGTAGGCTCCATAATGTATGCGATGTTGTGTACCAGACCCGATGTTGCATACGCACTAAGCGTGGTAAGCAGGTATCAGTCAAACTCTGGAGAGAAGTACTGGATAGAAGTTAAGAACATTCTTAAGTACCTAAGAAAGATTAAGGAGATGTTCTTAATGTACGACAGTAAAGACCTCCAGATTGAGGCCTTCACTGACTCCAGCTTCTAGAGTGACAAGGATGACTCCAAGTCCATGTCGGGTTATGTTTTTACCCTCAATGAAGGGGCGGTCTGTTGGAAGAGCTCCAAGAAGGACACCGTTGCTCACTCGACGATGGAAGCAGAGTATATCGCTGCATGTGACGTCGCGAAATAAGCAGTCTGGATAAGGAAGTTCATAACAGAACTTCAGGTAGTTCCGTCCATTGTTGATCCAATACCTTTATATTATGACAACAACGTGGCTATAGCTTTAGCGAAGGAACCAAGGTCCCATCAGAAGTCCAGACAAATCTTGAGGCGGTATCACCTGATCAGGGAGATCGTGGATCGCCGGGAGATCGAGGTGCGGAGAGTAGACATGGAGAACAACACTGTAGATCTACTCACAAAGGCCATCCCTCAGACGCGGTTTGAGAAGCTATTCGAGATGATAGGTCTGCGATATGCCAATACATGGCCTTAGTGCAAGTGGGAGATTATTAGTGATATATACCTGAGAGGCCAGTATTGTATAGTACTGGATTGTATATTACATTTTGGAAGCTTGGGATATACACGGATATAATAACAGCTGTAAGTCGATGTTGCACACTCCACGAACTTGTGAGGAGGCGGAATTTACAAAAAATCAATTTTTTCATACTATGTAACACCGACTAAACTCCAGGATCTTAACAGAAATCTTAACTAGTTATTCTACTAGGAGGTTCTAACTACTATGTTAGTATTTATACCTCCTTAATTCTAGTCCTTCGGGTCTTCTTCTCTTCCTCGCCTTGAGCTCCTCGAAGATCCGGATCGCTCTTGATCGTCGGCCTTCTCGTGTCGAAGATGATCCACCCGAGAGTCTATACTTCAAGCTCCAACCTCTAAACCGAGGTAACTAAGGTACCTAGTTCGCCAAGCTAGGTAGCTTAGAAGATGTAGAGTGTATAAAGGAGTATTTTATCTCATATAACCCTATGGCTTACAACACGTGAAGGTTAAGGTTTTTGAGGAAGAAGGAGAGGAAAATTGGAGAGAGAAACAAAATGAGCAAATGAACTAGGTCTTGGAAAGTGAAGAATGGCTCACTCATTATCTCACATGAAGTATGGATTATTTTCCTTTTGAAAATAGCAACCATGCTTCAATAGTAACCACAAACCAATAAACAAATGCAATGAGCCATGCTTCACCCCATGCTATGAATATCTCCAATTTCCACCTCATTAATCTATTTCCAAAAATAGATAAACCAAATAATGAGGTGTCCCCTTTTAGAAGCATCTCTTGCGAAATTACAAGAATGCCCTCACCTTATATACATACCCGTATTCGTATTCTGAAAAATACGAATACAATGAGATAATAATAATCCAATAATATAATACTAGGATCCGGCTTAAACCAAAGCCCACTAGTATTATCCGTCCGAACATCATCCATGTAGCCAGTACACGTATATGATCGGAACCCTTCCGTAAAACCATACGACCTCTACATCGTTTCGCCCGAAGCATGGAAACCCTCTGTGTGGGATTCTAAAGACTCGATAGTACGCTGGCAGTGGGTTTAACCATAAGTCCGTCAGCGGTACTAGCTGCACGTAACAGCTATCCAGGTATTTGTCGATATGAAGGCCGATGAGCAAACTCATCCGAACTCCTACTGAGCCTATCTTTGACAATCTCCGTACAATCCGGTCCGTTCGTCTAAGATACTCGCATATCGGGCCTAGGGGGATGGTAACCGTCAGACCCCTAATAGCGCAATAAGTCGTGCCGAGGTAGGGCCTAATACACCCTGAGAAACTATTGGAGTACCTACCAGTAAATCTCGCTTGCCCTGGCCACAGACTTTGTGTAATGGATTTCCGAACACAACGCGATATCAACCCCAAATACCGGGAGAGACGAATCCTATATAACCGCTACTGCCTCAAAGGGCTTCGGGACTGCACCCAACTACTACCTGTTTGTATGACTCCTTTGAGCCGTGGTAGGGTAGTAATCTAAGTACAGTGGGAACACACTCAAGACGAATAGTGATGTCAAGTCAATGGATTAACCTGTACTCATGCCATCCGGGAACTGCTACCTGACAATAGGTATATGTCACGACCCGAAATTTAGTTCGTGACCGGTAGTTAAATCACGCAACGTCTAAAGGAGTAACGTAAATTAAGTAAGCCGAAGTCCAGAAATCTAAACCTTTTTAAGAAAATAAAAGAGGTGAAGTTTTGAAATAAAGGTATGATAAAATCAAAAGTTTTCTTAAATGCAAAGATAATGGAATATGAAAATGCAAGTGGATTATACTAGTTGAAAAACATGTTTCGTCTTTTAAAAATTTGGGCAACACCTCCCTTGTATATTTTGATCCCAAAACCACATATACATAATCACAATAAAGGCATCCCCAAGCAGGAGCTAGCTCTTCGCCAATCGGTGGAATCACAACCACGCAAGTCATAAATATATGTATACGACGCCCAACGACGAAGATCAACACAAAGGATAATGAATAAAGCAATACATCAACCCACCAAGCGAACATATAACTCATCGTTCTAAGTCTCGCAAGCACAAGTCTTTCTAAGTCTTACTACTTATAAAAATACTAGTTTCTGATTGATGGAGTTGACTAGATACAACAGGAATAATAATACAAGAGTGGCACGATCCAATATGTCCCACCCACCAAAGCAAATCACCCGAAAGCAAGCTATGTGCTAGCGATACCGCTACCGATCCATGCGGTCAACCTACAATAACTGTGGCACAATGGGGATGAGTTGCCAACACGTGAGTAGAAAATATCAGCAGGTAGAAATCGAATAAAACAACGATGTTCCTAGGTCAACTATATCATAAAGGTAATACTATGATATCTAGGGTGACCGTGTCTGCATATATGCCAACAATGTAATAAATGCCTGTATGCATGTGGATATCATCCACGTGTCCATCAATGACACAACAACATCATGGAACCTGAGTGTCCAACATCGACACTCGAAACGTCATGAAAGCATATGCATGTAAATATAAGGATATTAATCAACGTGTGTCCATCAACGATACATCAAAATCATGGAACCTGAGTGCCCAACATCGACACTCGAAACATCTTGAAACCCGTGTCCAACATCGACACGCAAATCCTCATATCTCGGGCTCCGTCAGTCCGGATCGGCCCATCCATCTCACGACTCCGGTCGGTATCCTCCGGATAACCGCCGAGCCCAAATACTATCACCGGTAGGTAGTGCTCCCTCTTCCAGGCTCATTGTCTACACCACAAAAATCATTTCTTGCCCCGGGGTACCATACCGGGTCCACCATATACCCGCAGACGGTGCCTATCGCTCCTCAAATCAAGTTTCTAACATAAGTCTCAGAACCAAGAAAACTCAAGGTGGACGCCTCGAAATATCATATCAAGAGAAACCGGGTTTTTAAAACAATACATAATTTCCTTTGAAATATAACCACGGTTCTCAAATCCAGAATCTCATGAAAACAACATCTCAATGCGTATAATCGTAAAGCATGATGTATGCAAACATATAACAGAAATGTGAGCATATCAAATATATCATGTGGCATAGAATAATGATGTGAGCATAGTAATATATCACTCCAACGAGTCATGTGACAATACTGAACAATTAAGAGTAATAGCATGATGTGGCAAGTCTACTGTGTAAGTGACATGGCAATTATTGATGATGAAAGCGTGTAAGCCGACAATCTGTGTAAGTGTAACATACGCATCATCGATAATGGTGCAGGTGTACTGGCACAGGTATATGTAATGCAATGAGAATATCATGAACGAAGCATCAAGTACAGCGTAAGCGAAATGCTATAAGGTATACATATCTAATCTCACATCTACATAAGGCTAAACTAAGCTGTATAGAAAGGGATTAAATATATATAACCTATCCGAGTCGGTGAATCTATCTATCGGCATCCAACCTCACAACATCACGTACGGTGCAATCCATCGTACGGCATCCTCTAGTCAAGGGTATGGATCAATCATCAGGTAAAACTCATCTCGTACGGTAATCCATCGTACGGCGGCGTTAAACAATTAGGGATTCTATCAACCTATATGACAATGAGGGTACGGACCTAACGTCTCGTACGACATATCACTCATTATTCACATAATTATATATATATATACCTATATCTTAGATCATATCCATATCAATCCAATATCACGGGACCGACAAAGGTATCAATTATCTCATATCGACTCGCATCCGTATAACGACATATCAAACCAAGTCATCATATCTCATCGTATACTACTTTCATCACATCAATATCTCACATCAATATCTCACATCAATTCATCTTATAAATCTCATGTCGTATTTATTGACCTCATTACATGCCACTATAATCTCATACTTATTCTCTTGCAACTACATATGTATATATCGTGATTCACATCCTTATATATCAATTCGAGACATCCTTATATATCATATCATTTCACACTAAACCATAAACTATAACCTTAAGTCGTGGCATATCTTGTCTCCAAACTATAAATCACATATCAATGTTTGCGGGGGTGCTATACGCCATCCACCCGACTTCCCCCGTAGATATAAATCTACCCACCTTGATCCATGCTTGCCGAAGTCGATGTCGCCATGCTCTTCCTTGTTATCCGAAGTCCACATGAAGGTGCCTACATATATAAACACACAGTATTGTAAACAGAATCGCGTACGAAAACCAAAACGGCACACGAATCGCACATAGCTTAAAACCTATGGTCTACTCATGCAAGAATAATCAAACAACTCCCGACATCGACATACAAACGTCAAGTGACCGAGACAAAACACCATATCCAAAGTTTCAAGTCATTAAAAGTCACACAACAAAACAGCAACCCTAGAAAAATGGTTCCAGATTTAGTCTCAGGTAAAATTAGGCTAAACAAGCAACACAGTGGGGTAGTATATAGGGTATATGAGCTATAAAACCAATCCTAACACCAACACCCACAGATGACCCGGCAAGATCCACCAAAATTC
The DNA here is from genome assembly GCA_030015575.1 of Agapanthus africanus. Lineage (NCBI taxonomy): Eukaryota > Viridiplantae > Streptophyta > Magnoliopsida > Asparagales > Amaryllidaceae > Agapanthus > Agapanthus africanus. The sequence continues at coordinate 300,366,191 of CM057342.1, forward strand.
CGGCCTTGTAGCATTTTGAAAATTTAAGAATTTAAAAATAAAAAAAATTAATTAATTAAAGAATAATATGATAAATCACAAAATAGTTAAAATCAAAAGAGTCAATTTTCATAAGTTATATGTAATACAATTTAAATTAAAATTTTTATTTGTAACATAAATAAGTTATAAGGGTTTTAGTAACAAATTTAGCTTCATTTTAAATAAATGTGTGTTTTATAATAAGTTAGGTTGTGAAGGGTTTATAAGTAAAGTTAAGTTCTTATGCAAATAAGAGATTGTTGTGGATATAATTGAAAGTGGATAGAAATCATTTTTAAGTTCAGAATTTATATTCAAATTAAAACAAAATTATGAAGATAATGCATAAACCACCTCATGCTTGCATGCACACTCTCATCTCACACCTCCTCCTTGCATGAAATGCACACCCTTCAACCCTTGACACCTCCTCCTTCACCTTATCCCTTCCTCCTCTCATATATATAAACCTATTCAGTTCAAAAGCTCAGATTAAAAACTCAAAAGATTTAAAAGAAAAAGAAAATTTAAAAGAGATAGAGAAAACAAGAGGAAGAAGAAGAAGAAGAAGAAGGGAACTTTGTTCTTGGTTTTTTTTATCACTATCAAGCTAGGAGGAACTTAGCATCTTGGAGGGGTTATTCTTACAGTTAATTGGAGGGTAAAAATCCTTAATCACAGTAGGCAATTTAGGTTCTGTAGACTAATTAGTGTAGATTGAAAAAAAGTCACATAATATCGTATTTTAGTTAAAATTAAGCTCTGTTAAAATCTGTGTTGATCTGGAAGATAATTAACTTAACTAAACAGAGTTAAAATGATGTAGGTAACAACTAGAATAATCCATAGGATCACGAACCTAGGGGGCCGGTTTCAGGACGGCGGACTTGAAGGAAATTCCGGCGTCGCCGGCTACTTAGGAGGCTAGGTAGGTTTTTCTTGTTGGGTAGGTTTCTGTGAATCATTTTGGCTAATTTGGTGTTATTAATTAAATTAGTTTCACTGTAAATGGAATCTGGAAACGTATATCGGAAAGGATATCTTAAAACACCAAATACGACACGGTTAAAATACGTCGCGATTTAAATTCTGTAGCGATGAAGATTAATGTTAAAATCCAGTAAGATTAAGTGTTTAATAACTCGATATAATCGTATGTTATGTAACTAGTACGTGGGAACGGGTGTTTTTCATTTCCGTCATATCGGAATAGCCGTTTTCTTATATACGTTAAATTGTGAATTTAGATTCAAATACGAGAAATTTGGAGGCAGCGAGGAAAGGGAAATGATTGTTAGTTATATGTATGCCTTAGAGGCTATTACAATACATGTGATGTATATTGTAGTGGATGCTTGGACATATATAGGAAGGACTTTCTTGCTCGACATGATAGTATGCTATCTGGTTACTCTTTACCTAAACGTGTACACTGATTGTCTCTCTAATACATGTTGGTAAAGCCCTTAGGGTGAGTACTTGACTACCTGGACTATGATGCGGATCATACTAGTGGGGACATAGTAGTCCATAAGTACATCCTTCAAGGTCCCTAGTCGTGGGTATATCGAGACGGGGCATCGATATACCAGAGTAGACTAGCGTATGCCTTCTCGACCCATACAGATGGGCGATGGATGATCCCATATCCATTGGTGTTTGACATCAGAGATGATATACGGGTGCTCAGTGGAGACTGGGTACACTGGACGGACTCGCCGAGAACTCCCAGATGGTATTATACCTTACGTTAGATGGTAGTTCTCTGGTGACACTGGTACATGTTAGTCTGTAGACCCGAGATCGTCATAGAGTCTTGTGTGATTCCCACCGTGCTTTGATTTCCACCTTACCACGTCCAAAAGGGCGTGCAAAACGGTGGTTTTTGGGTACAGTCCCGAGTCACATGGAGTCAATGAGCGATAGGAGGGGTTTCGTCTCTCTCGATATTGGAGGTTGATGTTGCGCTATGCTCGATTAGCCATAACAGGGAAGTCCCTGGCCAGGGCTGGTTTAGAGATATACTGGTAAGTGTTACCAGTAGTTTCTCGACCCGTTATGTGCCTCATATCGGCATGACTTATCGGTTATTGGGGTCTGACGTTTACCACCCCTAGAACTGATATGCGACATATCAGACGAGGAGACCGGACTGTACGGTAGTGTCACTGTCAGGCTTTTACAGGAGTTGGAGCGGGCTTGCTTGCTGATCTTCTGATAGCTCAATACCCGGGTAGCCGTTACGTCCAGCTAGTACCGCTGACGGCTTGTGGGTGCTTGATATGATCATCACCTACTGCTGGCGTATTGACGAGTCTTCAGAGTCCTACATAGAGGTTTTACTGGCTCAGGCAAAACGAAATAGGAGCGCTTATGTGATATGTGCGGAACCGAGAATAATGCATGTATGTGATACCGTATTCTATTCTCGCAATGTTTGTATCGATCGGTTGTATGCGATATAACCTAGTTATTGAATCAAGGGTTGATTCGATAAGTCGATACATTGGATGTTAGTCGGTTATATATGATATAACCGGATTATTAAGTCAAGTATTGATTTAATAATTTAGTGTATAATTGTATATGTGATATACTAATTTATATTAACTAACATTGGTTCACTTAAGCATTTATTTTTCACACTTGTGCACAACTTAATATATATGTGACATATATTTATTTGTGTGCATTTTTGTATCATGGTTGTTGATACAACTATCATGGGTGTAGAAGACTTATACCAGACTAATTATATTTGTTAGGTTTTTATATTTAAAGTAATTCTAAAACAAATGGATAATGAGCACAAATGCATGAAGCTTCATGAAGCTTATCTTTGCATTTGACTTAGTCCACTAGTTTTGTTTTACTTAAGATATTAGTTAACCTAATCACTATGATTAGCCATGGTAATGTCTCTACATGAGTTAGTATATGATACTCACTCACCATGGTTAGTGTATTCTCTCTCTTGATCATTATCCTCATTCTTTTCTTTTGTTCATCTTCTTCTTCATTGAGCAAAAGAAAAAGCTTGCTAGGGTTTTGAAAATAGAGTGAAACTAAGTGAGAAAAGAAATTCTAAAGTGTACCCATTTCCTATCTCACCATCCTCTACTAGACTAGCACTTTAGTTTAGGGTGTTTGCTTCACTAATTCTTTAGTTAGTGAAGTAGAAGCTTGAGTTCGTATTCTCTCGACGTAGATCATCTTCGGCCTCGAAGACTTCAAGCGATCCCGTTGCAATTTTCTCATGGAGCCGTCCGAGAGTCCGGGAGTTAGTTGATCGCAGCGAAGGGACTACAACAAGGAGTTTAAGAAGTGAAGGACCGATCTACAAAGATTGTATTTCGTATTCACTTAGTGTTAAAGAGTTTAACTTGCATGTGTTAACCTAATTTTCTAGCAAAGATCTTGTTTAGAGTTATTCGGCACGGCTAAACTTTTAATCCGGCATGGTTGATGCCTTGTAGATCCTTATTAGAGTGCCTAGTAACCCTACAGTGGTATCAGAGCCTAGCTAGAGCATTAGGCGATGTGTTAACGAAGTTAAAACTCCGAACGAACCCGAATACTCAAATTTAACCCCCTCTCTGGACTTTTTTCAAAAACTGTGATTTTTCAGTATTAAAAATACCTAAAATATTCAGCAGAGTTTTCTAAGCATTACGGTGCAAAATTGATGACATAATCCGTACGTCACGCCGCGGAACCGCGGCCAAACCCTGCTTGGGCCGCGGATCCGCGGCCGTACAGTGAGACTAGGTCATGTTGTTTGCACAGTAATACTTGTATCTGTGATTTATAATTTCTGGGTATTTTTAATATGACTCAAGTGTTGAGTATTTTGGGGTTTATTTTGTAATCGTTGATTCGATCGGAATATTTAATTTCGTTTTGTTTTCCGGATATTTAGAAAGTATTAAAAAAATTCGAACGGATATCAATAACTCACTTTTTCCCGACCCGGAAAATTTCCAAGTGTTGGATTTTTTCCGTTGTTTAGGAACGTATAAATCATGCAAGTTACGCAATGGAACCTCTAGAAGACAACAAACCTTAACTTGATTATGTGACCGTCTTGAACTGCCTTTTGAACCTTAGGATTTGGGGCAGTACGGCGTGACACATGTGAGGCGTTGGCTTGACCCTTCTACGGCTGGACCGTTGGTACTGTAGCATGTGATGGATGTTTTTAAACCCCCCTCAAGTGTTGAGAACCAATTGGAAAACTTGGGTGTTTTGATTATTCGATCGGAAAGTTTAACACTGTCTATTTATCTGGAATGTGATACAATATTTGGAATCCATAAGTAGTTATGAGATAACTAATTTGAATGTTATAAATATAGCAGTTTAGTCTCATTTGATCGGTTGCCACGGAATTTTGATGCGATCAAAAGTCCGTCGGAATCACGTAGCGTACGCGGATACTCACCGGGTAAACTTAATAGACAGCCATGCCCCATAGCCCCGACCAAGTGACTGTAGGAGAACCCCGTCGCCGAAAGCATCCGTTCGGGTGCTCGCGGCAGCGGTGTTCCGCCTTAGTGCACTTCGTCGACGGCATCCGGGGGTGCGGCCGTCTACTAAAGTTTGCGACGAGCATTCGATCACTTATCGGGAATCTTGTTGAATTGCCCGACACGATATTGAAAAGTGTTTTCGTTATAGAGACTAAAATGTGGGGTTTATAATTGTTAGGCATGCGATGTCTAAGGAGGTTGCGGATTCCAACTGTTGTAGTTTTACACTTTCTTTTCTGCGACCGTAAGTGTAATATGTGATATCGCCGGTTTCGTTGCTATATGCCAACGACAATTGGGATGCGCATATTTACTTACGTTGATGACATGTGATGTTATGTGTTGCTGGATATGTTATATTGGATCGTCGCGTTCTGAATAGCCGGGTTTTTTTTTGTGAGATGAAGGTTTTTATTTTCATTCATGTAAAATTAAATGTATGTAATATTCTTTTATTGGGGCACTTCCGGGATGAGGTTGATGTTACCATTTGTATATTATTTACTTTTCCGCACTAGGACAGACCCAAGGAGGAGGGCACAAGTAACCGGGTTCTAGAGTCCAGTGGGAGACCAACTCGAGGAGTCGAGTCCGGGTCTCCTAACTCTAGAATTGGTAGGGTTGCTTGCCGCTCTCGTAGGGGTCTAGGGGTGTGGGTTTGTCTATTCATCGCAACCGTGGAATCCGTGTTTTATAGAGGCTCAAAATAAAACACGGACGTCCTAGTATATCCAATGTTTCATATGTTTCTTCTGCTGCGATATCTGTGATGTGATCATTTGATATGTTGTGATAGATGCTGTATATAGTATATATGATATATTATATAGACGTTACTTATGTTTTACACCCGCGCTAGCCCTGCCCCGCTCTGCCGTTAGTTACCTAACCTAACGGTGCATGAGGGGACATCAAGGCGAATGCGGGTGGCATAAGTGTACGTCGTATTTATCTGTGATGTTTAGGTAACTTAAATGATGGGACTTCATTAATGTGATTAATGAAAGAAAAGAAACGTAAAAGATGTTGTGGAATCGGATTTTCAAAAACAGGTAGCTACAGTTCTTGCTTTGCATCGCGGTGTTCCCTGTAGAACATCCTGCACCTTATTTGATAAGGAAAGGGCCGAGATCCCTTCACCAGGAGTGACCCCTTTAGCAATGACTGGCAGATGCTACAACACTTGGTTTGTCTTTTGATTGCTTTTGGAGTTTTTGCTTTGCATAGTGATATTTGTGAAATATCCTGCACCTTATTGGATGAGGAAAGGGCCGACGATCCCTTCACCGGGAGTGACCTCTTTAGCAAAACTAGAAAAGCCTAAAAAACACCCCATTTTAAAATCATTTGATTCTACAACGATATCAAGTTCATTACGCAATAGGTTTTCAGAAAAACCTGTCGTAGCCCTCCGTCATTTCAGATAAATCCTACTTAGTATTCGTGCTACGTTTGTTGACCTCCGTCAAGGCGTAGTGTGCGGTAGCTAACTAGTATTTATCTGCTTATGCATGTGATGCAGATTGGATTAGGGTAGTCGTACGACCTTGTTGACCTCCGTCAAGGGTCGTGCGGGTGGGTTTGATTCAATCAAGAAATGACGGGTTGAACTTGACTTGCACCCTGTGGTTTGTTGACCTCCGTCAAGGTCATAGGATGCTTGGGGCAAAATATTATCGGGAATTTCAAGTGTTGAAATTTGCAATGAGATTGCATACCTTCTATGAGATAGTTGGATCCCGATACCCGCTGCAAGTAATTGTTACTCCTGAGAGGGTTTTACATATTACAATTAGCCGATCAAGTAGGTGTCTAGAAAGGTGTCAACGGGGTTACGCCTCTGGAAAAACGAGGTTTACTTTAATTAGGTCCGTGCGAAAGCACGGGGAACCTCCCTCAAAGTACCGACACTGGCCTGGCTGAAAGATTGGCGAAGTTGTAGGGTGTAATTAATCCCGGCTAGTCTTTCCTTTTAGGGTTTGAAGGAAGATTTGATAAAAATAGTGGGAGCCATCCTGATTAGATAAAATAATAACCAATCTATTCTTGCAAGAGCGCACGCAGAGTGTTTTCTTCTCTCTCTCTCCAGGTAGCGACCATATCACGCCTTAATCAAGATAATAATACGGATGTATTGACCGAACCCGATTGTTATACTGAGCTGGGGAACGTTGGTCCCGCTCCAACTTATAATTGTTATAAGACAGAGCAGGAATTTGGGGAATACCAGATTTCCCGTGCCGCCCAAACGAAGAAAGTGCATGTTGATGCATCATCTTCTGGTGTGTTCATTACAGAGAACTGTTTCTCAGTATCCTTTACGTCCTGGGTATGCGATACCAGATCAGGATCCCACATATGTAATTTGTTACATGGGCTACAGATAGGTAGAGAACTGAGAACGGGTGATAAGTTTCATGAGACAGAAAACGGTGCAAGTGTTGCAGCCAAGTCTGTTGGTCACTATCACCCTGTATTACTAGAATACATTGATTCTGAACAAATGTTATTAGATACCGAACCTGATATACAAAATCATATCAGTCTCTTTATTAGTAAAGAAAGGATATAATTTTGTATTGTTGGATAATGTTTTGAACATTTCCTATATCAAGAGTTGATCGGTTCAGGCACGTTATCTAAAAGTATTGACGTTCTAAATCAAACTACAGTTCTTAGTATACAGAACACACACAAGAGGAAGAGTTCAGAACTGAACGAATCCTTCTTGAGGTATTGTAGACCAGGTCATATCAATGCGACCCGACTAGCTGAAGTTACATTTAGATGCATATTTAAATTAGTTTGAATTTACATCTTATGAAACTTGCCGGTCATGTCACAAAGATAAAATGACCACAGCTCTGTTTATTGGAAACAGAGAAAGAGTTAGTGAACTCTTGGGTTAATACATGTTGATGTATGAAGGTCCCCTGTCTACACATGCCAAGACCAGTTTTTTGTACTTCATTACATTCTCTGATGATCTCTCAAGATTCAGACTTATGTTCCTGTTGAAACACAAGTCCGAACCTTTTGAGATATTCACAGAATATAAGTTAGAAGTAGAGAACCAAAACGGGTATAAGTATTATGTCCTTTGATGTGATCAGGGAGGAGAATACTTGAGCATGGAATTCCTGGATTATTCTAAAGGAGAATGAGATTCTCTCTCAGCATTACTCCTCCGTATACACCACAGCACGTCGGTGTATCGGGGCGGAGCAATCACACCCTATATGATAAGGTGTGCTCTATGATGAGTACTTTTGAGTTACCTATTTCCTTTTGGGAGTTATGCACTTATGAAGTTGCATACCTATTGAATAGGGTTCCGATCTAATCAGGTGCCTACCACTCCATATGAGATATGGTAAGGGAAGAGCCCATCTTTTAAGTCAGTTAAGATTTGGGGTTGTCCGGCCTATGTCTAAAAGCAAAATCCGGACAAGCTCGAGGCAAAGTCTGATCTGTGCAAGTTTGTTGGATATCCTAAGCATTAGCAAGGGAATATCTTCTACCAAACCGAGGAACAAAAATATTTTGTTTCTCAACATGCCACCTTTGTGAAAGGGAATTTCTTGAGAATACCAAACCGAGGAACAAAAATATTTTGTTTCTCAACATGCCACCTTTGTGAAAGGGAATTTCTTGAGAAGAAATTAGTGATCATAAGGTAGAACTGGAAAGAGTTCCAGCTATACAAACTACAGCTGATGATTTGGTAGAACCAAATGATTCAATAGTAACCAACGAACCTCAGCCTCTCCGCCGATCTAGTAGGGTTCCTCACCCACCTGAGAGATACTTTGGTTTCTCTATGACAGTGGGAGCGAGGATTGCATCATGAGATAATGACCCAACTAGTTTCGAGCTGGCCATCAGGAGTAAGACTCTGTTAGAATGGCTGGATGCTTAGCGATTTGAGATGGAATCCTTATACACCAACAAAGTATGAACTTTGGTTGCTTTATCTGAAGGGTTAAATCCCCATCAGGAGCAAGTATATCTTGAGAAGATTACTTGGTGTACATGGAAAAGTTGAGACTTTTAAAGCTAGACTTGTTAAAGGTTTGCATCATTGACCAGGTATGGATTATGATGAAACCTTTTCTAAATAGCTATGCTTAAGTCCATCCAGATCCTACTTGCCATGACTACATATCATGACTACGATATCTGGCGGTTGGGTGTCATGACTGCTTTTCTAAATGATAATTTAGAATAGAGAGTCTATAAGTACACAGTCAGAAGGCTTCGTAGACAGTGGGAGCAGCGGAAACGTGTGCAATATGTTTTATGTGATAAAGCAGGCATCGCGGAGTTGGAACGTCTGTTTTGATGTGTTAGTCAAAGAGTTTACATCATCAAAATGGTAGATGACCCTTGTATAAACAAAAAGGTAGTAGGGAGTATGGTAGTGATCCTCGTAGAGTACGTGGATGACATACTCTTGATAGGGAAGAAGTTTCCTATGCTACGCTCGGTCAATCTCCGCTTATCACAAGGATTCTTCATATAGGATCAAAATGATACCTACTAAATCCTGGGTTTTGGATCTATGAGATAGATCTAACTGGATGTTAGGATACTCACTAACTGTAGTGAGATGGTATCAATCGATCCTGGGGAGAATCACTGGAAGTGTTCCAGGGTGATAAGAACGACTGAATGTCAGTCGCAGGCATTATCTTTACCCTCAGTAAATGGACGGTTTGTTGGAAGAGTTCCAAGCTAGATACAGTGACATACTAGACGATTAAAGGCAAGATACATCGTTACCAAAGATGCTACCAAAGAGGCAGTCTGGTTGTATATTAGTTCATGAGATGAACTTCGTTCCTAACATTGTGTGACAATAGAGTTGTGGCTTATGCCTAGGAACGCCTATCCTATCAGTGATCCAGACATATTCTGATACAGTGTCACCTGATCATGGAGATGGTTGATCTCCAGGGGATCGAGGTTAGGAGAGTAGACTCAGAGGACAACACGGCGGATCCACTCACAAAGGCTTTTTCCCAGAGAGAGACTATTATGGGATGGTTGAGTGTGGGATACTTCAACCACTGTTATCAGATGGCCCTAGTGCAAGTGGGAGATTGTTAGTTATATGTATGCCCTAGAAGCCATTACTATACATGTGATGTATATTGTAGTGGTGCTTGGACATATATAGGGAGGACTTTCTTGCTCGACATGATAGTATGCTATCTGGTTACTCTTTACCTAAACGTGTACACTGATTGTCTCTCTAATACATGTTGGTAAAGCCCTTAGGGTGAGTACTTGACTACCTGGACTATGATGCGGATCATACTAGTGGGGACATGGTAGTCCATAAGTACATCCTTCAAGGTCCCTAGTTGTGGGTATATCGATACGGGGTATCGATATACCAGAGTAGACTAGCGTATGCCTTCTCGACCCATACAGATGGGCGATGGATGATCCCATACCCATTGGTGTTTGACATCAGAGATGATATACGGGTGCTCAGTGGAGACTGGGTACACTGGACGGACTCGCCGAGAACTCCCAGATGGTATTATACCTTACGTCAGATGGCAGTTCTTTGGTGACACTGGTACAGGTTAGTCTGTAGACCCGAGATCGTCATAGTGTCTTGTGTGATTCCCACTGTGCTTTGATTTCCACCTTACCACGTCCAAGAGAGCGTGCAAAACGGTGGTTTTTAGGTACAGTCCCGAGTCACATGGAGGCAATGAGCGATAGGAGGGGTTTCGTCTCTCCCGGTATTGGGGGTTGATGTTGCGCTATGCTCGATTGGCCATAACAGGGAAGTCCCTGGCCAGGGCTGGTTTAGAGATATACTGGTAAGTGTTACCAGTAGTTTCTCGACCCGTTATGTGCCTCATATCGGCATGATTTATCGGTTATTGGGGTCTGACGTTTACCACCCCTAGAACTGATATGCGACATATCAGACGAGGAGACCGGACTGTACAGTAGTGTCACTGTCAGGCTTTTACAGGAGTTGGAGTGGGCTTGCTTGCTGATCTTCTGATCGCTCAATACCCGGGTAGCCGTTACGGCCAGCTAGTACCGCTGATGGCTTGTGGGTGCTTGATATGATCATCACCTACTGCCGGCGTATTGACGAGTTTTTAGAGTCCTATATAGAGGTTTTACTGGCTCAGGCAAAACGAAATAGGAGCACATATGTGATATGTGCGGGACCGAGAATAATGCGTGTATGTGATACCGTATTCTATTCTCGCGATGTTTGTATCGATCGGTTGTATGCGATATAACCCAGTTATCGAATCAAGGGTTGATTCGATAAGTCGATACATTGGATGTTAGTCGGTTATATGTGATATAACCGGATTATTAAGTCAAGTATTGATTTAATAATTTAGTGTATAATTGTATATGTGATATACTAATTTACATTAACTAACATTGGTTCACTTAAGCATTTATTTTTCTCACTTGTGCACAACTTAATATATATGTGACATATATTTATTTGTGTGCATTTTTGTATCATGGTTGTTGATACAACTATCATGGGTGTAGAAGACTTATACGATACTAATTATATTTGTTAGGTTTTTATATTTAATGTAATTCTAAAACAAATGGATAATGAGCACAAATGCATGAAGCTTATCTTTGCATTTGACTTAGTCCACTAGTTTTGTTTTACTTAAGATATTAGTTAACCTAACCACTATGATTACCCATGGTAATGTCTCTAAATGAGTTAGTATATGATACTCACTCACCATGGTTAGTGTATTCTCTCTCTTGATCATTATCCTCATTCTTTTCTTTTGTTCATCTTCTTCTTCATTGAGCAAAAGAAAAAGCTTGCTAGGGTTTTGAAAATAGAGTGAAACTAAGTGAGAAAAGAAATTCTAAAGTGTACCCATTTCCTATCTCACCATCCTCTACTAGACTAGCACTTTAGTTTGGGGTGTTTGCTTCGCTAATTCTTTAGTTAGTGAAGTAGAAGTTTGAGTTCGTATTCCCTCGACGTAGATCATCTTCGGCCTCGAAGACTTCAAGCGATCTCGTTGCAATTTTCTCATGGAGCCGTCCGAGAGTCCGGGAGTTAGTTGATCGCAGTGAAGGGACTACAACAAGGAGTTTAAGAAGTGAAGGACCGATCGACAAAGGTTGTATTTCGTATTCACTTAGTGTTAAAGAGTTTAACTTGCATGTGTTAACCTAATTTTCTAGCAAAGATCTTATTTAGAGTTATTCGGCACGGCTAAAATTTTAATCCGGCATGGTTGATGCCTTGTGGATCCTTATTAGAGTGCCTAGTAACCTTACAAGGATTAGCAATTCCTGAATAGATTCGACGATTCCGGTGAGTAGACTAAACATCTACCGGGGAATTTTGTAAAGATGGCGTGTTTCGCCCATAGTTTTACTTAACTTAAATGCTTTATATTGTTATGCCAAATTGATAATATGCATTCATCGTTTACACATATAAATTGCTTAGTTGTTAGAACACTTCACAATTATCGACGAGTCATGCCACGTGCACGTCTTATATGTTACACACACCTCGTCGATATTGCTATGTCACTTTACACTTAAGCATAATACTTGTTAAAATGAATTTATATTGTATCTCACATATTAATAATAGTAGTAAATTGCATCATCTATATATATCATGTTAGTATGTGTGTATCTCATGTTTATATAAGAGGTAAATGTAGTATTGAGGATTTATGGTTTTGAGTTTTGAATACTATTACATAAATCCAGTGTTTTCATGATTGATGTTTCATGTCTACCATGAGATGTTTTCTGTTTTGGTTTATTCCAGACCGAGTGGGGGAGATATACGGTCACTGATTTTGCGTTATCCATACTGAGTGGGGGAGTTATACAGTTGGATACATGGTGGACCCGGTCGAGACCGAAGGGCAGGATAGCCGCATTGAGGCGGGGGAGCCTAGCGAGGTTACTCGATACCGGAGATAGGGGTAAAAATACGGCGTGTATCTAGATGATAACGACTGGTATTACTGATTCAGGATCATTCGAGGAATGATGCCTGTGAGAAATGGAAGTTTTGTGTCGATGATGGACACGGGGAAATGAAATTATTGAGAATAAAGGATGAGATTTCAATTGTATTATATGAGATTTACATTATACATTGTTGAATTTCACATATAATCATACATTATACTTGTTCACATTTCAGTTAGTATGATCGTCATATTTACTTTACTAACCGTTATATGTTAGTTATATTCACTGAGTTGGCAACTCACCCCCGTTGTGCCACAGTTCCTTGCAGGTGTAGAGTGGACGGTTAGCTGCGGTGCAGAGCTACTTTTGCAGCTGTATTGCATCTTTTGTTAGGTGGGTTACATATATAGTAACCTTCCCTTTTGATATTGTATTTTGTATCTAGAAAGTCGCCATCAAACCTGTATTTTGACTTAGAATGAGAGGTGATATATATATATTTTGAGAGTTGAGATCGTTTCGTTCAAGACATTGTAGTTTATTTCTTTATGTCTGAGATTCATATTGTTGTATTATATTTTGAGATCTATTTTTCGTTGTTGATATTGTTAATCCCAACTAGAGATACAACCAAACATAACCCTTTATACTTGGTTAATTAATTTAACTTCATAAATTGTGATTTTTACTTACAAACTAAAATTTTATAAATAATTCCGCAAAAAGGTAGTTTGATCTTAGTTTTCGGCTTACTTGGACCGTGTGCATATCTTTAGATATGCTACAATTTAAGTGCCGGTCACATCCACATTTTGGGTCGTGACAAAGTTGGTATCAGAGCTTTGGAGTAACCTTACGGAATTAAGTAAGGGATTTCAATAGGTTGATGTGAGTCCGTGAGTTAGGATGACCTTTGGTTTGATGGAGTAGGTGAATTAGGACGAATGCAGTACCGTACGTATGTTCCGCGGCATATTTACGTTATCGTATTCAGCCTAACTAACCTTAGGAGGTATATCTTGATCTATTCTTCCGTTGATTCTCCGTTATTGAGTGTTCCTATTCTTATGCCTTATCAACTCTCGTTTCTTGTTCCAGTTGCTATAGCTACGCGGGCTAGGCGAGCTGCAGCTAGAGATGCATCTAGGGCTAGTCCGCCTGTGACGACGACTGGTACACCGGACGTTCCAGAGGTGCATGAGCATATTGATCCTCCTCCTCCAGATCGTATGACAAGGATTGAGGAGGGTATGTTGGGATTGCAGCGAGTGGTAGGACAGTTAGCTGAGGCCACTCGAGTACTGAGACTAGATCCAGCATCGACCGTAGCAGAGTCCGAGGTACAGCCTACACAGACGGTGGCACTAGTAGATACGAGAGTGATGGAGGTATCACTAGCAGAGTTTATGAGATTGAGACCTCCGGTGTTTACAGGGACCGAAGTGGCGGAAGATCCTCAGTCCTTTCTTGATAGGATGGCGAGGATTGGCAGATCATTGCGATGTTCTGATGCGAGGTCAGTTGAGCTGATTAGCTTTCGTTTGGAAGGACTTGCACAGGAGTGGTATGAGTCGATGGAGAGAGGGAGAGCTACGAGTCTTCCTCCGATGTCGTGGACCGAGTTTTCCACGGTCTTTCTTGCCAGATTTCTTCCCCAGAGTGTGAGGGACGCTAGAGCTAGCAGTTTTGAAGCGTTGCGGAAATCGGCAAGTATGTCGGTAGCAGATTATGACTTACGATTCACCCAGCTGTCGCGCTATGCCTCATACTTAGTACCTACGGAGGAGCTTCGGGTGAAGAGGTTCCTAAGGAGTTTGGACACGCAGTTGTATCTGGCTATAGGATCCCAGCATTTTGATACGTATGCGCAGGCCATGGATGCAGCGATTCGAGTAGAGGAGCGTTTGAGCGAGTCGGTAGTTGTTCCGGAGCCAAAGTGGAGTAGACCGATCATGCCGATGGCTAGACAGTTTGGCAGAGGTAGAGGCAGATATACTCCAGGCCGCAGTGTCGGACGAGGTTGGACACAGGGCCAGATGTTCAGTTCTTATCCCGATGATCAGAGTCCTCCATCTACATGTTTTAGTTGTGGACTTTCCGGACATTTTGCGCGGATTTGTAGATCTCAGGGAGGGACCATTGTTCCACAGGCTACTTTACCCCTTCCACCTCCTACGCCGATGGCTTTACTTCCTCCCCTAGTTGGCGCTACCCGCCAGGCAGTTGCACCACGAGGTCGAGGCTTTGCAGGACGTGCTCAAAGAGGCCGAGGAGATAGAGGTAGAGGACGACCGGATGCGGGCAGGGGCCAGGCACGAGTATTTGCGCTGACTCCACAGGATGCCCAGGCATCAAATGCAGTCATGACATGTACTCTTACAGTATGCTCGTTAGAGGCACATGTTTTATTTGATCCCGGTTCTACACATTCTTATGTATCTTCACGATTTGCACTTTCCTTGGGAAAAGAGTCGTCATTGTTAGAGTTACCCTTAGTAGTGATTACCCCGGTGGGAGATTCTTTTATAGCTCGGCACGTATTCAGATCGTGTTCTGTTCGTATTGGTGGTAGAGATTCGCTAGTTGATCTGATTCTCCTGGATATGTTAGATTTTGATACACTTTTTGGTATGGATTGGTTAGCCGCTTGTCATGCCTATGTAGATTGTCGGGGAAAGGCGGTTAGGTTTTGTTTTCCAGGTGAACCGGTGTTTGTTGTGCAAGGGGATTGTAAAGTAACTCCTGCCAACATGATTTCTACTCTTTGTGCGGGGCGACTCTTGAAGAAGTGTTGTCATGTGTTCTTGGCATTCGTTCAGGACTTAGGGGTCGCTGAGGTTCCATTGGACCAGATTCCGATCGCACGAGAATTTCCTGAGATATTTCCGGCTGAATTACCAGGATTGCCACCCGATCGTGACATTGAATTTTGCATTGACTTGATTCCGGGTGCGGGGCCTATTTCTATACCACCCTATCGAATGGCACCGACGGAATTGAAAGAACTCAAAAGCCAGTTGCAAGAGTTATTAGATAGAGGACTTGTTTGTCCCAGTGTATCACCGTGGGGAGCTCCTGTCTTATTTGTAAAGAAGAAAGACGGTAGTATGAGAATGTGCATCGACTACCGACAGCTGAATCGCGTCACTGTACGAAACATGTATCCATTACCACGTATAGATGACTTGTTCGATCAGTTGCAGGGAGCTGGGTTTTTCTCGAAGATTGATTTGAGGTCGGGGTATCACCAGTTGAGGGTTCGGAAGGACGATATTCCGAAGACGGCGTTTCGTACGAGATATGGGCACTATGAATTTCTGGTGATGTCGTTCGGACTCACCAACGTGCCAGCAGCTTTTATGGATATGATGAACCGTATCTTTAGACCATTTATTGATCGGTTTATTATAGTATTCATAGATGATATTCTTGTTTATTCTCAGAGTCAGACGGAGCACGAGTAGCATTTGCGTATTACGTTGCAGACCTTGAAGGAGCATCAGCTGTTTGCAAAATTCTCTAAGTGTGCTTTTTGGCTCGATAGTATGGAGTTCTTGGGTCACATAGTTATGAGAGAAGGTATATGTGTGGACCTAAAGAAGATTGAAGCGGTACAGCACTGGCCCAGACCTGTGTCAGTTACGGAGGTTCGGAGTTTCTTAGGTCTGGCAGGTTATTACAGACGCTTAGTACAGGATTTCTCACGGATAGCGGCACCTTTGACCCTATTGACTAGGAAGGAGGTTCCATTTCAGTGGACAGATGCGTGTGAGCAGTGTTTCCAGCAGTTGAAGACGCGCTTGACGACTGCACCTGTATTATCTTTACCTTCCGGGTCAGGGGGTTTTGTTGTGTATTGTGATGCTTCTAGAGTGGGTTTAGGCTGTGTGTTGATGCAACACGGTAGGGTTGTAGCTTATGCTTCTCGACAGTTGAAGAGGCATGAACAAAACTACCCCACTCATGATCTAGAGATGGCGGCTTTGGTATTCGCATTGAAGATTTGGAGACATTACTTGTATGGAGAATCGTGTCAAATCTTCACAGATCATAAGAGCTTAAAGTATATTTTTCAGCAAAGAGATCTGAACCTAAGGCAGCGTAGATGGATGGAACTAGTGAAAGATTACGATTGTGAGATCTTGTATCATCCAGGCAAGGGGAATGTTGTAGCAGATGCCTTGACTCGGAGACCTGGAGGTAGCTTATCTCATTTGAGCATTTTGCAGAGACAGTCTTCTACAGACTGGAAGATCTTATGTGATAGTCGCATACAGTTTGAGTTCACATCGGCAGGAGGCCAGCTAGCACATGTTCGCACCAGACATCAGCTATTGGATCGCATTCGAGAGGCGCAGCCCACAGATACTCGTATGATGGAGATTATGGATCAGGTTAGGCAGGGCAGGGAGACAGAGTTTGTGATTGATGATTATGGAGTATTACGTTTTAGGACTCGTCTCTGTGTACCAGATTCTGATGGATTGAGGCGTGAGATTTTAGAGGAGGCTCACAGGTCAGCATACAGTATTCATCCTGGTTCCACCAAGATGTATCATGATTTGAAAGATGTTTACTGGTGGGAAGGGATGAAGAAGGATGTTACGGATTATGTTTCAAGATGCTTGACTTGTCAGCAAGTCAAAGCAGAACACCAGAGGCCAGCCGGAGAGTTGCAGCCCTTACCCATTCCAGAGTGGAAATGGGAACAGATTTCCATGGATTTCGTGGTGGGTCTATCCAGGACTAGCAGAGGGTATGATTCTATTTGGGTGATTGTTGATAGATTGACAAAGGCCGCTCATTTTCTTCCAGTGAAGACGACGTATGGCTTTGCACAGTATGCACAGGTTTATATCGATGAGATTGTACGTCTACATGGAGTTCCGACATGTATAGTATCAGATCGAGGTACCCAGTTTACTAGCAGGCTGTGGCAGAAACTTCAAGACGCTCTTGGTACACGGCTGAGTTTTAGTACAGCTTTCCACCCACAGACAGACGGTCAGTCGGAGCGGACCATTCAGATACTAGAGGATATGCTTCGAGCTTGTAGCCTTGATTTCGGTGGTAGTTGGGATCGTCACCTACCTTTGGTAGATTCTCGTACAACAACAGTTTTCAGGAGACGATCCAGATGGCACCTTTTGAAGCTTTGTATGGGAGGAAATGTCGATCGCCCATTTGCTGGACGGAACTTAGCGAGAGTTGCATATTGGGACCGCAGATAGTGCAGGAGACTATAGAGAAGATTCATTTGATACGGGATAGAATGAAGGCGGCCCAATGCCGACAGAAGTCATATGCAGATCGACGACGTCGTAGGCTCGAGTTTGGCATGGGAGATCATGTGTTCCTTCGGGTATCTCCAATGAAAGGCGTGATGCGTTTCGGGAAGAAAGGGAAGCTCTGCCCTAGATATGTTGGACCTTACGAGATTCTGGAGAGAGTGGGTGCTGTAGCTTATCGGTTAGCACTTCCACCCAGTTTTCCCTACGTGCATCCGGTGTTCCACTTTTCGATGCTTCGCAAGTATCTTCACGATCCATCTCACGCAATCCATCATCAGACCTTACAGCTTGTGCAGGATTTATCCTACATAGTGCAACCAGTCGCTATTCTTGACAGGCAGGCAAAGAAATTACGATCGAGGATACTTCCATCTGTAAAGGTTCTCTGGTAAGGAAAGAATCGTGAGGAGATTACTTGGGAGACCGAGGATGCGATGCGGAAGAAATTTCCACATCTTTTCGAAGGTATGTCTAGTAATTATTTTAAATTCGGGGACCGAATTTTCTTAAGCGGGGAATATTGTAGCATTTTGAAAATTTAAAAATTTAAAAATAAATAAAATCAATTAATTAAAGAATAATATGATAAATCACAAAATAGTTAAAATCAAAAGAGTCAATTTTCATAAGTTATATGTAATACAATTTAAATTTAAATTTTTGTTTGTAACATAAATAAGTTATAAGGGTTTTAGTAACAAATTTAGCTTCATTTTAAATAAATGTGTGTTTTATAATAAGTTAGGTTGTGAAGGGTTTATAAGTAAAGTTAAGTTTTTATGCAAATAAGAGATTGTTGTGGATATAATTGAAAGTGGATAGAAATCATTTTTAAGTTCAGAATTTATATTCAAATTAAAACAAAATTATGAAGATAATGCATAAACCACCTCATGCTTGCATGCACACTCTCATCTCACACCTCCTCCTTGCATGAAATGCACACCCTTCAACCCTTGACACCTCCTCCTTCACCTTATCCCTTCCTCCTCTCATATATATAAACCTATTCAGTTCAAAAGCTCAGATTAAAAACTCAAAAGATTTAAAAGAAAAAGAAAATTTAAAAGAGATAGAGAAAACAAGAGGAAGAAGAAGAAGAAGGGAGCTTTGTTCTTGGTTTTTCATCACCATCAAGCTAGGAGGAACTTAGCATCTTGGAGGGGTTATTCCTACAGTTAATTGCAGGGTAAAAATCCTTAATCACAGTAGGTAATTTAGGTTCTGTAGACTAATTAGTGTAGATTGAACAAGAGTCACATAATATCGTATTTTAGTTAAAATTAAGCTCTGTTAAAATCTGCGTTGATCTGGAAGATAATTAACTTAACTAAACAGAGTTAAAATGATGTATATAACAACTAGAATAATCTATAGGATCATGAACCTAGGGGGCCGGTTTCAGGCCGGCGGACTTGAAGGAAATTCCGGCGTCGCCGGCTACTTAGGAGGCTAGGTAGGTTTTTCTTGTTGGCTAGGTTTCTGTGAATCATTTTGGCTAATTTGGTGTTATTAAATTAAATTAGTTTCACTGTAAATGGAATCTGGAAACGTATATCGGAAAGGATATCTTAAAACACCAAATACAACACGGTTAAAATACGTCGCGATTTAAATTCTGTAGCGATGAAGATTAATGTTAAAATCCAGTAAGATTAAGTGTTTAATAACTCGATATAATCGTATGTTATGTAACTAGTACGTGGGAACGGGTGTTTTTCATTTCCGTCATATCGGAATAGCCGTTTTCTTATATACGTTAAATTGTGAATTTAGATTCAAATACGAGAAATTTGGAGGCAGCGAGGAAAGGGAAAGGATTAGCAATTCCTGAATAGATTAGACGATTCCGGTGAGTAGACTAAACATCTACCGGGGAATTTTGTAAAGATGGCGTGTTTCGCCCGTAGTTTTACTTAACTTAAATGCTTTATATTGTTATGCCAAATTGATAATATGCATTCATCGTTTACACATATAAATTGCTTAGTTGTTAGAACACTTCACAATTATCGACGAGTCATGCCACGTGCACGTCTTATATGTTACACACACCTCGTCGATATTGCTATGTCACTTTACACTTAAGCATAATACTTGTTAAAATGAATTTATATTGTATCTCACATATTAATAATAGTAGTAAATTGCATCATCTATATATATCATGTTAGTATGTGTGTATCTCATGTTTATATAAGAGGTAAATGTAGTATTGAGGATTTATGGTTTTGAGTTTTGAATACTATTACATAAATCCAGTGTTTTCATGATTGATGTTTCATGTCTACCATGAGATGTTTTCTGTTTTGGTTTATTCCAGACCGAGTGGGGGAGATATACGGTCACTGATTTTGCGTTATCCATACTGAGTGGGGGAGTTATACAGTTGGATACATGGTGGACCCGGTCGAGACCGAAGGGCAGGATAGCCGCATTGAGGCGGGGGAGCCTAGCGAGGTTACTCGATACCGGAGATAGGGGTAAAAATACGGCGTGTATCTAGATGATAACGACTGGTATTACTGATTCAGGATCATTCGAGGAATGATGCCTGTGAGAAATGGAAGTTTTGTGTCGATGATGGACACGGGGAAATGAAATTATTGAGAATAAAGGATGAGATTTCAATTGTATTATATGAGATTTACATTATACATTGTTGAATTTCACATATAATCATACATTATACTTGTTCACATTTCAGTTAGTATGATCGTCATATTTACTTTACTAACCGTTATATGTTAGTTATATTCACTGAGTTGGCAACTCACCCCCGTTGTGCCACAGTTCCTTGCAGGTGTAGAGTGGACGGTTAGCTGCGGTGCAGAGCTACTTTTGCAGCTGTATTGCATCTTTTGTTAGGTGGGTTACATATATAGTAACCTTCCCTTTTGATATTGTATTTTGTATCTAGAAAGTCGCCATCAAACCTGTATTTTGACTTAGAATGAGAGGTGATATATATATATATATATATTTTGAGAGTTGAGATCGTTTCGTTCAAGACATTGTAGTTTATTTCTTTATGTCTGAGATTCATATTGTTGTACTATATTTTGAGATCTATTTTTCGTTGTTGATATTGTTAATCCCAACTAGGGATACAACCAAACATAACCCTTTATACTTGGTTAATTAATTTAACTTCATAAATTGTGATTTTTACTTACAAACTAAAATTTTATAAATAATTCCGCAAAAATGTAGTTTGATCTTGGTTTTCGGCTTACTTGGACTGTGTGCATATCTTTAGATGTGCTACAATTTAAGTGCCGGTCACATCCACATTTTGGGTCGTGACAGGCCTGCTCGGCCTAACATACTTGGATTGGGTTCGTATTTGCAGGGTGGTCTTCTAGTGTTAAATCTAGGTCAATAGGGTTACTAGTTTTTCTCGTACAGGTCTCAGGTCACTCCAGATTCCCTGTAGGCATCACAAGCTACAAAACCGACACGGAAAGTTTCTAAAGTCCAAGTCTTGGGTTCTAAAATTCACTTGGTGCCGGATCTTACCACTAAAGCGGGTTGTATTCACTAATTACACTCACTTGCACCATTACAACTCAAGAATCCCCTAACTTCATCTTGGAATTTTCCAAGATCACCAAACCTCACTTAATCACTTCTAAACTAAAATATATGCTAAAGGAAATGAATTACTACACTGATGGTGAAAGAAATACCTCATTTGGCAAGAAAATTCTTGAGTTTCCCCAAGTGCTCAAAATCCTAACTTGCTTAGTCCACCATGCTTGTAGCGAACTTGTGCACAATTTTAATGAAGGGAATACATGGTTTTGATGTGGATTTGGTGGTGTAGTGAGGAGGTAGAGGAGGTGGAGGGAGAGGGCAGCCATGGTGAGGGAAAGGAGAAGAAGAAAATGAAGTGAAGACCAAATGAGCCAAGGTCATAGAAGACCTCTCACCCTCTCTCTCTTGCCCATACCTCCATTCTTTATTCTTTTCTTTTCTTTTCTCCCTTTTTCAAATACAACCAAAAACCCAAATATATAAAAGGAAAACAAGGATTCCATGGTTCATCGAATGATAAAAAAAGTGTTTTGACACATGTCATGGTGCATGTCATATGCCTAACTAAGCTTAATGCATAATTAGTACTAATCGAGTTTAGTAATACTAACTTATATACAATTAATTGTACACTAAATTGTAAAATTTCCCAATCTTCATAAATTCTTTTAAAATCAATAATTAACATAAATTTCCAAATATTTCCCAATTTATCGGTATTTAATTATACCATATCATTTAAAACTAGTTTCCACATATTAAAATATTCATAATTTTATTATTTTAATTATCTGACTTCCTAAAAATAATATTTTATTTTTCTGAAATGTTACAGTGTTCCCCCCTTAAATAAATTCGGTCCTCGAATTTAAATTTAATTCTCCAAATACTAAAACATTTCAATAATCGGCTCAAATCACGGGGCTCCGAAATCACTGAAGATATAGAAATACCACAGCGCATTGTGTGCACCTGAAAATGAGTATGACACTCAAAATCGAACTCCGTCAAGCGTCACATAATCATCGAAGTTACAATAGAGATACAGATCTTGAAATCCACTACTGAAATCTAATATACACCAGTAGAATACTATAATACGTATATAGTACGCATCATTGGAAAAATCTTCTAAAACTGAGTAAAACACATGCAAATTTTTTTCTAAATCGCCGTGTGATGCGTAACTCACGGCACAAGTGACGGACGTTCATTTGTAAAGTAATAGATATATATTCATATATGTTTTGCTCAAATATACGTTCCGTCCTTTTGAAATAACCCAAAGATTTTCCTTTGTAAACGTTCGTGCCGCTCACGGACACGTAGGAAATAGCGGGACTATAGCTCCTTTTTGAAAACCTCTTGTAAAACTTTTAATACATGCAAAATACTCAGGTACTATCCTCAGATCAATCCTGTTCGGCCAGTACCTAATATAGTGCCCATCATGAAAACAAAGTGCTCACGAGCAAAATCAGCCTCAAAAGGCGTATCCAACAATCATGTGCGTCTGGTGTGCACGGAAATCAAAACCAAATACCAGTTCTACGAATGTGCATAAAACCAAACTAAGTGCAACGGGTGTGCACGAAGGTATCTGTCCAGTGCAATGGATGTGCACGACAATAATATCAAGTGCATCTATAGTGGACGAAAATCTTAACCCAGTGCAACTAACATGCACGAACGAAAATCTCAATCGAGTGCATCCGGTGTGCACAAAATCACATCTCATATCATGCGCCCAACATGCGCGAAAATCCAAATCAAGTGCATCCTTCATGCACGAATGAAATCTAAATCAAGTGCATCCAACATGCACGAACGAAATCTAAATCAAGTGCAACCACATGCACGAATAACATCTAAATCAAGTGCGTCCATCCGATGCGCACAAAATCCAATACCAAGCGCCTAATATGCGCAAAAATCCAACCCAAGCGCGTCAGGTCCGTATAAAGTATCTAGTGCAGTAGCATGCATGAAAACGAACGTCAAGTGCAAACGCGCACAAAAACATAAATATGGTAAAACAAATGCTCAAAGACATAAATCGGGTGCAACCAATGTACGGAGTATAAATCTAGTGCAACCAATGCACGAAATACCAATCTGGTGCAACAAATGCACAAAATACAAATCTGGTGCAACAAGTGCATGAATATAAATCTAGTGCAACCAATGTTGTCATGACCAAAAATAGCACATGACTGGCACTTGAATCATGTGAAGTCTATAGGACCACACCTAATTCAAGTAAGCCAAAAGCCCAGAAATCTAAACCATTTTAAAGAGAAAGTGAAGGAAAACTTGTTTAAAGCAAGTGGTTTAATTAAAATAAATGGAATTAAACATTTAAAAGAAACATCATATTTTCCCGAAAATTTCGGCAGAGTCTCCTTTGTAAATACTGGCCCCAAACGGGTACAGACTTGAATAAAAGGCATCCCCAAGCGGGAGCTAGATCTTCGCCAATTGGCGGTCAGAACCACGCAAGCAATATAATATACAACGCCGAAGGGCGAGAATCAAAACTCAGAATGAAAACCATCATCATCAAGAAAACCAGAGAAAAACTATAAGAATACAGCGCGTGACTCTAAGGTCGAAAGAATATACACTGGTCTTCTAAGTCTATAAATTAATACAAGTCTGGTTGATGGAGTTACTAGATACAACTGAATGTAAATACAAATACTACGGTGGTCACGATACAAGTGAACCCACCTACCAAAGCAATCACCCGGAAAGAAGCAGTGTGCCGGCAAAGCCGCCAAGGAAACCTATACGGCAAAACCTGCAAGAACTGTGGCACAACGGGGATGAGTTGCCAACTCGTGAGTAGAAAATATCACCGAGCAGAAATCGCATGTATGACTCAATCCTAGGTCATACGGTAATATATTCTCAATATAATATCCTGAACCATCTACACATAAGTGTAATACCACGTGCTCGTGTCAGTGCCTCAGATAGCAGCATATCATATATATGATGTATGAATGCATGAAAACAGAATACATCTAAATGAGAAAACTGTTTTCTTAATTTAGTAAGATTTCTGTATATAAAAATCGAGGTATCATAAATGAAATCAACATAGAATCCGTGTCAAGCATCGACACAAAACATAAATCCCAATATCCAATATCTCGGGCTCCGGCAATCCGGACTGGCCCATATCATATAATCTCAATACCTCAAAGTTTCAATATCTCGGGCTCCGATAATCCGGACTGGCCCCCGAGCTCCAGCAATCCTGACTGGCCCGAATCATATAATCTCACGACTACGTCGGTATCCTCCGGATATCCGCCGCGTCATAAATAACCGGTCGGTAATGCTCCCCTGCCAGGTTCAACGCCATCATCTGCGACCTTCTCGCCCCGGGATACTGCACCGGGTCCACCATGCACCCACAGACAGTTTCTCCTCCTCCTCGAATCGGGTGTATGATACCGCTCAAGAGCCGAGAAAACTCATGGTGGACATATCTCATATTATATCACAAGAAAACCGCAGTTTCTATTTTTATAAATGATAATCAGTTTATAAAATCCTTGCAGTTTCTCCAAATCCAGAAATCTCATGGAAAATCTGAAATCCCAAAATGAAGGGTCAATAACAGTGAATACTGGGCTCCGGAAATCCGGACTGGCCCAAAATATCGCATGGCAAATGAATATATAAATATACATGAAATATCACAGTAAATAAATGCAATATCTAAATTGGCATATAAAGGCATGCGCACTAGTACTATGTCGAAACTATCAAGTAGTAATTTATACTAATGAAGTAGTATTTTCTAATGTGTACGTGACATAACAATTACCGATGATGATGTGTGTGAGCCGGCAAGCAGGTGTACGTGTAGCATACGCATCATCGGTAATGGTGCTGGTGTCCTGACAGCATGGTTTCATAATAACAATAAAAGCACATTTAAGCATGCAATGCGATGCAAACAGCAAGAATATACGGAAAATGAATAGTAAATGCAACAATAAGGAAATATACATTCCTATATACGAGTCATATAGTTTTTGGTGTCAGAAATCGCACGAATCGTGGTTTTAGAAAATAGGGGCTGCGGTGCTTTTAAGAAAAGGTATGTCCTTTAAAATATCCGTAGTATCCCTCGGCCTGTCTTTAAAATACTCACGATTCATTGGTTTTGGAAATACGTATGACTCGAGCCCAGTCTAACATCTACTAAGTAACTACAGAACAAAGCTAAGAGACTAATCAAAGGGTTAGGAAAACCACCTAAGTCTGAGTCGATATATATATATATATATAGTAGTCGGTGATCCCGCCTCAATAGCGTCACATAGGATAAAAATTATAATACGACATTCTCGAATAATGAGTGCGGATCAATCGTCATATTTATATCTCGTACGGTAAATCCATCGTACGGCATCATGAAATCGGGGTACGGGTCTACTATCACATTTACCTCAATATCCATATCGTATCATCTTCATAATATCGTGAACTAGGGTACTGATCTAAGTCTAGTACATACCGATACCATCAACATATATCCGCGTGTGTATGAAAACACATCGCCCATCAATCCACTATACTATCATGTAGTATAACACAACATGACCCAAATCACATCACCGATCTCACGGCATCATGCCCAATCACATCGACTCATCTCCAAGTATCATATACTATCCTTATCATCCGTGTATATGTATACATATATATATACATACTCACATACATATATGTATGTGTGTATGTGTGTGTATATATATATATCCCCATATACGCATAAGAAAATAAAATTTATGCGTGTGTGTGCACGCGCGCGCGCGCGTACCTTATTCTAGGGTTTCGTGACTTAAAACTAGCTAACAACACTATCATCCAATTACACTAAAATTTAACCCATGATCTCCTAAAACCTTTCTTGATAATCATATAGTCTCACAATACACATAATTATCTTATTTATAACGTATTTGTATACTACACTATGAAACTGCGGGGGTGCTATACGCCATCCACCCGACTTCCCCTATAGATATATATCTACTCACCTACTATACTTGCTTGCCGAAGTCAATGACGCCTTGTCCGCCCTTTTTCTTCCCGAAAATCCATGTGAAGGTACCTACATTTCAAAATAGTCGTATTGTAAAGAAGAATCAACTACGAGAAAACCGATATGATACGCGAAACATCCATAGGTTAGAACCTATGGTCCAAGCATGCATGAATAACCAACAACTCTCTGTTGGAGATAGTGCCCTCAGAGTCAATTATTGGATCGCAGGTAAGTGATTGCAATGATTGCGGAGGACCTATACCGGTAGGACAGTCTTACTCGAGATGATAGTATGCTATCTGGTTTGCCTTTATCAGTCGTGTACATGTTCAGGTGACTGATTACATGTTACACTTTGATAGAGCCCTTAGGATCTTGCTTTACTACCAACAGTATGATGGCGATCATATACGTGAGAGTTGGGTGGTTTATATGCATATCCTTAATTGTGGTCCCTAGTCGTGGGAGTTTCGAGACAAGGCATCGATACTCCGGAGTAGACTAGTGTATACAGTCGAGACCCCGACGAGAGACGGTGGCCGGTCTCACAAGCCACTGGTGTCAGTTGGATCATCTAATATGTATACAGGTGCTCATTGGGTTATGAGTACACCGGACAAGACTCGCCGGGAATCTGCTAGTTGGTATTATACATATCGTCAGATAGCAGTTCCCTGGTGACATGTGTACAGGTTAGTTCATCGACCTGAGGTCGTCATTTGTCTCGTGTGAGTTCCTACTGTGCTTTGATTTCTACCCTGCCACGGCTCAAAGGAGTCGTGCAAACAGGTAGTTTTTGGGTACAGTCCCGAGCCACATGGAGGCACGTGAGCGGATCGGCAGGGGATTCGTCTCTCCCGGTATTGGGGGCGAGATCGTGCTGTGTCTAGGAGAGCCATTACACAAAGCCCACGGCCGTGGCAGGAGATTTACTGGTAGGTACTCCAGTAGTATCTCAGGGTGTTATTGGGCTACACTCCGACACGACTTATACTGCTATTGGGGGTCTGACGTTACTAGCCCCCTAGCCAGATATGCGATACTCATAGACGAACGGACCGGACTGTATATACATTGTCACTGTTAGGCTCAGTAGGGTTTCCGGATGAGTTCGCTCATCGGCCTCCCTTGAGGTCAGTCCATGGGCAGCCGTTACGCATAGCTAGTGCCGCTGACGGTTTGTGATTAAACCCACTGCCAGGGTACTGACGAGTCATTAGAGTCCCCCACAGACAGTTTCCCAAGTTCGGACGAAACGTTGTAGAGGCCGTATGGTTTTATGGCAGGGTTCGGAAAATGCACGTGCGTTTACGCACGTGTCAGATTTCGGGCTGATGATACTGGTCGGCTTTAGTTTAAGCCGGATCCGAGTATTATATTGAGTAGATATAATATCTTTGTCTCAGTTGCATTTGTATTCGGTCGTAATACAAATGCGGGTATATTTATACAGTTACGGGGTTATCCTGAAATTCGTTTCGGGATCACTTTTGGAAGTTGCCAGTTTCCAGTTTTCTATTAGCCGTCTTTTAACATTCGGTTAAAGACGGATTTATCTTTTCTTGAGATGAGTGCGGAAGGTTCTAGAAGTTTCTAGAAGAGGTGACTAGGTTAGAATGGTGTTGATGTTTCATTGGTTGCATTTTTTGTGTTCACACATGATATTTGTTCTTGTGGTCACCTCCCTCCTCCTACACTCACCTCCCACCTCCTTATAAGTGGCCGGCCCCCTCTCCTCCTCCTCACTTCACTTGAGAGAAAAGATTATGGTTGTTGAAAGAAAAGATTAAAGTTTTGGATACATGGAAATTTCATAGTTCATTTCTCATTCCATTTCATTTCGATTGGCAACTTCATTAACCGATCGTCCACGGCTTTGGACGAAATGAGACAAAGTCTTCTACTCATTCTCTACATCATTCTTGGTCGTCTCTTTTAGCAAACTTGACGACCGAGTTGCCTCGAGTCAGAGGCGGGAGCCCGTTTAAAGAATCGTTGACGTGGTGCCACCTGGACGAGTAGATCGGAGATCGATGAGATCGGAGCAGCCGCAACAGAGCGTGGGATGATGGTTAAAGAATGAAGGACTCGGATCGTTCGGTATAACCTTTCTACACTCTTTACAGTTTGTTAGTTTAGCAACAATGGAAGATCCGGGTGAAAGTATACGATAGCGCCAGTTAAAAAGTTTTTGTTCCGCATTTGGCGTCTGTAGACGGCCGGGGCGCTACCGTAGTTTACAGTGGTATCAGAGCCTCACCATTTTACTTTACTAACTTGTGCTAATGCGTTTAAAATATCGATCGAACCGGATATCGAAAACCACAATTTTTCTAATTCACAGTTTCTGTCGATTTTAATTCAAGTCAAAAAATTATTTTACATATCACAGAAAGCTGTGAAGGGTGTTTTATGCAAGTGGTGAAAATTTGTGCTCGTGACTCAACAAAACGACCGCGGAATCGTGGTCAAACCCAGGGTTTGACCGCGCATCCGCGGCCATTATATGAGTTCATGAGCCCAAATTTTCACAGTAGCTTTATCTTTGGAAATTGGGGTTTTTGGTATATATCTTTTGGGCCCAAATTTTATTACTGTACTACAGATGTTCGTGGGGCCCACTTCGTGATATTTAGTCGATCGAAATTTAAACATGTTAGTTTACAGTGCTTACATTATATCTCTGACCGGGAATGTCATTTGATCGGTAAACCGCGTCTGATTACTATAGTTCTTTTAGACGGGTTTGCGAACGTGACATTCGCGTTGATGTTCTGTGTTGTGCTGTGATGTTGCGGATTTGTCGTGGTGGATAGCAGTGTGCAATGATAGTGCAGTTTAAATTTATTTGTACATTTGATATTGCGTGGCGAGCGTCCAACATGTGGACTGCCGTCACTGCCTGTTGTATAATATTCTTTTGGGGCACGACCAGGTTGCGGTCGATGTACCTGTTGTACTATTTTTCCATTTCTGTACTAGGTTTTACCCCGTGACGGAGTGCACGGATAGCCGAGTTCTGGAGGGCAACGGGTCCGCATCTCATGGCTTTGAGAGGCAGAGGGGCCTTACTGTAAAATTGGCAGACTAATCGCCGCACTCGTAGGGGGTACAGGTTGACCCAAGGAAGGGTGCTCAAGCTACCGGATTCCGTGAAGTGCAGGGTGGTCTATTCACTTTGCTGTAAGGGGCTGCCTCGCTTCAGGTTTTGGCGGGTAACTTGCCGCACCCGTAGGGGTCTAGGTTTCATTGCACAGGCTATCCACACGACCAGGGGAACGTCGGGTTTCAGCAGCGGCTCTGTGAAACCCGGGGATCCCAGATTATCTGTATTGTTCTGTGATGCTTATTACTTTTCTGTAATGTTGCATATTATCGCGTCTGGAGCGATTATTGTATATTGTTATATATACTATTAGATGCTGTATATGTTTTGCACCCGCGCTAGTCCAGTCCCCGCTCTGTCGTTAGTTAAGTAACCTAACAGATGATGACGGGACCCAGTGACGAATGCGGATGGCATATACGTACATTTTACTTTCGTTCTTTTCTGGTGTGATTAAATTGATGGGACTGCATTGATTCTGATCAATGCAAAGTAAAAGCAAACCTTTTTGGCAGTTGTTGGAACATATTTAAAAAGTGTTATTACAATGACGTTTCCTTTTGTTTTGCATAGCGGTATTCAGTGGAATATCCTGCACTTCATTCGACGGGGCAAGGGCCGATATCCCTTCACCTGGACTGACCTCTTGGGCAGAAGTTTGCGTCAGAGTAATAACTTCACTATAGTCGATTACAAGTTGCTTTGCATCGCGGTATTCAGTGGAATATCCTGCACCTCATTCCACGAGGAAAGAGCCGAGATCCCTTCACCGGGAGTAACCTCTTTAGCAAAAGGTTTTCGCCACTATATTTTAAAAAGCTATCTGGTTCCTTCAGCGATATTAAGTTCGTTACGTTAAAGGTTTTTCGCCAAAAACCAGCCGTAGCCCTCCGTCATTTCTTTTGGGTATTCAGTAGTATTCAAGCTATGCATTTTAGCCAAAGTTAAGGCATAGTGTTTGGTGCTGTTGGGTATTCATTTGTTGCATAGATAGATGAGTTGGTTTGGGACAGTCGTTCTGCCGATTGGCAAAAGTCAGGGGCATGTGTGGATGGGTTCAAATTGACAAGATAGTGACGGGTAGAACTTGGCATGTGACTTATGACATTTTGACCAAAGCCATGGTTATAAGAGCATGGGGCAAAAATCATATCGGGAGTTTCTAAAGAAATTGAAACTTGCCAAGTATGCGCATACCTTCTGGAGTATGAGTAACGTGGATGCATTCCATCACGTTATCATACGATGAGAGTTGGATCCCGATTCCCACTGATGAGTTGGTTTACTCTTCGGGTGATCCCGATTGATTCTTCTTTCAGGTTTGGAGGAGAATTTGACAGGACAGTGGGAGGTTTCCGGATTAGATAAAGTGATAACCATTCTGATCTAGGTTAGAGTGCACGCAGAGTGTTTTCTTTTCTCTCTCTCTTTGGCGGCGACCTTTGACCGACCCTAGACTATGACTCAGTGACCAACTTGACCGAACCTTCTTAAAATACTGGCTTTTGGATTGTCTGAGTTGCATAAGTCATTGCCACTCCTTCTTTTACCCTTTGCATTTCTCAGAACACCCCGTATTACTACGGACATCCACTTCCATTGGATAGATCCATCGCATGGTTATATACGAAATCAAAGGGACTTCTTCGAGGATGGATCAAGGTTCAAGAGAAATAGAATTGGTTTATTCAGTTGTCTTTTATTATCACCTTCTCTTAGGTTGCGAGGGCTCCTTGGTTTAGGAGAGTACACCTATTACGCTTATTGGATAGTCTTATTCCAAACCATAGGCTGGTGCCGAAGGGTTGAGAATGAAGAAAACCAATTAGCCTAAGTAGGGTGTACAGAAGGAAATATGTAAAGGCAAAATAAAAGGATTAGAAAGAGGGCAAAGTAAATTGCGACTGTTATCATTCACGACCAAACCGCATATTTCATCGCCACTCCTATTTCACCTTTAAAAAGAATAAGGTATTATTCAGCTGTCTTTTATCATCACCTTCTCTCAAGATGTGAGTACTCCTTGGTTTAGGAGGGTACACCTATTATGCTTACTGGATAGTCTTCTTCCAAACCATAGGCTGGTGCCGAACGGTAGGGAAGGAAGAAAACCATTTAGCCTAACAAAGATGTACAGAAGGTAACGACTAAAGACAAATAAAGGGATTTGGAGAGAAGGCAAAGAAATATACGGTTAAAGTCATGAATTGGATTATGGAAGAGGCATTACTAGGAATACCAGGATACCCCTACGAAACATTTTCATGTTTCAGTGCATTGTTAAACGAAAACTGTTTTTCCGATTAGATACTTACTCCAAGGGTATGTATTTACCAGGTTTCATTCTCATATCTGTATGGTTTTACAGATGATGAGTGAGAGTAAGTTATTGGGAATTAGGTAATTATCCTCATTATATCAGAATTCGTTGTAATTGGTGATATTTTAGGAAATCGCCACGGTACAGTTTTCAACCTACGAAGCATAGGTTTTGAGTTATTCAACTCAGCGGACTTATACAGAGTATTGTATGTTGTCCAGTGTCCATCAGGACAAAGGGGTAGGTCCTCGTACTTTGTTCTGTTTACTTATAACTTCTCTAGTTTTTAGGTAAGTGTTTCGTAGAAATACAAGGTCTAAGTTTTGAGAAGTTGTGGGTATAAGAATAAAGTAGAGAACCAGGTGTCACAAGTATCGGGATTCTTCAAAGAGATCGAAAATTTAGATTCTTGTGATTGGTATTCAGATGATAGTAATGGTTTTTGAGAAACTTGTTTCTCTTTCAGGTTACTCATAATTGGATGGATTCCTAAGTTGAGTAATGCTGATTAGCCTCTATCCATTAAGTTGATATGCACTGGAGACAGCTGCATGATTGAATATGGTTCCAATTAAATAAGTGCCAAAGTTTCTATATTGGATATAGAATTGTTCGTACCTTAAAAGATGTTAAGGTACGGGGAGTTGTCCAGCTTATGCTTAAAACCAGACACTGGATAACTCAGGGCACGTTTCTATAATGGCTGTTTGTGGGTTGACCCTGGCTATGACGAGGGTTGATATTCTACCATTTGGAAGATCAATAGTGATATTGTTCTTGACTCGCCACAGTTTTAGTAAAATGGAATTTTTCAGAAAACAGTAGTGGGAGTATGGTAGAACTGGAAGTGATTCCAGAACCGTGAACGATTATGGAAAATTTAATAGGACCTATATATTCAATCAGGTTTGACATTCCAATAGCCACTCCGCAGATATGGTGGGTAACCTCAGACACCCGAGAGGTACTTCGGTAGCCTCAAGGACGGTGACAGGGAGGTTCTTGTTTACCCAGACTTGACACTACTGTTGTTCCAGACTATGAGACCAGGCAGGAGGATAAGTATAGCGTCGTTCTAAACTAGCTTTAGAAGTGCACGTGTATATTATTCTGCCAGAGGGTTGTCGTAGTCAGTAGGAGCAGCAGAAGCATAGTGGGCAAGCAGCTTATGTCTATTCATAGACTACAGCAGTTATGGCGGAGATAGATCATCTAATTTTGATGTGACAGTCATGGGTTTTGACTTCATCAGAATAGGGGATGGATCTGTTGAGAAGGTAGTAGGGTGTGATGTCATGGTATCTGGATGACATACACAGAGTAGGAAGTAAAATTGCTATACTACGATCGGTTGTACTGTGGTCGTCACACAGTTGTTTCTCCAGACAGGATATGGATATAATATCTGACATTCTGGTTTCTAGATATATGGTTTTAGATCTGGATTTAGGTAGTTTCCCAATGTGGGTACTTTGACAGTATTCTAATGGTTTTTAGAATAGATGACTCCTGGCATGGTGGTGTACCTGCAGGTGATGAAGTTACCCTCTCTAAAGGTGTCTTACAGACTAAAGGGGAGAGGGATGTGCATGATTGGCAGATCACTTGCTTAGGCAATTGAGTCAATCATGAGATATCAAGTACCACACCAGATGTTGTTTTTGCACTAGATGCAATAAGTTTGTATTAATCCAATCCTGGAGAAACATAAGAAAGCAGTTTTAGAACATAAGTGGATGTTCTACGGATTTGATGACGGCAGCCTCCTTCGGGAGACGGTTATCATTCCAGGCTTCAAAGGTGACATGGTTGACAGAGTGATTATCAGAGTTTTAGTTTTCCCTCTGATGAGGGACAATATTATGGACAGGTGGTCCAAGAGGATACTGTGGGTGGCATGGTGCCGGATACTGATTAGGTTCAGTGATCGATACAGTCTAAGAAGTTTGGATTTGGAGTTCATTTATGAACTAGGTCCCATCAGATATCCAGACATATTCTAAGACAGGTATTACTCAATTCGGGAGATGGTTTTCTCCGCGAACTTGAGATTAAGAGAGATATAGAAAGAAACTTCTAGGCGGATCCACTCACTGAGGCTATTTCTCGAACACAATAGTTTTACAAACGGGCTTTGTGAAACTGATTAGTAGAGGAGTTGGATGTTCGGTTTCACACGGGCTGTGAGTAGTCGACATCGCAATAATTAGCCTTAAGTGCAAGTGGGAGATTGTTGGAGATAGTGCCCTCAGAGTCAATTATTGGATCATAGGTACGTGATTGCAATGATTGCGGAGGACCTATACCAGTAGGACAGTCTTACTCGAGATGATAGTATGCTATCTGGTTTGCCTTTATCAGTCGTGTATATGTTCAGGTGACTGATTACATGTTACACTTTGATAGAGCCCTTAGGATCTTGCTTTACTACCAACAGTATGATGGTGATCATATACGTGAGAGTTGGGTGGTTTATATGCATATCCTTAATTGTGGTCCCTAGTCATGGGAGTTTCGAGACAGGGCATCGATACTCCGGAGTAGACTAGTGTATACAGTCGAGACCCCGACGAGGGGCGGTGGCTGGTCTCACAAGCCACTGGTGTCAGTTGGATCACCTAAGATGTATACAGGTGCTCATTCGGTTATGAGTACACCGGACAAGACTCGCCGAGAATCTGCTAGTTGGTATTATACATATCGTCAGATAGCAGTTCCCTGGTGACATGTGTACAGGTTAGTTCATCGACCTGAGGTCGTCATTTGTCTCGTGTGAGTTCCCACTATGCTTTGATTTCTACCCTACCACGGCTCAAAGGAGTCGTGCAAACAGGTAGTTTTTGGGTACAGTCCCGAGCCATATGGAGGCACGTGAGCGGATCGGCAGGGGATTCGTCTCTCCCGGTATTGGGGGCGAGATCGTGCTGTGTCTAGGAGAGCCATTACACAAAGCCCATGGCCGTGGCAGGAGATTTACTGGTAGGTACTCCAGTAGTATCTCAGGGTGTTATTGGGTACACTCCGACACGACTTATACTGCTATTGGGGGTCTGACGTTACTAGCCCCCTAGGAAGATATGCGATACTCATAGACGAACGGACCGGACTGTATATACATTGTCACTGTTAGGCTCAGTAGGGTTTCCGGATGAGTTCGCTCATCGGCCTTCCTTGAGGTCAGTCCATGGGCAGCCGTTACGCATAGCTAGTGCCGCTGACGGTTTATGGTTAAACTCACTGCCAGGATACTGACGAGTCATTAGAGTCCCCCACAGACAGTTTCCCAAGTTCGGGCGAAACGTTGTAGAGGCCGTATGGTTTTATGGCAGGGTTCGGAAAATGCACGTGCGTTTACGCACGTGTCAGATTTTGGCTGATGATACTGGTCGGCTTTGGTTTAAGCCGGATCCGAGTTTTATATTGAGTAGATATAATATCTTTGTCTCAGTTGCATTTGTATTCGGTCGTAATACAAATGCGGGTATATTTATACAGTTACGGGGTTATCCTGAAATTCGTTTCGGGATTACTTTTGGAAGTTGCCAGTTTCCAGTTTTTTATTAGCCGTCTTTTAACATTAGGTTAAAGACGGATTTATCTTTTCTTGAGATGAGTGTGGAAGGTTCTAGAAGTTTCTAGAAGAGGTGACTAGGTTAGAATGGTGTTGATGTTTCATTGGTTGCATTTTTTGTGTTCACACATGATATTTGTTCTTGTGGTCACCTCCCTCCTCCTACACTCACCCTCCCACCTCCTTATAAGTGTCCTGCCCCCTCTCCTCCTCCTCACTTCACTTGAGAGAAAAGATTATGGTTGTTGAAAGAAAAGATTAAAGTTTTGGATACATGGAAATTTCATAGTTCATTTCTCATTCCATTTCATTTCGATTGGCAACTTCATTAACCGATCATCCACGGCTTTGGACGAACTGAGACAAAGTCTTCTACTCATTCTCTACATTATTCTTGGTCGTCTCTTTTAGCAAACTTGACGACCGAGTTGCCTCGAGTCAGAGGCGGGAGCCCGTTTAAAGAATCGTTGACGTGGTGCCACCTGGACGAGCAGATCGGAGATCGACGAGATCGGAGCAGCCGCAACGGAGCGTGGGATGATGGTTAAAGAACGAAGGACTCGGATCGTTCGGTATAACCTTTCTACACTCTTTACAGTTTGTTAGTTTAGCAACAATGGAAGATCCGGGTGAAAGTATACGATAGCGCCAGTTAAAAAGTTTTTGTTCTGCATTTGGCGTCTGTAGACGGCCGGGGCGCTACCGTAGACTTACACTCTCGAGATTGACGTGCAAACGTCACACCACCGAGTCAAAACCCAAATACCAAAACTCAAGTTAAAACGAAGTCGTAAAACAAAGCCGTAAAACAAAGCCATAAAACAAAGCAGCAACCCAAGAAAACACCTCCAGATTTTACCCTAGGTTGAATTAGCCAATTTTGCACATGGGAAGGGTCTAGTTTAATGAAAATGGAGCCATGGACCAAACACTAACCTAACCACCCCACCCTGGTCGCAATTTGCGGCCAGAAGGAATATATTTCCGGCCACTGCAAGGAGTTGGGGTCTCGGGTCATCAGGGTAGCTTCTAGGTTGCCTGCATGACTCTCTGTAATCGCTAAATATTTTTCAGGTGCCCTGGGTCGTAGCAGTTCTCTTATTACCATCACAATTCCCACAATCTTCCGATATCGGGGTTTCTAAGTTTGGGGTTTGGGGTTCTAGTCTCTGTTTTAGTTCAAAATTCTAACACTAAAGGGGTTGTATGACCTCTATTAACCTCAATTACACTATCTCAATTCAAGAATCCCTCAAATCTCTTCTTGGAATTTTCAAAGACCACTAAACCTCAATATATCGATTCTAAACTAAACATAGAAGCTAATGGAATGAATTACTACACTATTGATGAAAGAATTGCCTCATTTGGCAACTCAAGAATTTTCTTGAGTTGCCCCAAGTGCTCAAAATCCAAACTTTCTTGGTCCAAAATACTTGTAGTGAGCTTATGCACATTTTTAAAGAAAGGAAGATGATGTTTTGATGAGTATTTTGGGTTGTGTGAGAAGGTAGGAGGAGGTGGGGAGAAGAGGCATCCATGGTGAGAGGAAGAAGAGGTATCCATGGTGAGAGGAAGAAAAATGAAGCCAAGTCAAAGACCCCTCACCTCTCTCTCTCTTCTCTCTCTTGCCCATACTTCTTTGTTCAATCTTTTTCTTTCTCTTTTCTTTTCTTTTCTCCTCCTTTTCTTTTAAACCCAAAACAAATAAACCATATACATAAAAAAGAAACAAGATGCCATGGTTAAAAATGAAATAAGTTTTGTTGCATGTCATGATGCAAAAATCATGCTTAATGCAAGATTAGCGAAAATTAATCGTTTTTAGCATTAACATAGAATATAATTAATTATATAAAAATCTATGAATGCTCCATTCTTATAATCTCTTTCAAATTCAATAATTAACATAATTTCCAAATATTTCCCAATTTATCGGTATATAATTATACCGCATTATTAAAATATTCATAATATTTATTATTTAATTATATAAATTCCCCAAAACAATATTTTATTTTTCTGAAATGTTATAATCTTCCCCCCTTAAATAAATTCGGTCCCCGAATTTAAATTTAAACCCCTCAAATACTAAAACATTTCAGTAAAAAGATCAAGTCGTCGGGGCTCCGAAATCATAAATACATAAAACACATCGTAGCGCAATGCACGCGCAATAAAAACGAGTATATAACTCAAAATCAAAACTCCATCAATCATCCCGCAATCATCAGAGTCATGGGGAAGACATCAATGTCAAAGTCCAATACGAAAACCAACATGATATACATCAAAACTATAACATGTAGATAGTACGCGTCGGTGTAAACTCGTCAAAACATCTGAAAGAAATGCATGCCAAACCTTTTTCAAATCACTGTGCAATGCGCGTATCACGGCACAAGTAGCGGACGTTCATTGTAAGAAAATGACTATATATATATCCTTTGTTTAACATACACGTCCCGCCGTTTGAAAATAATTTATAAGGGTTTCCTTTGTTAAATGTCTCGTGTCATCTTGGACACATAGGTAAATACTGAGACTATATCTCCTTTTTGGAAATCCCTTCGATAACTATCAATGCATACAAAAATATATTCAGGTACTGTCCTCGGACTAGTCCTGCTCAGTCACTATACCAAATAGTAAATATCATAAAATATACTGCTCCAAGAAACCAATCTCAAATGAGTATAAAATGCCACGTGGGTCTGGTGCGCACAGAAATCGAAATCAATGAATGCGTCATACATGTGCACAGAACCAACTCTAAGTGCAACGGGTGTGCATGAAAACACCTGCCAATGGCAACGAGTGTGCCTGACAGCAATATCAGGTGCATTTGATATGCACGAAGAATCCCGATTTAGTGCATCTGGTGTGCACCAAAATCGCATTAAACGCGCCAAGTATGCGCAAAATCCAACTCAAGTGCACAAGGTGCACGGAAACAAATATCGAATATCACAGTCGAAATCGATGGTATACAACAAACCTCAATCCAAATCAGGTATACCGTGGTATATAATCTCATAACCACGTGCATCAGCGTGTAAAAAATCGAATCAAAATACTGAAGTGCATAAAAACTATACCGAAGGCACAAGTCAAATCATATACATACCATAGGTATGAAATCAAAATCAACATCTCAAGTGATATCAAATCGAAACCGAGTGCAACTGTAGTGCACGAAACTCAATCATGCAAATAAATCGCCCAGAACACCGAAATCCAAAATAACGGAAACAGTCCCGATCTGGCACATCCTCTAAAGATCTCTGGCCAACTATCATGGTCACTCATAGCATGTCTCGTCGATACTGCCGAACTCTGGCCTACTGGGTGTGCACAATACGACCGATCCTGGGTCCAAGTCCTTTCGTCTAGTATTTCCAGAAAGATCTTGTCGGGGTCTCTCCCAAATCTGGTTTCTGCTGAATTGCCCGGAAGTTATCACCTTTTACTAAATCTATCTCTTGTTCCGCAACGGCTGCATACTCATCACGACTCCTTCTGGAAAATATATCCAAATTCAATGCCTCTACATGCATATCACATCTCTGATGTCAACGGAGTGGAACGTCATCTCGTCGAAATCTCGTACGAACCTCTTACTCCACTTTTCTCTAATGTCGACTGATTCGGACTCGTCTGTTCGTAGTTGTATGGACTGCGCTACAACGGCTATACTCATATCTGGAGTCTCCCAAGTAATGTATTCCGTCACATGATATCCAGACGACGTCGAACTTTTCGATCGATTCATCAAAGTTCCATAATCCCCCAAGAGCTCAACTCTTGAGTACAGTTTAATAATATTCAGTACATGCCACAGTACCTATGGACCAGCCGTAGAAGGGCAAACCCAAGCCTTATTAATGGCACCGCGGAACTGACGCAAACCCTAAGGTTCAAAAGCGTTTCCATGGTCATTATATCGAATTAGGGTTTCATTCTTCTAGAGGGTCCACAGAATTACTTGCATGTTTTTCCGAATACCATAAACTTGGAAAAATGGGTTTCTGACATTCGATCGTTTTCTATCGACTCTCAACGTACCCGCGTGAAGTCTTCTCTGGCTGGAATCAATCAATCTAATGACCTCGCATCGGGGTGTGCAAACGAACCACATGTCCTAGTCATTCATCCTTGGGTGACTAGCGATCTTCTATCATATCTCTAAGTATAAACTCGTGCTGCAATAGCTCCAGAAATCTGGGGCGGTATCTCGTCAGTCGCAGCAACATTTGGCCCATTCGTCCGCACGCTAAACAGTGCCTCAATCATCAAGAATAACAGTGCATTGATGGTCATCACATTCTAGCCGGCTTCTATCAGTGGCCCAATCCTCTGGTGCAGATCTGCACGTTCGAGAAATTGTAAAAGCAATCCATCAAACGCTCATGGCACGAAAAACACAATAAAACGACACATCTATGCAATCGTGTGTCACTGGAATCACGCCCTGGTCAGTCCTCGTCCAAGACGAACTCATGTTGACCACAACTCTAGCCGCAGCTCTCTCTGCCTATGCAATCGTGGTAACAAAACCACCAACCGATATCGATGAGGATAGATCATAAGAATGAATAGAATACTGTGGCAGAAATGTACATCCTAAGGTTTCTTAAGCGGAGTAGCGTATCGTAAGTATGCCGCGGAACATACACACGGTACGTCACTCTACTTAAGTCACCTACTCCATCAACCAAGGTCAATCCATGCGATGAAAGTTCGGGTCTAATACCCTTTCGACCAAGTCTAAGTTCTGTAAGGTCAAGCCTAGGTTCCGAATATATAAGTACGCCCTAGACTCCGCATAGTCAAACATAGACTCGAACCAAGGTTAAACCTAGCACTTTGATACCAACTTTGTCACGACCCAAAATAGCACGTGACTGGCACTTGAATCATGTGAAGTCTATAGGACCACACCTAATTCAAGTAAGCCAAAAGCCCAGAAATCTAAACCATTCTAAAGAGAAAGTGAAGGAAAACTTTTTTAAAGCAAGTGGTTTAATTAAAATAAACGACATTAAACATTTAAAAGCAACATCATATTTTCCCAAAAATTTCGGCAGAGTCTCCTTTGTAAATACTGGCCCCAAACGGGTACAAACATGAATAAAAAGCATCCCCAAGCGGGAGCTAGCTCTTCTCCAATTGGCGGTCATAACCACGCAAGCAATATAATATACAACGCCGAAGGGCGAGGATCAAAACTCAGAATGAAAACCATCTTCATCAAGAAAACCAGAGAAAAACTATAAGAATACAGCGCGCGACTCTAAGGTCGAAAGAATATACACTGGTCTTCTAAGTCTATAAATTAATACAAGTCTGGTTGATGGAGTTACTAGATACAACTGAATGCAAATACAAATACTACGGTGGTCACGATACAAGTGAACCCACCTACCAAAGCAATCATCCGGAAAGAAGCAGTGTGCCAGCAAAGCTGTCAAGGAAACCTGTACGGCAAAACCTGCAAGAACTGTGGCACAACGGGGGTGAGTTGCCAACTCGTGAGTAGAAAATATTACCGAGCAGAAATCGCATGTATGACTCAATCCTAGGTCATACGGTAATATATCCTCAATATAATATCCTGAACCATCTACACATAAGTGTAATACCACGTGCTCGTGTCAGTGCCTCAGATAGCAACATATCATATATATGATGTATGAATGCATGAAAACAGAATACATCTAAATGAGAAAACTGTTTTCTTAATTTAGTGAGATTTCTGTATATAAAAATCGAGGTATCATAAATGAAATCAACATAGAATCCGTGTCAAGCATCGACACAAAACATAAATCCCAATATCCAATATCTCGGGTTCCGGCAATCCGGACTGGCCCATATCATATAATCTCAATACCTCAAAGTCTCAATATCTTGGGCTCCAGCAATCCGGACTGGTCCCCGGGCTCCGGCAATCCGGACTGGCCCGAATCATATAATCTCACGACTACGTCGGTATCCTCTGGATATCCGCTGCGTCACAAATAACCGGTCGGTAATGCTCCCCTGCCAGACTCAACGCCATCATCTGCGACCTTCTCGCCCCGGGTACCTTACCGGGTCCACCATGCACCCACAGATGGTTCCTCCTCCTCCTCGAATCGGGTGTATGATACCGCTCAAGAGCCGAGAAAACTCATTGTAGACATATCTCATATCATATCACGAGAAAACCGCAGTTTCTGTTTTTAGAAATGATAATCAGTTTATAAAATCCTTGCGGTTTCTCCAAATGCAGAAATCTCATGGAAAATCCGAAATCCCAAAATGAAGGGTCAATAACAGTGAATACCGGGCTCCAGCAATCCGGACTGGCCCAAAATATCGCATGGCAAATGAATATATAAATATACATGAAATATCACAGTAAATAAATGCAATATCTAAATTAGCATATAAAGGCATGCGCACTAGTACTATGTCGAAACTATCAGCTAGTAATTTATACTAATGAAGTAGTATTTTCTAATGTGTACGTGACATAACAATTACCGATGATGATGTGTGTGTGCCGGCAAGCAGGTGTACGTGTAGCATACGCATCATCGGTAATGGTTCTGGTTTCCTGACAGCATGGTTTCATAATAACAATAAAAGCACATTTAAGCATGCAATGCGATGCGAACAACAAGAATATATGGAAAATGAATAGTAAACGCAACAATAAGGAAATATACATTCCTATATACGAGTCATACAGTTTTTGATGTCAGAAATCGAACGAATCGTGGTTTTAGAAAATAGGGGCTACGGTGCTTTTAAGAAAAGGTACGTCCTTTGAAATATCCGTAGTATCCATCGGCCTGTCTTTAAAATACTCACGATTTGTTGGTTTTGGAAATACGTATGACTCGAGCCCAGTCTAACATCTACTAAGTAACTACAGGACAAAGCTAAGAGACTAATCAAAGGGTTAGGAAAACCACCTAAGTCTGAGTCGATATATATATATATATATATATATATATATATAGTAGTCGGTGATCCCGCCTCAATAGCGTCACATACGATAAAAATTATAATACGACATGCTCGAATCATGAGTGCGGATCAATCATCATATTTATATCTCGTACGGTAAATCCATCGTACGACATTCTAAAATCGGGGTACGGGCCGACATCACATATACCTCAATATCCATATGGTATCATCATCATAATATCGTGAACTAGGGTACTGATCTAAGTCTAGTACATACCGATACCATCAACATATATCTGCGTGTGTATGAAAACACATCGCCCATCAATCCACTATACTATCATGTAGTATAATACAACATGACCCAAATCACATCACCGATCTCACGGCATCATGCCCAATCACATCGACTCATCTCCAAGTATCATATACTATCCTCATCATCCGTGTATATACATACATACATACATTCATACATATATATATATATATACATACTCACATACATATATGTATATATATATATATCCCCATATACGCACAAGAAAATAAAATGTATGCGTGCGTGTGTGTGTGCGCGTGTACCTTATTCTAGGGTTTCACGACTAAAAACTAGCTAACGACACTATCATCCAATTACATTAAAATTTAACCCATGATCTCCTAAAACCTTTCTTGATAATCATATAGTCTCAAAATACATATAATTATCTTATTTATAACGTATTTTTATACTACACTACGAAACTGCGGGGGTGCTATACGCTATCCATCCGATTTCCCCCGTAGATATATATCTACTCACCTACTATCCTTGCTTGCCGAAATCAATGATGCCTTGTCCTCCCTTTTTCTTCCCGAAAATCCATGTGAAGGTACCTACATTTCAAAATAGTCGTATCGTAAAGAAGAATCAACTACGAGAAAACCGATATGATACGCGAAACATCCATAGGTTAGAACCTATGGTCCAAGCATGCAGGAATAACCAACAACTCTCGAGATTGATGTGCAAACGTCACACCACCGAGTCAAAACCCAAATACCAAAACTCAAGTTAAAACGAAGTCGTAAAACAAAGCGGCAACCCAAGAAAACACCTCCAGATTTTACCCTAGGTTGAATTAGCCAATTTTGCATATGGGAAGGGTCTAATTTAATGAAAATGGAGCTATGGACCAAACACTAACCTAACCACCCCCACCTTGGCCGCAATTTGCGGCCAGAAGGAATATATTTTCGGCCACTGCAAGGAGTTAGGGTCTCGGGTCATCAGGGTAGCTTCTAGGTTGCCTGCATGACTTTCTGTAATCGCTAAATATTTTTCAGGTGCCACGGGTCGTAGCAGTTCTCTAATTACCATCACAATTCCCACAATCTTCCGGTATCTGGGTTTCTAAATTTGGGGTTTGGGGTTCTAGTCTCTGTTTTAGTTCAAAATTCTAACACTAAAGGGGTTGTATGACCTCTATTAACCTCAATTACACTATCTCAATTCAAGAATCCATCAAACCTTTTCTTGGAATTTTCAAAGACCACCAAACCTCAATATATCGATTCTAAACTAAACATAGAAGCTAATGGAATGAATTACTACACTATTGATGAAAGAATTACCTCATTTGGAAACTCAAGAATTTTCTTGAGTTGCCCCAAGTGCTCAAAATTCAAACTTTCTTGGTCCAAAATGCTTGTAGTGAGCTTGTGCACATTTTTAAAGAAAGGAAGATGATGTTTTGATGAGTATTTTGGGTTGTGTGAGGAGGTAGGAGGAGGTGGGGAGAAGAGGCAGCCATGGTGAGAGGAAGAAGAGGGAAATGATGAAGAGATGAAGAATGAAGCCAAGTCAAACACCCCTCACCTCTCTCTCTTCTCTCTCTTGCCCATACTTCTTTGTTTAATCTTTTTCTTTCTCTTTTCTTTTCTTTTCTCTTCCTTTTCTTTTAAACCCAAAACAAATAAACTATATACATAAAAAAGAAACAAGATGCCATGGTTAAAAATGAAACAAGTTTTGTTGCATGTCATGATGCAAAAATCAAGCTTAATGCAATATTAGCGAAAATTAATCGTTTTTAGCATTAACATAGAATATAATTAATTATATAAAAATCTATGAATGCTCCATTCTTATAATCTCTTTCAAATTCAATAATTAACATAATTTCCAAATATTTCCCAATTTATCGGTATATAATTATACCGCATTATTAAAATATTCATAATATTTATTATTTAATTATATAAATTCCCAAAAATAATATTTTATTTTTCTGAAATGTTACAAATGTACACAATACAAATTCGTATCTCAAATGCTCACAAAAACAACACCGAGCATGCCAAGGTGTATAAAAATCATAAGCGTGTGCACTGCGTGCACAAAACACGTATCGATGCACTGCAAGCACATGCGAGCTATACCGAATGCAAAAACCAAATCGAGTGCATACCACATGCACAAAATCAAATCAACCATATGAAATCCACGAAATCATAAACACGTGCAGCCAAGGCACAAAACCGATATCAAGTGCAATAGCTATGCACAAAATATAAATACCCAGTAGGTG
Source organism: Agapanthus africanus (assembly GCA_030015575.1). NCBI lineage: Eukaryota > Viridiplantae > Streptophyta > Magnoliopsida > Asparagales > Amaryllidaceae > Agapanthus > Agapanthus africanus. Next base: position 300,411,132 of record CM057342.1, read on the forward strand.
CAGCCATGGTGCACGAAAACAATATCATGAAACTCAATCATCAAAACTCAAATCCCAACGATATAAGCGTGATACTCGGATCACAAACGCAAATCGCAACAAATGACATTGAGGTACACCTCTTACAATGTCGAAAAATGTCGGTGCGCTCAAAACTGGCAGAGCAAGAACATCCTCTTGCCTCCTGCTCACAGTCTGGCGTCCTCTGTTTCTGGGTCCTCATTTTCTCTGTGGATTACCAATCTCGTAATCCATCGGCTCGTCGACCCGGTCAGGTGTACTAACGGAAACGATTCCGCTCTGGCACTCCTCTGTTCATCTCTCGTCCAATTAGCATGACTACTCGTAAAGCAGCACGTCACTGGCGTCGGCCTCTGGCCCTCTGAATACACGTGAAACAACCGATCCTCGGTGCAAATCTCATTGCAGCAGTGTCCTGGAAGGAGCCTGCTCAAGGTCTCTTCCGATCTCGCCTATGCCGAACTATACGGAGGCTGGTACTCTTACAAAATCTTTTCTCGTTTTCTGAAAATCTGCGTTCTCAACACAGCATTTCGTCGGGAACTGGCCGTATCCCAACGCCTCTGTATACATATCAGATCTCTAATCTCAACGGGGAGTAACAACAGCTCGTTAACATCTCACACGAACCTCTTGTTCCACTCGTCGTTATTATCGCCCACTTCGACATCACGTCATGCTATTTGTGTACTGCAATTGTTCTCGGCTATAGTCAATCCGGAGTCTCTCACACGGACTCGAAATTACGAACTCGGTATCTTCATCCCTCTCTAGAAGATATCTAGCCAAACACGTCCTCGGGAACTCGTCCCAATCATCGGAGGAATGTTCTATATTCGTCCATTCTCGATCGACTCACAACGCATTTGGGTGATGTCCTCTATCCGAAGCTGGTCAACTTACTGATCTTCTATCGGATCATCCAATGAACAACGTCATCTCTGGATCGATCTACTCTAGATCTGAATACGATTCTCCATACTGGAAATCTTCAACTCAACTGAGCCTGCGCCGGCGCATCAAATCAGACGAATCATCTCAGTCGCTCAACTCAAGATAGGCTAGCTATATTCTGTCGCATCTCTGCCTGGATGCTCCAGCGATCTCAGCTCGTAAGCTCTGGAAGCGACATCCCATCAATCTCAGCAACAGCTGGGTCATCTGTCTGCAAGGTAGACAACATCATAAACTCTGAGGTAGGCTATACATCAACAGTCCTCTCACAAAAGGCAGTCTCTAATAATGGCCCGATCATCCGGTGCAAAGCTGAACACTCGCCTCAATCGAGAGGTCACCACACAAACGCTAAATCGAGACGTTCCCATGTCACCAGAAAACACGATGGTCAGTCCTCATCCATGACGAGCTCGCCCTGACCACATCACTAGCAGCAGCTCAATCTGCGCTCAAACCATGGTGACATGAACCTCAAGCATGTATCAATGAAGATAAAACAAAGGAACGAAAGGAATCAACAGATCCAGAATGGATACATGATCATAAGGAGGAACGGAATTAGTGAGAGTATGATCATTGGAACGAATAGAATCAAGGATCTCAAATGGATGTATGATCAAGGGAACGAAGAGAATCACAAGTCTCAAGATATGTACATCCTAAGGTCACTTAAGCGGAGTATCGTATCGTAAGTATGCCGCGAAACATACGCACGGTACGTCACTCTAATTGAGTCACCTACTCCATTAATCAGGGTCAACCTATGTAACGAAAGTTCGGGTCTAATACCCTCCTGTTCAAGTCTAAGTTCCGTAAGGTCAAGCCTAGGTTCCGAAATATTTACGCCCCAGACTTCATATAGTCAAATCTAGACTCGAACCAAAGTTAAACCTAGCGCTCTGATACCAACTTTGTCACGACCCAAAATTTAGTTCGTGACCGGCACTTAAATCACGCAATGTCTAAAGGCGCAACGTAAATTAAGTAAGCCGAAGCCCAGAAATATAAACCTTTTAAAGAAAATAAAAGAGGTGAAGTTTTGAAATAAAGGTATGATAAAATCAAAAGTTTTCTTAAATGCATAGATAATGGAAAAAGAAAATGCAAGTGGATTATACTAGTTGAAAAACATGTTTCGTCTTTTAAAAATTTGGGCAGCACCTCCCTTGTATATTTTGATCCCAAAACCACATATAAATAATCACAATAAAGGCATCCCCAAGCGGGAGCTAGCTCTTCGCCAATCGGCGGAATCATAACCACGCAAGTCATAAATATATGTATACGACGCCCAACGGCAAAGATCAATACAAAGGATAATGAATAAAGCAAGACATCAGCCCACCAAGCGAACATATAACTCATCGCTCTAAGTCTCGCAAGCACAAGTCTTTCTAAGTCTTACTACTTATACAAATACTAGTTTCTGATTGATAGAGTTGACTAGATACAACAGGAATAATAATACAAGAGTGGCACGATCCAATATGTCCCACCAACCAAAGCAAATCACCCGAAAGCAAGCTATGTGCCAGCGATACCGCTACTGATCCATGCGGTCAACCTGCAAGAACTGTGGCACAACGGGGGTGAGTTGCCAACTCGTGAGTAGAAAACATCAGCAGGTAGAAATCGAATAAAACAACGATGTTCCTAGGTCAACTATATCATAAAGGTAATACTATGATATCTAGGGTGACCGTGTCTGCATATATGCCAACAATGTAATAAATGCCTGTATGCATGTGGATATCATCCACGTATCCATCAATGACACAACAACATCATGGAACATGAGTGTCCAACATCGACACTCGAAATATCATGAAAGCATATGCATGTAAATATGAGGATATCAATCAACGTGTGTCCATCGACGACACATAAAAATCATGGAACCTGAGTGCCTAACATCGATACTCGAAACATCATGAAACCCGTGTCCAACATCGACATGCAAATCCTCATATCTCGGGCTCCGTCAGTCTGGATCGGCCCATGGGCTCCGTCAGTCCGGATCGACCCATCCATCTCACGACTCCGGTCGGTATCCTCCGGATAACCGCTGAGCCCAAATACTATCATCGGTAGGTAGTGCTCCCTCTGCCAGGCTCATTGTCTACACCACAAAAATCATTTCTTGCCCTGGGGTACCATACCGGGTCCACCATGTACCCGCAGACGGTGCTTACCGCTCCTCGAATCAGGTTTCTAACACAAGTCTCAGAACCGAGAAAACTCATGGTGGACGCCTCGAAATATCATATCAAGAGAAACCGGGTTTTTAAAATAAGACATAATTTCCTTTGAAATATAACCACGGTTCTCAAATCCAGAATCTCATGAAAACAGCATCTCAATGCGTATAATCATAAAGCATGTTGTATGCAAACATAGAATAGAAATGTGAGCATATCAAGTATATCATGTGGCATAGCATAATGATGTGAGCATAGCAATATATCACGCCAACGAGTGATGTGACAGTACTGAACAATTAAGAGTAATAGCATGATGTGGCAAGTCTACCGTGTAAGTGACATAGCAATTATCGATGATGAAAGTGTGTGAGCCGGCAATCTGTGTAAGTGTAACATACGCATCATCGATAATGGTGCAGGTGTACTAGTACAGGTATATGTAATGCAATGAGAATATCATGAACGAAGCATCAAGTACAGCATAAGCGAAATGCTATAAGGTATACGTATCTAATCTCACATCTACGTAAGGCTAAACTAAGCTGTGTAGGCAGGGATTAAATATTTATAACCTTTCCGAGTCCGTGAATATATCAATCGAAATCCAACCTCAGAACATCATGTACGGTACAATCCATCATACGGCATCCTCTAGTCAAGGGTATTGATCAATCATCAAGTAAAACTCATCTCGTACGGTAATCCATCGTACGGCGGCATTAAACAATTAGGGATTCTATCAACCTATATGACAATGAGGGTACGGACCTAACGTCTCGTACGGCATATCAATCATTATTCACATAATTATATATATATACCTATATCTTAGGTCACATCCGTATCAATCCCATATCACGGGACCGACAAAGGTATCAATTATCTCATATTGACTCGCATCCGTATAACGACATATCAAACCAAGTCATCATATCTCATCGTATACTCCTTTCATCACATCAATATCTCACATCAAGTCATCTTATAAATCTCATGTCGTATTTATCGACCTTATTACATGCCACTATAATCTCATACTTATTCTCTTGCAACTACATATGTATATATCGTGATTCACATCCTTATATATCAATTCGAGACATCCATATATATCATATCATTTCACACTAAACCATAAACTATAACCTTAAGCCGTGGCATATCTTGTCTCCAAACTATAAATCACATATCAATGTTTGCGGGGGTGCTATACGCCATCTACCCGACTTCCCCCGTAGATATAAATCTACCCACCTTGATCCATGCTTGCCGAACTCGATGTCGCCATGCTCTTCCTTGTTATCCGAAGTCCACGTGAAGGTGCCTACATATATAAACACATAGTATTGTAAACAGAATCGCGTAAGAAAACCAAAACAGCACACGAATCGCACATAGGTTAAAACCTATGGTCTACTCATGCAAGAATAATCAAACAACTCCCGATATCGACGTACAAACGTCAAGTGACCGAGACAAAATTCCATATCCAAAGTTTCAAGTCATTAAAATTCACACAACAAAACAACAACCCTAGAAAAATAGTTCCAGATTTAGTCTCAGGTAAAATTAGGCTAAACAAGCAACACAGCGAGGTAGTATATAGGGTATATGAGCTATAGAACCAATCCTAACACCAACACCCATAGATGACCCGACGAGATCCACAAAAATTCCGGCCTGCTCGGCCTAACATGCTTGGATTGGGTTCGTATTTGCAGGGTGGTCTTCTAGTGTTAAATCTAGGTCAATAGGGTTGCTTGTTTTTCTCGTACAGGTCTCAGGTCACTCCAGATTCCCTGTAGGCATCACAAGCTACAAAATCGACACGAAAGTTTTTAAAGTCCAAGTCTTGGGTTCTAAAATTCACTTGGTGCCGGATCTTAACACTAAAGGGCGTTGTAGTCACTAATTACACTCACTTGCACCATTACAACTCAAGAATCCCCTAACTTCATCTTGGAATTTTCCAAGATCACCAAAGCTTACTTAATCACTTCTAAACTAAAATAGATGCTAAAGGAAATGAATTACTATACTAATGGTGAAAGAAATACCTCATTTGGCAACTCAAGAAAATTCTTGAGTTTCCCCAAGTGCTCAAAATCCTAACTTGCTTAGTCCACCATGCTTGTAGCGAGCTTGTGCACAATTTTAATGAAGGGAATACATGGTTTTGATGTGGATTTGGTGGTGTAGTGAGGAGGTAGAGGAGGAGGAGGTGGAGGGAGAGGGCAGCCATGGTGAGGGAAAGGAGAAGAAGAAAATGAAGTGAAGACCAAATGAGCCAAGGTCAAAGAAGACCCCTCACCCTCTCTCTCTTACCCATACCTCCATTCTTTATTCTTTTCTTTTCTTTTCTCCCTTTTTCAAATACAACCAAAAATCCAATTATATAAAAAGAAAACAAGGATGCCATGGTTCATAGAATGATAAAAAAAGTGTTTTGACATATGACATGGTGCATGTCATATGCCTAACTAAGCTTAATGCATAATTAGTACTAATCGAGTTTAGTAATACTAACTTATATACAATTAATTGTACACTAAATTGTAAAATTTCCCAATCTTCATAAATTCTTTTAAAATCAATAATTAACATAAATTTCCAAATATTTCCCAATTTATCGGTATTTAATTATACCATATCATTTAAAACTAGTCTCCATACATTAAAATATTCATAATATTTATTATTTTAATTTTTTGACTTCCCAAAAATAATATTTTATTTTTCTGAAATGTTACAGTATAATACCAACCAGCAGTTCCCAATGAGTCCATCTAGTGTAACTCATAATCCAATGGGCACCTGTATACTATCTTCGGTACGACATACCAATGGCTATAGGACAAACCGTCTCCCCTGCTGGGATGAGAAGCGTATACACTAGTCTACTCTGGAGTATTGATGCCCCGTCTCGATAATCCTATGACTAGGGACCTTTATAAGGATGTGCTTATAGACTATCCAGCCGCTACTAGTGTGACTGCCTTCACAACGCTGGTAGTCAAGCAAAAATCCTAAGGGCTCTACCAATATGTATTAGCGATATGCTAAAAGAAACATATACACATATTGAGGTAGAATCAAACCAAGTAGCATACTACCATGTTGAGAAAGACTGTTATTATATCCGTGTATATCCCAAGCTTCCAAAATGTAATATTCAATCCAGTACCATACAATAATGGCCTCTAGGGCATATATCACTAACAACAGTCGTGCTCAACGTGATAGTATGCTATCTGGTTTGATTTTATCTTAACATGTGTATATGTTTCATTTAACATATCGCTAATACATGTTGATAGAGCCCTTAGGATCTTTGCTTGACTACCAGCGTTGTGATGATAGTCACACTAGTAAGGGCTGGATAGTCTATAAGAACATCCTTATACTTATCCTTCGTCATAGGATTATCGAGACAGGGCATCGATACTCTAGAATAGACTGGTGTATACGTTTCTCATCCCAGTTTGGGATATGGCCTGTCCCGCAGCCATTGGTATGTGATACCGGAGATAGTATACAGATGCTCATTAGGTTATGGGTTACACTGGACAGACTCACGGGAGAACTGCTGGTTGCTATTATACCTATCGTCAGTTAGCAGTTCCCGGGTGATTTGCGTACAGGCTAGTCCGCTGACTTGACATCACTATTCGTCTCGAGTGTGTTCCCACTGTACTTAGATCACTACCCTACCACGGCTCAAATGAGTCGTGCAAACAGGTAGTGGTTGGGTGCAGTCCTGAAGCACTTAGAGGCGGTAGGGGTTAGAAGGGATTCGTCTCTCCCGGTATTTAGGGTAGATATCGCGCTGTGTTCGGATAGCCATTACACAATGTCCCTGGAAAAGGCAAGCGAGATTTACTGGTAGGTACACCAGTAGTTTCTCAGGGTGTATCAGGCTCTATACCGGCACGACTTATTGCGCCATTAGGGGTCTGACGGTTACCACCCCCTAGGCCCGATATGCGATTCTCTTAGACGAACAGACTGGACTGTACGGAGATTATCACAGATAGGCTCAGTAATAGTTCAGATGAGTTTTCTCGTCGGCCTTCTTATCGACAGATACCTGGGTAGCCGTTATGTACAGCTAGTTCCACTGACAGACTTGTGGTTAAACCCACTGGTAGCGTACTGTCGAGTCTTTAGAGTCCTACACAGAGAGTTTCCCTGGTTCAGGCGAAATGATGTAGAGGCCGTATGGTTTTATAGCAGGGTTCCGATCATATACGTGCACCAGCTGTACGGATGTTGTTCGGACAGATAATACTAGTGGGCTTTGGTTTAAGCCGGATTTTAGTATTATATTATTGGATTATTATTATCTCATTGTATTCGTATTTTTTAGAGTACGAATACGGGTATGTATATACGGTGAGGGCATTCTTGTAATTTTCAAGAGATGCTTCTAGAAGGGGACACCTCATTATTTGGATTTATCTATTTTTGGAAATAGATTAATGATGTGGATAATGGAGATATTTGAGGCATGAAGTGAAGCATGGCTTATTGTTTTGTTTATTGGTTTGGACTCACTATTCAAGCATGGTTGATATTTTCAATTGGAAAATATTGCATGCTTGGGTTGAGAAAGTGTATGCATCATTTCAGAAAATAAAATAATATTTTGGGATTTTGAATAATTAAAATATTAAATTTCATGAATATTATTAAAGTATGAGAATTAGTTTTAATGATATGGTATAATTATATACCGACAGTTTGGAAAATATTTGGAAATTTAGTATGAATATTGATTTTTAAAGAATTTATGTGATTTGGGCATTTTACAATTTATTATACAATTAATTGTATATAAGTTAATGCTATAATTGATTAGTATTTCGCTAATTATGCATAAATCTTGATCTTTTTTATGGCATGCAAGAAAACATGTTGCAAAACATTTGTTGCATTTTGATATTAACCATGGCTTCTTTCTTTTGTAAAATGATTTTTGGTTTTTAAAGAAAAAGAAAAAGGAAAAATAATGTGAGATATTTGTGGCATGGGAGACAAGGGGGTATGGGCTTGAGAGAGAGAAGGGGGTGTGGGTGGGTGGGTATCTTACCATGGCTCATTTCTTCTTTCTTCATTCTCTTCTTCATTCTTCTTGACCTCCTCCCTCCTCATCATCCACCTCCTCTACCTCACACAAAACACCATCAAAACTTAGCCTAAACACCATGCTCCTTTCACAAAACCTTATCACAAGCTTACCACAAACACCTTGGATGCATCAAGTTGGAACTTTGAAGACTTTGAGCAACCCAAGAATTTTGTTGAGTTGCCAAATGAGGTATAATTCCACACCTTTAGTTAAGATTTTAGCTACCTTTAGTTAAGATTTTTGGTTTCCTTATATCCTATAGTGTTTAGAGTTAAACCGATGAAGACTAGTGATCTTGGAAATTTTCAAGATGAGGTTTAGGGGATATGTGGAGTTGTAAAGGTGTAATTGAGGTTTAGTCATGACTACAACTCCTCTAGCATCAATCCTGGACCAACTGAGTGTAGTAAAAACCCAAGACTTGAGTAAGAAGTGTTCCGATGTCGGTTTTGTGGTTTTTGAGGACTACAGGGAATCTGGAGCAACTTGGGATGTTTCTGAGAAAATCAAACAAGTAAATTGACCTAGAAGGACCACTTGATGACCACCACAGAAGTACGAGACCAAACCTTCATAGTTTGGTCGGCGACACTGCGTTATTTTGCAATCTCGCCGGGAAAATTTTGGGCATTGGTGTTGGGGCTTTGCCTGTAGCTCACTTTCCTTATGACTTAGCCTCTGTATTGTTAGATTTGTCCCAATATACATGAGCAAAAATCTGGGAGCATTTTGATGTTGATTTTGGCAATATTTTTCCGATTTCTAAAACTTGGTTTTTGGTATTTGATTTGGATTTGGTCATTAGACGTTTGCACGTCAACCACGAGGGTTATTTGGTTGTTTTTGCATGCGTAGGCTATAGGTTCTAACCTATGAGCACTTCGCATGTCGTGTCAGTTTTCGAATAGGATTTTGATGCGATACGATGTGTTTTGATATGTAGGTACCTTCGCGTGAACTTCGGGACGACAAGGAAGAACAAGGCGTCATCGACTTCGGCAAGCGAGGATCGAAGGTGAGTAGAAGTATATCTACGGGGGAAGTCGGGTGGATGGCGTATAGCACCCCCACAATCGTAGAATAGGTTATATATATATTATATTTGTGTTGATACAAGACTTGGATACTTAGTAAATAGGGTTTTAGGAGACCGAAGGATTAGAATAAGCGTATTCGTAGAAAGGTGTAACCTTAGTCTCTTTTACCTTAGTCATGAACCTTAGGATATGTGTTGTCACACACACGCACACACCCACATACACTTGGTATATATGTTTGTGTGTATATGTGTGTGTATATATATATGTGCGTGTATGTTCATATATATATATACATATACACGTGAGATGAGGATAGTATATGGTAATGGGCATGAGTCAATATGATCGGACATGATTTAATGAGGTTATGATATATGATCGTGTGAGACCTCGTATATGATTTGATATATTAAGGATCAGTGGGCGAAACACAAATAACATGCGATAACATGTGACCTGATTATATAATAGAATGCACGAGACCTTAGATCCAAACCCGTAATTATGACATAGTATGATGGATGATACCGTACAAATGATATATATATATATATATATATATATATATATATATATATATATATATTTGACCCGTACCCTCGATTTTGAGGATGCCGTACGACGGACTTGTAAGTCGATGCCACGCACCCCATGTGTTCGCGGGGAGGCGGAGTTTGCAAAAAACAATTTTTATAAGCTTCGTAACATCGACTAATGTAACATTTCAGAAAATATAAAATATTGTTTTTGGAATTTAATATTAAAATAATATTTTTCCCGAAAACTGCCCGATTTGCGAAATTGGGGTTTTCGAAAAAGGGTATAAATATATACCAATAATTATGAAATAATTGAAAAATTAAAATGATTTATTCATTTAATAATATATTTAAAAGATTTGGCATTTTTAAAATTTATTATATGCGGTTTTGATAAAAACCCGATTAGTGCACTGCTAATCGCGATTAAGCCAAATCCGTGTTTCTACAGTTTTCATGGTTAGTGCACCATGATATGTTACATGTTATTTCATTTATATTGTTTTATGGGTATTATGTGATTTGGTTTTGAAATTTAAAGGAGAAAAGAAAAAGAAACGGCAAAAGAGTAATTTAGTGAAAAGGGTATGATTGGAGAGAGAGAGTGTGTGTGAGTAAGTGAGAAAGAGGGGGGGCTGCTGCCACTTTATCTCCCCCATCATCTTCATCTCCCTCTTCATCTTCCTTAACTCCTTTTCCCTCCACCTTCAAGCCCTAGATCCATCTCAAAAAAATCCCCAAATCCCTAAACCCCTTTCACAAAAACTAATCCCCTCTTCACCCTCTACACATAGGACCAAGCAAATTTCGATTTTGGTGACTTTGGGCGAGCTAGGGTTTTCTTAGGTTGCATGGGAGGTATATCTCTTTCTATGATAGTTTAGTTTGAATTCCTAGCCTTTTTGGTTTAACTTAGAACTTGTTTAGCGATGTTAGAAATTTCTAGAAAAGGGTTTGGGAAATTGGTGATGTTAGTGGCTGTCAATTAGACCTTTGAGATGATTCATGACCTGGACCAGAGTTTAGAAACCCAAAACAAGGATTTAGAAACCCCGACATCGGATAAATGTGTGAATTGTGAGGGTATTTTAGAATCTGGAGCAACTCGGGGACACTAGAAATGATTTTGCAATTACTGGGAGTCGTGCAGGCACCTAGGAAGCTACCACTGAGACCCGAGCCCCTAACCCAAAGACCAGGCCGTAGATTTAATCTTTCTGGCAGCAAATTGCGGCCAAAGAGGGTATAATTGTTCCAGTTTGGTTCTAGGGCCTTATCGTCAGTAAATTAGACCCCTCTTGTATGCAATTTTGGCTAATTGTCACCTGGGGAAAATCTGGGAGCATTTTGGTGTGTTTTTGGATATGTTTTCCGCATTTTGAAATGTTAATTCTTGATATTTGGATTTGTATTTGGTTTTTGGGTGTTCGTACATCAACAACAAGGGTTGTTTGGTTGATTTTGTACGCGTAAGCTATAGGTTCTAACCTATGAGCAATGCGCGTGCCGTTTTGGATTTTCCGCCTTGATTTTAATACGCATTACGATTGTTTATTATTGTAGGTACCTTCACATGGATTCCGAGGCGACAGAGTGTGGCATCATCGATTCGGCAAGCGAAGACCAGGTGAGTGGATCTATATCCACGGGGGAAGTCGGATGGATGGCGTATAGCACCCCCGCAAAGTTTGATGGAAAACTGATTTATAGAATATGGTTAGAGAAACCTAGATTAGGAAACTAGGGTTATAAATAAAGGATAGTTAGCGATGCTATATTAGAAACTAAGGGTAGTTAGAAATGATATAATACGGCTATTATATGATGACGGGATTTGAGGATGATGTTTGACGATATTGTCGTTTAGGGTACTATAGGACTAGATAGTCGATGTAGATGTGTCATCCGAACCATACCTTTTTCTAAACCGAAGAATCGTATGTATCATTTAAATATATACCTCGAGGGATGCTACGGATTTTCAAATGATATCTTTTCCTTAAAAACACCGTAACCCCTATTTTCAAAACTACGATTCGTCTCTTTTAAAATCTGCTTGTATGGTTCGGGTGTGTATGTTAGATTAGATACCTATGCTTGTAGTAAAGATAGAATGTATTGGTAATTGACTTGATGAGGGATATAAATGCGATAAAAAGTGAATACGATATGATGTGATGATTTGATGATATGTTGGTATACAGATGCGAGTCGATCGAGATGATTTATACCCTGTCGGTCCCCTGATATGAGATTATTGCGGACGTGAACCGGGACATAGGTACATAGATATAAATACATATATAGAATGTTTTGAATCATGGATGATAGGCCGTACATGATATTATGCCGTACCCTCATTTGTCTTATAGGATGATGGGATCCTTTTTAGGTTAAAGCCACCGTACGATGATTTTCCGTGCGTGATGAGTTTGACTTGATTGATTGATCCATACCCTTGACTAGAGGATATCGTACGATGGATTATACCGTACGTAATGCTGTGAGGCTAGATGCTGATTGTTAGATTCTACTCAGACATATGTTAGATACGTATACCCGTCAGCTTTTGCATATGATTTACCTTATGCTGCATTCATGTTATTCGCATTGCATTACTTATATCTGTGATGCGTATATTACACGTAGACAGATTGTAGGCTCACACACTTCATCATCGATAATTGCCATGTCACTACACAGTAGGATTGCTGCATCATGATATGACTCTTCGCATAACATGATTACTTATACATTGATATATCCATATTTGCGCACATACACATTGTATATTCATATTGGTGCACATATACATTGATATATCCATATTTGCGCACATACACATTGTATATTCATATTGGTGCACATATACACTGATATATCCATATTTGCGCACATACACATTGTATATTCATATTGGTGCACATATACACTGATATATCCATATTTGCGCACATACACATTTTATATCCATATTGGTGCACACATACATTGGTACATCTATACTTGCGCATATTCATATTGTACCTATATAGATAACTGGTTTTATTGGGAAATTGGGAATCGCAAGTTATATTTTAACAACTGGAATCATTTTAAAAGAGCTGTTTTCCCTTAATATGTCATATCACTGTTCCATGTTGCATGATACACGGATATGCTTGCATTTCTCTTATATGTCGCATACATCATGCTCTACTATTTTACGCATTGAGATATGCTGTTTTCATGAGATTTCTGGATTTGAGAACCGTGGATATTTCAAAAGAGATTATGTGTTGTTTTAAAAAAACCCGGTTTCTCTTGATATGATATTTCAGTGCGTCCACCATGTGTTTTCTCGGTTCTGAGAGCGACATGTGAAACCCGATTCGAGGAGGCGGATGAGGCCGATTGCGGGTACATGGTGGACCCGGTATGGTACCCCGGGACGAGAACGGATCGCTGTGCAGTAGACGGTGAGCCTGGCAGAGGGACTACTACCTACCGGTGATAGTATTTGGGCTCGGCGGATATCCGGAGGATACCGACTGGAGCTGAGAGATGATATAGGCCGATCCGGACTGACGGAGCCCATGGGCCGATCCGGACCGATGGAGCCTGATATATGAGGATATAAGTGCCGATGCTGGGTACGGTTTTCATGATGTTTTCGAGTGTCGATGCTAGGCACTCAGATTCCATGATTTTGATGTGTCGTGAGGGACACCGTTGATATATATCCTCATACTTTCATGCACACTCTGTTATGATATTTACGTGCATACATACATTGATTATATGGGTGGACGAGATCCACGTGCATACATACATTGATTATATGGGTGGACGAAATCCACATGCATACATGCATTGATTATTACTGTTGGATATTATCCACATGCATATAGGTATTGACTACCTTGTTGGCATAAATACAGACCCGGTCACCCTAGATATCATAATATTACCTTTATGATGTAGTTGAGCTAGGAGTCGTTGTTTATTCGATTTCTATCTGTTGATATTTTTCTACTCACGAGTTGGCAACTCACCCCCGTTGTGCCACAGTTCTTGCAGGTTGACCACTTGGATCAGTAGCTGCTTCGCTGGCACACAGTTGCATTCGGGTGTTTTGCATTGGTAGGTGGGACATTTGTATCGTACCCACTCTTGTATCTATATTTCATTATTGTATCTAGTTAACTCCATCAATTTAAATTAGTAAATTGTATAAGTAATGAGACTTAGTGGGATTGTGGTTGCGAGACTTAGAGCGAGGGGTTTTTCGCTTCTTGCGGTTTATATGTCTTGCTTTTCTTTATCCTTCTGTGGTGAACTTCGCCGTTGGGCGTCGTATACTTATTTACTGTCTTGCGTGGTTGTAATCCGCCGTTTGGCGAAGAGTTAGCTCCCGCTTGGGGATGCCATTATTCTTATTATGTATTTGTGGTTTTGGATCAAAATATACAAAGGAGGTGCTGCCGAAATTTTTAAAAGACGAAACATGTTTTCAAACTAGTAAATTTCACTTGCATCATTCATGTTCTTTTTCCATGCATTTTAGAAACTTGATTTCATTATACCTTTATTTCAAAACTTCACCTCCTTTATTTTCTTAAAAAGTTTTAGATTTCTGGGTTTCAGCTTACTTGAATTTCGTTACGCCTTTAGACGTTGCGTGATTCAAGTGCTGGTCACGAGCTAATATTTTGGGTCGTGACAAATAAACTCCAGGATCGATACTAAACCCTAACTAACAATCTAGCAAAGAGGTTTAACTACTATGTGTGAGTGTTATACCTCAAGTTTTCGCTGTCCTTCTCCAAGTCGTGAGCTCCTCGAAGTGTGAACGGATTGCACCTCCTCCTCGTCTTCTCTAAATTGTAAAAGATCCACCCGAGAGATCCGACTTTGAGCTTAACCTCTAACTTGAGGCAACTAGGGTCACTTGGTGTGCTAAACTAAGTAGCCTAGGATGTGTAGAGAGTGATGAGGGATCTAGTAGTCTCACAAACCCTAGGATTCTCAACTCATGAGATGGTTAGGGATTGAAATGAGAAGGAGAAAGCTTGAGGAAAATGAGAGTAGGAAAAGAATCCGTTGTTTTCTTTTTGTGAAAAGATTAATGTGAAAATGGCTAGAGTTTTAGACTTTAAACCGAAAGAAAATATCTCACAAATATCTAACAAATATCGAAGTCAACGAATACCAAATGAATCCAAGAAAGTCAAAGTGAAACCCTAATCTCATTTCATTAAAATACCATAAAGTTTCCTCTCTCATTTCCTCAACCTCAAAAAGATTTCACTAATAAAGAAAAACCCTAATTTGAGGTGTCATTCTCCATGTTGCAATCTTGTTCAAATTACAAGAATATCCCTCTCATCCGTATATACATACCCGTATCCGTATCCTGAGAAACACGAATACAATGAGACGAAACTAATCCAATAATCATATACTAGGATCCGGATTAAACCAAAGCCCATTAGTAATGTCCGCCCGAACATCATATGCGCACAAGTACACGTATGTGATCGAACCCTGTCGTAAAACCATACGACCTCTACACGTTTCGCCCGAAACTGGGAAACCCTCTGTGTGGGACTTTAAAGACTCGACAGTACTCTGGCAGTGGGTTTAACAACAAGCGCGTCAGTGGCACTAGCTGTACGTAACGGCTACCCAGGTATCTGTCGACAAGAAGGACGACGAGCAAACTCATCCGTACCCCTACTGAGCCTGTCTTCGGCAATCTCCGTACAGTTCGGTCTGTTCGTCTAAGAGTGTCGCATATCGGTCCTAGGGTGGCGGCAAGCGTCAGACCCTGATAGTGCAATAAGTCATGTCGGAGTGCGGCCAAAAACACCCTGAGAAACTACTGGAATCCTTACCAGCAAATCTCGCTTGCCCTGGCCAGGGACTTTGTTTAATGGCTTTCCGAACACTGCGCAACATCAACCCCCAATACCGGGAGAGACGAATCCTATCTAACCGCCACTGCCTCCAAGTGCTTCGGGACTGCACCCAAGTACTACCTGTTTGTACGACTCAGCAGAGCCATGGTAGGGTAGTAATCTAAGAACAGTGGGAACACACTTGAGGCGAAGTAGCAGTGTCAAGCCGACGGACTAAGCTGTACTCATGTCACCTGGGAACTGCTACCTGACGATAGGTATATTACCAACCAGCAGTTCCCCATGAGTCCGTCCAGTGTAACTCATAACCCAATGAGCACCTGCATACTATCTCTAGTATGACGTACTGATGGCTGTGGGACAGACCATCTCCCCTACTGGGAAGAGAAGCGTATACACTAGTCTACTCTGGAGTATCGATGCCCTGTCTCGATAATCCTGCGACTAGAGACCTGTGTAAGGGTGTGCTTTTAGACTACCCATCCCCCACTAGTGTGACTGCCATCACAACGCTGGTAGTTAAGCAAAGATCCTAAGGGCTCTATCAATATGTATTAGCGATACGT
Source organism: Agapanthus africanus (assembly GCA_030015575.1). Classification (NCBI taxonomy): domain Eukaryota; kingdom Viridiplantae; phylum Streptophyta; class Magnoliopsida; order Asparagales; family Amaryllidaceae; genus Agapanthus; species Agapanthus africanus. The sequence goes on from CM057342.1 coordinate 300,427,484, forward strand.
TAAAAGAAACATATACACATATTAAGATAGATACAGATCAAGTACCATACTACTATATCGAGCAAGACTGTCATAAATCCGTGTATATATCCCAAACTTCTAAAATGTAATATACAAACTAGTACTATACAATAATGGCCTCTAGGGCATATTACACTAACAATCTCCCACTTGCACTAAGGCCATGTGCTGGCATATCCCAGATCTATCATCTCGAATAGCCTCTCGAACTGCGTCTGAGGGATGGCCTTTGTGAATGGATCTGCAGTGTTGTCCACAGTAGAAACTCTCCGAACCTCAATCTCCTGGCGATCCACGATCTCCCTGATCAGGTGATACCGCCTCAAGATGTCTCTGGACTTCTGATGGGACCTGGGTTCCTTTGCTAAAGCTATAGCCCCGTTGTTGTCACAATACAGAGGTATTGGATCAACAATGGATGGAACCACCTGAAGTTCTGTTAAGAACCTCCTCATCCAGGCTGCTTCTTTTGCGGCATGTGAAGCTGCGAAATACTCCGCTTCCATCGTCAAGTCAGCAACGGTGTCCTGCTTGGAACTCTTCCAACAGACCGTCCCTCCATTGAGGGTAAAGACATAACCTGACATGGACTTGGAGTTATCTTTGTCACTCTAGAAGCTGGAGTCAGCAAAGACCTTGATCTGGAGTTCTTTTCCGCCGTAAACCAAGAACATTTCCTTAGTCCTTCTCAGGTACTTGAGAATGTTCTTTACTGCTATCCAGTGCTTCTCCCATGGGTTTGACTGATACCGGCTTACCACGCTCAGTGCATAAACTACATCTGGTCTGGTACACAACATCGCATACATTATAGAGCCTACCGCAGAAGCGTAGGGTATAATAGACATGCAATCCCTTTCCAAATCAGTCTTGGGAGACATCTCTTTCGAGAGGGTGATTCCGTGACAAGCCGGTAAATTACCGCGCTTTGAATATTCCATACTGAATCTTTTCAGTATGGCGTCGATGTACCTAGACTGTGAAAGTCCCAACATCCTCTTAGATCTATCACGATAGATCTGGATCCCCAGAATGTAAGAGGCATCACCCAGGTTTTTCATGGAGAACCTTTGTGACAAGAACCCTTTGACAGATTGTAGCATAGGAATGTCATTTCCTATCAAGAGAATGTAATCCATGTACAAGATGAGGAATACAATAGTTCATGCTACAATCTTACTATAAATGCATGGCTCATCTGGATTTTTGATAAAGTCAAATTCTTTGACCGTCTCATCAAAACAGATGTTCCAACTCCGCGATGCCTGCTTTAGTCCATAGATGGACTTAAGCAACTTGCACACTTTCCCACTGCTCCCACTCTGAATGAAACCCTCTGGCTGGTCTATATACACGCACTCCTCCAAATTTCCATTTAGAAAAGCGGTTTTTACGTCCATCTGCCAAATCTCATAATCGTGGAAGGCAGCAATGGCAAGAAGGATCCGAATGGATTTGAGCATAGCCACTGGAGAAAATATTTCATCATAGTCCAAACCAGGTCTTTGACGAAATCCTTTTGCAACAAGTCTAGCCTTATAGGTTTCAACCTGTTCATCTACACCAATCTTCTTTCTGAAGATCCATTTGCAGCTTACGGGTTTTACCCCTTCTGGAGCAATGTCCAAAGTCCATACTTTGTTGGTGTACATTGACCCCATCTCGGTCCGCATTGCATCCGGCCATTTTACCGAGTCAGTGCTCTGAATGACTTGCTGGAAGTTAGTCGGCTCATCATTATCAATGATGAAATCCTCTCTATCTCCGTCTACGAGAAAACCGTAGTATCTCTCAAGCGGATGAGACAGCCTACAACTCCTGCGGAGTGTTGTGGGAATGCCCTGTTCTTTTGAAACTTCTGGTTCCACCAAGCTTTCAGTAATAGCTTGTGATTCTGGAATTTCTTCCAGTTCTATTGCGCTCCCACTAGTTTCTTTTTCTAAAAATTGATGTTCCAAAAAGTGGACATGACGAGAAAAAAAGCCTTTTGTTCCTCTGCGTAATAGAAAAAATACCCCCTGGAGTTCTTTGGGTATCCCACAAACTTACACAGTACTGAGCGTGCCTCGAGTTTGTCCGCATGCTGCTTTTTAACAAAAGCTGGACATCCCCATATCTTCAGATATTGAAGATAGGGTTTCTTCCCACTCCACATCTGATATGGTATGGTAGGCACAGTCTTGGTAGGAACTTTGTTCAAAAGATATGCAGCCGATTCTAGTGCATAGCCCTAGAATGATCGCGGTAACTCAGCGTTACTCATCATGGAACGTACCATATCCAATAGGGTTTGGTTCCGTCTCTCCGATACACCATTGTGTTGTGGTGTGTATGGAGGAGTAAGCTGAGAGAGAATTCCATTCTCTTTTAGGTAATCCAGGAACTCGACACTCAAGTATTCACCATCTCGATCAGATCTCGGTGTCTTTATACTTTTGCCGGTTTATTTTTCCACTTCATTCTTATATTCTCGGAATTTCACAAAGGCCTCGGATTTATGTTTCATCAAGAAAATAAGTCCATACCTAGAGAAATCATCCGTAAAAGTAATGAAATAGGAATAACCACTTCTTGCATGTGTAGACATTGGACCACACACGTCGCTGTGTCTGAGTCCCAAGAGCTCGCTCGCTCTTACTCCGCATCCAGTGAATGGAGTCTTTGTCATCTTTCCTTTGAGACATGATTGACAAATTGCATAAGATTGATATTCGAACGGATCCAAATATCCTTCTTTATGTAACTTGGTCAACCTTGTTTCGTTGATGTGACCCAGTCTACAATGCCATAAAAAAACATGATTTATTTCTGGAGTCTTTCTTTTATGTGTGTTCTGGACATTGAAAATTTGTAGTTGGTTTAATACGTATATACCGTTATTTAAAGTACCTGACCCAATCAGACCATGATTAAGGTGGATTTTTACGACATCGCTTACAAATGTAAAATCATAATCTTCTTTAGATAACAAAGATACAGAAATGATATTACAAGTCAAACTAGGTACACAAAAACAGTTGCGCAAAACCAAAATATGTCCACTCATCAATCCAAGGTGATATTCCCCTACGGACACAGCATCCACGCTCGCTCCATTAGAAACCCTGAGGGTCATATCACCGGTCTTCAGAACCCTACGGCTTCTCAGTGCCCGCAAATAATTATAGATATGAGATCCTGATCCGGTATCTAATACCCAGGAAGTACAGTTGATTGACAGACAGTTTTCAATTACAAACACACCAGAAGCCGATGCCACAACTTTCTTTGGGTCCTGGTTCTTGGCCTTCCAAGCCCTGCAATCTTTCTTCCAATGGCCTTTCTTATGACACTAGAAGCATTCTTCCTTTCCTACTATCGGCCCCGACACTCTGGCCTTGCCCTTTGTTTCCACCTTACTAACAGCGCCTCTCGGCTTGGTGGGGGCCTTCTTCTTCTTTCCTTTGGCTTTCGTCTTGGATCTAGAAGAGGAAGCTCCACCAACAAGTAGAGCGGGTGTTTCCCTGGCTTTCTGCAGGGTGCCCTCAGCACTCCTCAACATGTTGAGAAGTTCCGGAAGTTCAACTTCTTTACCTTGAATATTAAAATTCAAGATAAACTGGGCGTAGGTGAAAGGGAGGGACTGCAGAATTAAGTCTATATACAGCTCATTCTCTAACGTGGTCTCGAGGTCCGCGAGCTCCTCAATATAGCCGATCATCTTAAGGACGTGTTCCCCTACAGATGATCCGACGGCCAACTTCGCCTGAAAAAGCTTCTTCGAGGTCTCGTATCTTGCGATACGAGATTGCACTCCATATAATTCCTTGGTATGGAGGAATATGGATTCAAGATCCATATTCTCATGCTGTCTCTGGTGCTCATTGTCCATAGAGGCCAGCACGAGGCACTTGGCCTTCGCGCAGTCAATCTCTCAGGTCTTACGGATTTCCTTATCCGCGACACTGGATTCTGGACTTGGGACGGCGGGGGATTTAGTAGTAAGGATATACCCTAATTTGTCATACGTGATTGCCATCTTGACATTCCTGAACCAATCTTTGTAGTTTGTCCCTGTCAATATATTTTTATCTAATAAAAACTTAAGGCCCATCATCTTTGGTTGCTGCAATTAGGAGAGAGAGAAGAAACACTTTAGCATGATGCTCTTGCAAGTTTAGATTGGTTTTTAGTTTATCTAAATAGGATGGCTCTCACTGTTTCTCGAATCCTTTCTCAAACCTTAAAAGAAAAATTAGTCAGGATTAATCTCACCGTACAATACTTGCTTAACCTTTCAGCCAGGCTAGTGTCGGTACTTCGAGGGAGGTTTTACGACGCTTTCGCAAAGTTTCTTAATTAAATAACCTCTTTTCACTGGAGGCGTAGCCCCGCTAACACTGTTCTAGACACCTACTTGGTTTATATCATTGATCGTTAAGTGAAAAAATCTCCCGAGGAGTAGCATATACTCACAGTAGGATCGGGATCTAAATATCATCGTATGACAAAATTATCACACTCCAAATGGTATGCAACACTAACAAGTTTCTATTTCTTTAGAAACTCCCGATGTGGATTTTTGCCCCATGCTCTTATGATCTTGACGAAGGCCAACATATCATAAGTCACATGTCAAGTTCTACCCGTCATTGTCCAGGTTAATTTGAACCCACCTATACATACCCTTGACGAAGGAAAAAATAACAGTACGACTGTCCCAAACCAACGCATCTATCTATGCTACAGATGAATATTCAGCAGCTACCAATCACTATGTCTTGGCGAAGGTCAAAATACATAGCTTGAATACTACTGAATGTCCAACTGGAATGACGGAGGGCTAAGAATGGTTTTGGCGAAACCGTGAACGTAGTGAACTTGATATAATCGAAGGAACCTGATAGCTTTTAAAAGGAGTGGTTTAAGCTCCGCATTTTAAAAGTTTTTCTGTTTTGAAAAAATCGAGTGGTCTTAAAATTGTTTCAACGATTCAGTTTTGGTTTGTTTGCTTTGCATTAATGTAACGCAGTCCCATCATTTAACCTACCATTGCAGAAAAAGACGAAAATACAACGTACGCTTATGTCATCCGCATTCGCCACGGGGCCCTGTCTTACACCGTTAGGTTAGATAACTAACGCCAGAGCTGGGGCTGGACTAGCGTGGATGCAAAATATAAGCAACGTCTATTATATATATATATATAATATCCATTTGTCAGACGCAATAATAGGCATTCCAGATCACAGATGAATACATTGGAGATACTAGGAATTCCGCGTTTCGTTTAAGCCTGTAACGAAAGACGGATTCCACGGTTGTGATGAATAGCCAAATCCCACCCCAGACCCCTACGGGTGCGGAAAACTACCCGCCAAATACCCGAAGTGAAGCAACCTCCCTCAACAACATGAGTAGGCCACTCGGCACTTCAAAGTACCCGGTAGTTTGTGCACCCCACCTTAGGTCTATCCTAGGAGCAATAAACAGTAAATGAAATAATACAACGGTGGCTACAACCTCAATCCGGATGTGCCCCGCGAAAAAATATTACAACAATTTACAATTTACATTTGAATGAAAGAAACTCTCGTCTCACATCCCCGTCTATTCATTCACGACGATCCAATAAGTCCATATACACAAACAAATATCATAGAAATGTGCAACCCCCAACTAACCGATATATAGCAATTAGCGGAAGTTTACGAACACATATATCACAACTTGAAACATTAAACGACGTTAAACTGCGACTTCGAAACACCCCGTATTGCCACAGTGAAAAATTGACAGCATATTCAAAATTGGCAAAAATTAACAACTCCTGAAACACTAGATCCAAGTAACAAAACCACAGACCAAAACACGAAGCAATCCCCTTCTGTAAAATCGGTGAGGCCGAAAATTCTTGTAATGTGGCCGGTCCAGGTTAGTGGGAATTGTCTCGTTTTTGGTGTGTGTTCACTTTACAAGTGAAGGAGTACTCCGCAGTTGCTAAAATAATTTTTAGAGCCTCGTAAAAAATCAACAGAAACTAGGATCTACGTTTCGATGTTTACGGGTTATTTCGGTTTCGTAGTTCTAGTTGTCGTTTAATCTGTTAGCTACGGATTAGTCGGCTCTGATACCACTGTAAGTCGATGCCATGCACCCCACGTGTTCGCGGGGAGGCGGAGTTTGCAAAAAACGATTTTTATAAGCTTCGTAACATCGACTAAACTCCAGGATCGATTCTAAACCCTAACTAACAATCTAACAAAGAGGTTTAACTACTATATATGATTGTTATAACTCAAGTTCTCACTGTCCTTCACCTCCTCGCTGTCCTTCTCCAATTCGTGAGCTCCTCGAAGTGAGAACGGATTGCACCTCCTCGTCGTCTTCTCCAAATCGTAGAAGATCCACCCGAGAGATCCGACTTTGAGATTAACCTCTAACTTGAGGCAACTAGGTCACTTGGTGTGCTAAACTAAGTAGCCTAGGATGTGTAAGGAGTGATCAGGGATCTAGTAGTCTCACAAACCATAGGATTCTCAACTCATGAGATGGTTAGGGATTGAAATGAGAAGGAGAAACCTTGAGGAAAATGAGAGTAGGAAAAGTATCTGTTGTTTTCTTTTTGTGAAAAGATTAATGTGAAAATGGCTAGAGTTTTAGAATTTAAACCTAAAGAAAATATCTCACAAATATCTAACAAATATCTAAGTCAACAAAAGCCAAATGAATCCAAGAAAGTCAAAGTGAAACCCTAATCTCATTTCACTAAAATACCATAAAGTTTCTCCTCTCATTTCCTCCACCTCAAAAAGATTTCACTAATAAAGAAAAAACCTAATTTGAGGTGTCATTCTCCATGTTGTAATCTTGTTCAAATTACAAGAATACCCCTCTCATCCGTATATACATACCCGTATCCGTATCCGAGAAACAAGAATACAATAAGACGAAACTAGTCCAATAATCATATACTAGGATCCGGCTTAAACCAAAGCCTACTAGTAATGTCCGCTCGAACATCATATGCGCACAAGTACACGTATGTGATCGAACCCTGTCGTAAAACCATACGACCTCTACACGTTTCGCCCAAAGCTGGGAAACCCTCTGTGTGGGACTCTAAAGACATGACAGTACTCTGGCAGTGGGTTTAACCACAAGCGCGTCAGCGGCACTAGCTATACGTAAGGGCTACCCAGGTATCTGTCGATAAGAAGGCCGACGAGCAAACTCATCCGTACCCCTACTGAGCCTGTCTGTGGCAATCTCCGTACAGTCCGGTCTGTTCGTCTAAGAGTGTTGCATATCGGTCCTAGGGGGCGGCAAGCGTCAAATCCCTAATAGCGCAATATGTCGTGTCGGAGTGCGGAGAAAAACACCCTGAGAAACTACTGGAATCCCTACCAGCAAATCTCGCTTGCCCTGGCCAGGGACTTTGTGTAATGGCTTTCCGAATACAGCGCGACATCAACCCCCAATACCGGGAGAGACGAATCCTATCTAACCGCCACTACCTCTAAGTGCTTCGGGACTACATCCATGTACTACCTGTTTGTACGATTCAGCAGAGCCGTGGTAGGGTAGTAATCTAAGAACAGTGGGAACACACTTGAGGCGAAGTAGTAGTATCAAGTCGACGGACTAAGCTGTACTCATGTCACCTGTGAACTGCTACGTGACGATAGGTATATTACCAGCCAGCAGTTCCCCACGAGTCCGTCCAGTGTGACTCATAATCTAATGAGCACCTGCATACTATCTCCAGTACGACGTACTGATAGCTGTGGGACAGACCATCTCCCCTGCTGGGAAGAGAAGCGTATACACTAGTCTACTCTGAAGTATCGATGCCCCGTCTCGATAATCCTGCGACTAGGGACATGTGTAAGGATGTACTTGTAGACTACCCAGCCCCCACTAGTGTGACTGCCATCACAACGCTGGTAGTCAAGCAAAGATCCTAAGGGCTCTATCAATATGTATTAGCGATACATTAAAAGAAATATATACACATATTAAGATAGATACCAACCAAGTAGCATACTACTATATCGAGCAAGACTGTCATAAATCCGTGTATATATCCCAAGCTTCCAAAATGTAATATACAAACTAGTACTATACAATAATGGCCTCTAGGGCATATTACACTAACAGGACCATACCGTACGAGATATATTGATGATGATTGATCTGCACTCTTGACTCGAGGATGCCGTACGATGGATTATACCGTATGTGATGCTATGAGGCTGGATCGCCGACTATTAGATATATCGACTCGGATATGTATAGTTTACTATTTACTTTTTGCTATGCTCTTGTTAATTCTATTTCATTGCATATATATACGTGTGTTTTCATTAGCTGTTATGATCTCGTCTGCTAGGATACATGCAGCATTACCGATGATGCGTATGTTGCACGTACACTTGCTTGCCGGCTCACACACTTCATCATCGGTAATTGCCATGTCACGTACACATTAGAAAAACGTTACTTCACTTGTATAACCTGCTAGCTGGTAGTTTATTCATATTGTTAGTATTCTTACTCTCACATGCTAGTTAGATATCGCAATTCTTATTTAGATACTACCTTGCATTCATATACATACATTTTGGTTATGCACTGTAGATTGGCTTTACGCCGGTACTCGCTGTTTCATTATATACTCATGATTATGAGATTTCGATATCATGAGATTGCTGGATTTGGGAAACTGCATGTGAATTTGAAAACTAATGCTCCTTTTAAAAGAAAAATGCGGTTTTTTAATATGATGTGTGACGTCCACCATGAGATTTCTCGGTTCTGGAGCATATATGATATATGACTACCCGCCACGAGGAGTGAGTCGGCACCGTCTGTGGGTACATGGAGGACCCGGTGCGGTACCCCGTGGCAAGAAGGCCATATAGAGATTGAGACGTTGAGCCCGAAAGGGGAGCACTACCTACCGGTGATAGTTTGAACCCGGCGGATATCCGGACGATACCGACCGGTGTCATGAGATGGATTTGAGGGCCGATCTGAGGATGCGGCGTCTGAGATATGAGGATATTGTATCACAGAGGGACCCGATTTCCATGATGTTTTCGAGTGTCGATGCTGGGCACTCAGGTTTTATCATGATTTAGTGTGTCGTTGCTGGGCACACATTGATTGATGCATTTATACTCATACATACATTTACATATGTCTTGTTACCACTTTACGACACTGACACGTGTACCTTAGTTTATACTTATGCTTATACTGTTACCCTGGTTATTACGCTATGTCGATATATATTATTATTATACTGTATAACTTAGGAGATAGTCATACATTCGGTTTTTACTTGGTGATGTCTTTTACTCACGAGTTGGCAGCTCACGCCTGTTGTGCCACAGTTTCTTGCAGGTTTGACCGCACAGGTTTTTTTCGTAGCGGCTTTGCTGGCACACTGATTTTGTTCCGGGTGATTTGCTTTGGTAGGTGGGGTTCACTTGCCTCGTGACCACCATTTGTATTTGTATAATTATTCAGTTGTATCCAGTTAAAGCTCCATCAACCAGACTATGTATATTTTTAGACATAGAAACCCTTATTGTATATTCTTTCAGCCTTAGAGTCACGCTCATGTATTTATTCTTTATGCTGGTTCTTGATGATGTTTTAATGGTTTCCTTATTTTATTTCTGTGCTTGATCTTCGCCTTCGGCATTGTATATTTATATCATTGCGTGGTTGTTTCCGTCAATTAGCGAAGAGCTAGCTCCCGCTTGGGGATGCCTTTTATTATTATTACTTGTATTTGTTTTCGGGTTAAAATATATAAAGGAGGTGCTTCCGAAATTTTCAATGACGAAACATGTTTTCAAGATAGCTACAAAACATTGTGTTTTCGTATACTATTACTTATCTTTTAAAGAAAGAACTTGTTTTCATTATACCGTCATTTCAAAACATCACCTCCACTATTTTCCCTAAAATGTTTAGATTTCTGGGCTTTTGGCTTACTTGAATTTGGTGGGGTCCTATAGACTTCACATGATTCAAGTGCCAGTCACGTGCCTTTTCCGGGTCGTGACAAAGTTGGTATCAGAGTGTTAGCTTTAGCCTTGGTTCGAGTCTAGGTTTGACTATGCGGAGTCTAGGGCGTATATATATTCGGAACCTAGGCTTTACCTTACGGAACTTAGACTTGGCCGATGGGGTATTAGATCCGAACTTTCGTCGCATAGGTTGACCTTGGTTGATGGAGTCGGTGACTTAAGTAGAGTGACATACTTTGTGTATGTTCCGCGGCATACTTACGATACGCTACTTCGCTTAAGTAGCCTTAGGATGTACATTTCTTATGCATTGTATTTCTATCCGTTCCTATGATCTATCCTCATCGGTATCGAATTTTGATTTCCGTTACCATGGCTACACGAGAAGAAAGTGCTGTGGCTAGAGATGCGGTCAGCACGAGCTCGTTAGGGACGAGGACTGACCAGGATGTATTCCGGTGACACACGAATGTTTTGATATATTGTTTTACTACGTTTTCTCGTTGACGCGAACGTTTGAGATCTGCACCAGATGATCGGGCCATTGCCAGAGGCCAGCTATATTGTGAAGACTATTAAGGTACTGTCTACTCCAGATGATCGAGGCGTTGTTTACCGTGCGAACAGATGAGCCAGCTGTTGCTGAGTTTGATAAGATATCGCCCCCAGACCTATGTAGCTAATGCAGCATCAGGTTATATACGGAGATGTGATGGAAGACTGCTAATCACCCTTGGATGAATGACTAGGATAGTTTGTTTGTTTGGATGCTCCGATGCAAGTTCTCAAATGACTAGCTTCAGCTAGAAGGGGACTTCACTCAGACGTATTGTGAGTCGATCGAGACAGGACGAGCGAAAGCGCATTATCCCGGTGACTTAGACGAGTTTTGAGGACATAACTGGCCAGACACTTTCTACAGAATATTAGAGATGCCGAATTCGTAGCTTCGAAAGAGACTATAGATATGACTACAGCCAGTTGGAGCGCAGTCCACACAGCTACGAAGAGATGATTCCGAATTGGTCCATATTGAAGGGAAGCGGAGTAAGAAGTTTGTGCGAGATTTTCATGAGTTTTCATTCCACTCCGTGGATGCCAGAGATTTACTACGCACGCAGAGGCGTTCGATACGGCTAAAATTTCTTGAGGAAAGACGTGATGAGAATGCAACTGTCCCGGAACAAGAAACAGATTAAGTAAAAAGTGCCAACTTCCGAGCAGTCCTGCAGAGATGAGATTTGGGAGAGACCCCGACAGGATCTTTCTGGAATACTACATAAGAAGACTTGGACTAGGATCGATTATATCGCGCACACTCAGTGGGCCAGAGGCTGACATGATTGACGTGATACATTACGAGTGACCATGTTAATTGGTCAGAAGATCTTCAGAGAAGCGCCAGAGCGGAACTGTCTCCGTCATTACTCCGAATCAGGCTGTCAAGCCGAGGAGTCATGTAACTGGTAATCCACAGAGAGAAATGAGGACTTAAAAGCAGAAGACGCAAGACCGTGGGCAAGAGGCAAGTAGGTATTCTTGCTCTGCCAGCCTTGTATTCACCAGCACCTTTCGACCTTGAAGGAGGGGCATTTCGACATCGGTTATTATGATTTGCGACTTGGTGATTCGGATATCACGTTTGCGTCATTTTGGCTTTCGGTATTTCGACGATTTGTTTTATGATTGATATTTTCTATGTGCACTATAGTTGCACTTGATTCTTATTTTCATGTATCAGTTATGCTGATGTTCGCTTTGTACATACCCATTGCACTTGATTTTGATGTTTACACATTCTGAGATATTTGATTTTATTTCATGCATACAGTATGCACATGATTTTGACTTATGCATTCAGTATAGTTTACACACGCTTTTAGTATTCGTGTCACGACCCGAAAGTACGGAACATGACCGGCACTTAAACTACGAACGTCTCGAGGCGTACGTAATCTAAGTAAACCGAAAACCCAGAAATCCAAACCAAGAAAAGTAGTAGAGTGCAGGAAAAACCAACTTAAATCAAGTAGTTTCAATAGCATAAGCCGTATTATGCGGTTTTTTAAAAACATCAAAAAATTTACTGAAAATTTCGGCAGAGTCTCCTTTGTAAATACTGGCTCCCAAACGGGATACAACATGAATAGTATACGAAATCAAGAAAAAGGCATCCTCAAGCGGGAGCTAGCTCTTCGTCAATCGACGGTCACAACCACACAAGCAATATAATATACAACGCCAACGGCGAGGATCAAAACTCAAAAGGAAACTCAAAACCACCAGAAATCCACAGAAATATAACGCGCGACTCTAAGGTCGAAAGAATAACATCACTGGTCTCTATCTAAAAAATAAATACATGTTTGGTTGATGGAACTTCTAGATACAACAGAATAATGATATACAAGATATATAATGGGGGTACGATACAAGTAAACCCACCTACTAGCAAATCACCCGAAGGAAACTATGCCCGCAAAGCCGTAATGAAACCTGTACGGCAAACCTGCAAGAAACTGGGGCACAACGGGGGTGAGTTGCCAACTCGTGAATAGAAAAATATCTACGCACAGAAATCGCATAAATAACGCAACCTAGGTCAATGATCATAATATATCCTCAAATATATGAATAACACGTAGCCTATAACAAGGCTAGGGTAAATATCTAACCCGAGTGTAATCTCATGTGCCCGTGTCAGTGCCTCAAATAGCAATATATCATATGAATGAGGTATGAATGCATGAAAATAGAATACATGTAAATGAAGAACTGTTTTCATAATTTAGTGAGATTTCCTTTGTATTTTTAAAATGAGGTATCATAATGAAATCAGCATAAAACAGTGCCTAGCATCGGCACAAAACGTAATCCCAATATCTCGATATCTCTGTATCACAGTCTCTGTACCTCAATATCTCGAAATCTCAATGTCTCAATCACAATATCTAGGGCGCCGTCAGTCCAGACCGGCCCCTACCATCCATCTTAAGACCACGACGGTATCCTCCGGATATCCGACGCGTCGGGTAAAATCACCGGTAGGTAGTGCTCCCCTGCCAGGCTCACATCGTCATCATCACGTGCTTCTTGCCCCGGGGTACCTTACCGGGTCCACCATGTACCCGGAACGGTTCATCCATCTCCTCGAATCGGGTCTCGAAATCCATCAGCAAACTCATGGTGGACGACTCATACATCATGGGAAAAACCACACTTTTTATTTAAAAAGAGAGAAATCAGTTTATATAAGTTTTGCGGTTTTCCCCCCAAATCCAGAAAATTTCATGGAAATCCGAATCCAAATCATCAATAGCATGTAAAAACCATGAATATAGGCATAACAATGAATAACAGTATGCATGAAGTGACAAGTAATAACTACAATGTTAAGCTGGCATATAAGGCAGGCACACTAATATCATGTCAAGTTACTAACTAACAAGCTAAGTCAAGCAATAATATTTTCTAAGGTGTACGTGACATGGCAATTACCGATGAAGATATGTGTGAGCCGGCAAGTAAGTGTACGTGGTACATACGCATCATCGGTAATGGTGCTGGTGTCCTAACAATATGATATCAACATTGCAATAAGAAATTATAACATAAGTATGCGATGCGAAGCGAACCACAATAATAAGCGGGAGCTGAATACTAGACGCAACTGTAACTAACCAGCATTAATCTAATATAAGTCCTACAAATGGTGCCTTTTGAAATAATACGAATCATGGGGTTTTGAAAATAGGGGCTACGGTGTTTTTATGAAAAGATACGTCTTTAAAATATCCGTACGATCCCTTGGGCTGTCTTTTAAAATACCCACGATTCGTTAGTGTTTGAAATAGGTAAGAATCGAATCTAATCTAACAACTAAACTAAACTAAAGGGCTAAGCTAACAAGCTGGACTACAGGTAAGGAAACCGCCTAACATCTGAGTCGATCCATATACATACCTGTATATATATTAGTCGGTGATCCCGCCTCAATAATATCATATCCGATACCATATCTACAATCAGCCATCCCAAGTCAAGAGTGCGGATCAATCATCAAGATATAGCTCGTACGTAAATCCGTCGTACGGCATCCCCAAATCAGGGTACGGGTCAATATCATATTCCTCACACCATTCCTCTGGTATCCTCTTTATTCAAGATCATAGTCTAGGGTACTGACCTATGTCTAGTACCATACTAATATCCTCAATATACTCATGATCTGACTACAGATCGACAATCTCGTACAAACCGATACCGTCAGCACATAGCATCATCAAGGGTATACATCGCCCGATACGGCCTAATATCAATATCCTAGCATATCATGCCTCATATCACGATCACATGTCGACTATTTTATTTATAACACTATTCACCCGTATCGCCGCCCCAAGATCCGCTATAACACCAGGACGTATCTCAAGTACGAATCCTGCCATATCACCGATATCATAACCACAAAACAAATCTCATCGACTCAGCTCAATCCCAAGTATCATCCTCAAATCCGTATGTGAACACATAGTCCCATACCCATGTGAACACATAACTATAAAGAATCTCATGAGCTCATATAAAAAGGAATGTATGCAAGTATGTATGTGTGTATGTGTAGTGCAACACTACCCTAGCGTTCGCAACACTAAAGTAATCCAACACACCAATATCCATCCTAACATCGTTATTAATCCCAAATAACATATACTAATTGTTGGTGTATATACGCATCCGTATACACCACCACGGACTGCGGGGGTGCTATACGCCATCCACCCGACTTTTCCTCGTAGATATAAATCTACTCACCTGGTCCTCGTTCGCCGGTGCTGACGTCGCCACGCGCTTGCTTATCGTCTCGAAGTCCACATGGGGTACCTACATATCATAACGCACCATACCGCATTAAAATCCGACTCATGACCACAACGACGCACGAATCTTACATAGGTCAAAACCTATGGTTGCTTCACAAATCGACCCAAAAACTCTCGATGACGGCGTACAAACGCCAAACCATCGAGAAAGCTCCCAACACACTCATTTGTACAATTAAAAGCACTAATTATAATATAAAATAGCTTAAAATTCACAAAACCTCAATTTCACTTAAAAAGTCAATTTTCCGAAAATCTAGCAAGCACAAATCACCGTTTTTGGTACAAAACTCGATGTATAGACGAATCTAGAGGCCACAATATTCACTAAATATCTTAAATAAGTCAAAAAAAAGATTCCCATAATTTAATCTCATTAAATTCCATAAACTCCAAAAACCTAGTTTACAAATTATCCAATTTTAACAATTTTCAAGCAAAAATTCTCGATTTAAGAATTAAGCTTAGATTTGCATAACCTAAGGTATTAAACCACTCATTATAATGTTAATAATGCTATGAAACCATAATTAGATTTTTAAACCTAACTATTAGACAAATTATAAAACCTAGTTAGCAATTAGCAAAGTTATCACAATTTTAAATTAACAAATTAGCAAATAGCAACTAACTTAGATTTTGCATACCACTACATGTTAATCTCCTCATTACAACCATAAACAAATGATAAAAACCTCACTTGATCACAAACCCTAATCATTAATTCTAAACCCTTCTCTTGAATTTTAACTCAAGCACCTAGAACTAATTAAAAAACCTAATTAAGCTAACATGAAATAATTAGCACAATTTAAGAAAAGGTTAGAATTATATCTCATGATCAAGAGATCAATTAAGAAAATCAAGCCTCTAAAATGCCAACTTGCTCCCTAGATCCATGCAAGAGTAGCAAATGAAAAATGGGTAGGAGTTAGATTTGAGTTTTAGTTTAATTTTGATGGAAATTTGATGGATTTTGAAGACTTTTGATGAGGAAAAGAGAGGAGAAGAATGAGGAGGGGCTGCTGTTGATTCTGGCCGAAAATGAGAGGGGTGAGGGGGTGTGGGTGTGGGAGTGAGAGTGGGTAGAAAGGTCCAAGTCAAAGGGAGTCCAAGTCAACCCAACCAATACTTATATATATATACCCTTTCTTCTCATTTCTTTTCATCTTAACTTAGAAATTCAAGTGGGGAAAATGGGTGGGGCTGCTGAATTCAGCCAAGGGGGAGGGAAAATGTGGGTTTGTGAGTGTTGGTACGGGTGTGGGGTGATGAAAAATGATAAATACAATACCCCAAACATCCATTTACGCCAAAAAAAAAGCCTTTTTTCTTCAATAATTTCTAAACCGTTTTGGCAAATGATTTCATTCCAAAAACCACATGATAAAATTTTATTTAATGTTTTATGATGCACAAATTTTTTTTCAACTCATTCCAATTTGTAATTTTCCCTAATTAAATGTATTAGTGACGGCTTAAAATAATAATAAAATAATTTTTTTCAGAAAATTTGAAATTTCACCAGCGGCTCAATAAACACCAAATAATAGCAATTACATAGCTAGAATATGTATATTTAATTTTTATAATAAGATATTTGTATTTTGACTTTTTACAGAAAACCCCCTTATTTTACCGATTTTTCGAAATTTCACCGAAACGATTTTCAAAACGTTACAATCTTCCCCCCTTAAAGAAATTCGGTCCCCGAATTTAAATTAAAACTCCCCCCAAATACTAAAACATCTAAGCAAAACCATCAAGTCGTCGGGGCTCCGAAATCATAAATACATAAAACAAATCGTAGCGCAGCGCATGCGTGTGAAAAATAAGCATATAACTCAAATCACAACTCCGTCAAGCATCCCGCAATCATCGGAGTCATGGGGAAGACACCAATGCCAAATCCAAAGCAAAACCAATATGATATAACTCGAAACTATACATATAAATATCGAATCTATATATGTAAGTATCTGAAGGAAATGCATGCCAAATCTCTTACAGTCGCTGTGCACGCGTATAACAATGCACAGTGGCGGACGTCTATCATAAGAAAATAACTATATACATATATACCTTTGTTTGAAATGTACGTTCCGCCGTTTTGGAAACAATTTAGAATGGTCTCCTTGTTTTAAACATTTCGTGTCATATCAGACACGTAGGTAAATACTGAGGCTATAGCTCGCTTTTTGGAAATCCCTTCAATAAATATCAATGCATGCAAAATATATTCAGGTACAGTCCTCTGACTAGTCCTGCTCAGTATGAAAACACATAGCAATATCATAAAAACGTACTGCTCTATAAGAAAAAATCAATCGCAAAATACGCGTATGAATACTACGTGCGTCTGGTGCGCACGGAAATCAAAATCTATATACGTGCCATACAAGTGCACAGAAACAAGACCTAAGTGCATCGGGTGTGCACAAAGCATCTGTCGTAGGCAACGTGTGTGCTTGACAGCAAAATTAGGTGCATCTGA
The DNA here is from genome assembly GCA_030015575.1 of Agapanthus africanus. NCBI lineage: Eukaryota > Viridiplantae > Streptophyta > Magnoliopsida > Asparagales > Amaryllidaceae > Agapanthus > Agapanthus africanus. Next base: position 300,444,904 of record CM057342.1, read on the forward strand.
CATGCACGAAAAATCTCGAATTAGTGCATCTGGTGTGCACCAAATCGCATCTCGTAACAGGCGCTAAAAATCCAATCCGGTGCATAAAATGCACAAAACAAATGTCGAGCATCACCCTCGAAATCGAAATCCAGTGTATCCAAGTGCAAAAAATACATGTCACTGCACTGCCAGCATATATAAACTATACAGAGTGCAGGAACCAAATCGCGCGCGTGCATACGCACAAAATCAACTCAAATGTCTTAAAACCATAAAATCACAAACATGTGAAACCAAAGCACGAAAACGATATCAAGTGCAACGACTGTGCGAAAATCGTAAATCCTCAATCATCAAAATCAAATCATGCGAATAAATCACCCAAAACATCAAAATTAATAATGGCGGAATAGTACCGCTCAAGCACATACTCCAAGAATCTCTGGCCAACTGTCGTGGTCACTCATAGCATGTCTCATCGACGAACCTGAATTCCGGTCTGCTGGTGTGCGTAACATGACCATTCCTGGGTCCAAGTCTCCTCGTAAATCATTCCAGAAAGGTCCTGTCGAAATCTTTCCCAAATCTCGTCTCTGCCGAACTGTCCGGAAGTCATTGTCCCTTACTAGATCTGTTCTCGTTCCGGAATGGCTACATACTCATCGCAACTCCTTCTGGAAGGTAAGTCCAAGTACCATGCCTCGGCATGCGCATCGCATCTCTGATGTCGGCGGAGTGGAACGTCGTCTTATCCAGATCTTGTACGGACCTCTTTACTCCACTTTCTCAAATGTCGACTGCTTCGGACTCGTCTCATCGTGGCTACATGGACTGAGCTCCAACGGCTATCTTCATATCGGGAGTCTACCAAGAAATGCATCTCACCACCTAGCATCCGAATTAAGTCGAGCCATCCGATCGAGTCGTCAAAACCTCATAATCCCCTAAGAGCTCAACATCTTGGGCACAGTTTAATAGTATCGAGTACATACCACAGCATTGGTGGTCCAGCCGTAGAAGGGCAAACCCAAGCCTCACTAATGGCGCCGTAGAACTGCCGCAAACCCGAAGGTTCAAAGGCTTTCACACGGTCATTAAGTCGAGTTAGGGTTTCATTCTTCTAGAGGGACCATAGAATTGCCTGCATGTCTTTCCGACTACTTTAAACTTGGAATAATAGGTTTCTGACATTCGATCGTCTCTGTTGACTCCCAACGTCTCCGCGTGAAGTCGTCTCTAGCTGGAATCAATCTATCTGATGACCTCACATCGGGGTAGGCAAACGATCCACATGTCCTAGTCATTCATCCTCGATGACTAGCGACCTTCTATCATCTCTTAGTACAACTCGTTCTGCACTAATGCCAGCATCTGGGGCAATATCTCGTCGTTCGCAGCAATAACTGGCTCACTCGTTTGCACGCTGAACAGTGCCTCAACCATCATGAATAAGCAATACACCAACGGTCATCAAAATCTGATTGGCCTCTATCATTGGCTCGATCCTCTGGTACTGATCGGCACGTCCGAGAAATCTCGTACAGCGATCCATCCAAACGCTCGTGGCGTGAAAACATAATAAAAAGACACATCTCTGCAATCGTGTGTCGCCGGAATTACGCCCTGGTCTGTCCTCGTTCGTAAAGAGCTCGTGCTGACCGCAACTCTAGCCGTAGCTCTCCTTGCCCGTAATCGTGGCAGCAAAACCATAACTGGTACCGATGAGGCTAGATCAGGAATGAATATAATACTGAACAAAGAAATGTACATCCTAAGGCTTCTTAAGTGGAGTGGCGTATCGTAAATATGCCGCGGAACATACCAACGGTACGTCACTCTACTTTAGTCACCTATTTCATCAACCAAGGGTCATCCTACGCTCCGTAGGTAAAACCTAACGCTCTGATACCAACTTTGTCACGACCCGAAAGTACGGAACATGACCGGCACTTAAACTACGAACGTCTCGAGGCGTACGTAATCTAAGTAAACCGAAAACCCAGAAATCCAAACCAAGAAAAGTAGTAGAGTGCAGGAAAAACCAACTTAAAGCAAGTAGTTTCAATAGCATAAGCCGTATTATGCGGTTTTTTAAAAACATCAAAAAATTTACTGAAAATTTCGGCAGAGTCTCCTTTGTAAATACTGGCTCCCAAACGGGATACAACATGAATAGTATACGAAATCAAGAAAAAGGCATCCCCAAGCGGGAGCTAGCTCTTCGTCAATCGACGGTCACAACCACACAAGCAATATAATATACAACGCCAACGGCGAGGATCAAAACTCAAAAGGAAACTCAAAACCACCAGAAATCCACAGAAATATAACGCGCGACTCTAAGATCGAAAGAATAACATCACTGGTCTCTATCTAAAAAATAAATACATGTTTGGTTGATGGAACTTCTAGATACAACAGAATAATGATATACAAGATATATAATGGGGGTACGATACAAGTAAACCCACCTACTAGCAAATCACCCGAAGGAAACTATGCCCGCAAAGCCGTAATGAAACCTGTACGGCAAACCTGCAAGAAACTGGGGCACAACGGGGGTGAGTTGCCAACTCGTGAATAGAAAAATATCTACGCACAGAAATCGCATAAATAACGCAACCTAGGTCAATGATCATAATATATCCTCAAATATATGAATAACACGTAGCCTATAACAAGGCTAGGGTAAATATCTAACCCGAGTGTAATCTCATGTGCCCGTGTCAGTGCCTCAAGTAGCAATATATCATATGAATGAGGTATGAATGCATGAAAATAGAATACATGTAAATGAAGAACTGTTTTCATAATTTAGTGAGATTTCCTTTGTATTTTTAAAATGAGGTATCATAATGAAATCAGCATAAAACAGTGCCTAGCATCGGCACAAAAGGTAATCCCAATATCTCGATATCTCTGTATCACAGTCTCTGTACCTCAATATCTCGAAATCTCAATGTCTCAATCAAAATATTTAGGGCGCCGTCAGTCCAGACCGGCCCCTACCATCCATCTCAAGACCACGACGGTATCCTCCGGATATCCGACGCGTCGGGTAAAATCACCGGTAGGTAGTGCTCCCCTGCCAGGCTCACATCGTCATCATCACGCGCTTCTTGCCCCGGGGTACCTTACCGGGTCCACCATGTACCCGAAACGGTTCATCCATCTCCTCGAATCGGGTCTCGAAATCCATCATTAAATTCATGGTGGACGACTCATACATCATGGGAAAAACCGCACTTTTTATTTAAAAAGAGAGAAATCAGTTTATATAAGTTTTGCGGTTTTCCCCCCAAATCCAGAAAATTTCATGGAAATCCGAATCCAAATCATCAATAGCATGTAAAAACCATGAATATAGGCATAACAATGAATAACAGTATGCATGAAGTGACAAGTAATAACTACAATGTTAAGCTGGCATATAAGGCAGGCACACTAATATCATGTCAAGTTACTAACTAACAAGCTAAGTCAAGCAATAATATTTTCTAAGGTGTACGTGACATGGCAATTACCGATGAAGATGTGTGTGAGCCGGCAAGTAAGTGTACGTGGTACATACGCATCATCGGTAATGGTGCTGGTGTCCTAACAATATGATATCAACATTGCAATAAGAAATTATAACATAAGTATGCGATGCGAAGCGAACCACAATAATAAGCGGGAGCTGAATACTAGACGCAACTGTAACTAACCTGCATTAATCTAATATAAGTCCTACAAATGGTGCCTTTTGAAATAACACGAATCATGGGGTTTTGAAAATAGGGGCTACGGTGTTTTTATGAAAAGATACGTCTTTTGAAATATCCGTAGGATCCCTTGGGCTGTCTTTTAAAATACCCACGATTCGTTAGTTTTTGAAATAGGTAAGAATCGAATCTAATCTAACAACTAAACTAAACTAAAGGGCTAAGCTAACAAGCTGGACTACAGGTAAGGAAACCGCCTAACATCTGAGTCGATTCATATACATACCTGTATATATATTAGTCGGTGATCCCGCCTCAATAATATCATATCCGATACCATATCTACAATCAGCCATCCCAAGTCAAGAGTGCGGATCAATCATCAAGATATAGCTCGTACGTAAATCCGTCGTACGGCATCCCCAAATCTGGGTACGGGTCAATATCATATTCCTCACACCATTCCTCTGGTATCCTCTTTATTCAAGATCATAGTCTAGGGTACTGACCTATGTCTAGTACCATACTAATATCCTCAATATACTCATGATCTGACTACAGATCAACAATCTCATACAAACCGATACCGTCAGCACATAGCATCATCAAGGGTATACATCACCCGATACGGCCTAATATCAATATCCTAGCATATCATGCCTCATATCACGATCACATGTCGACCATTTTATTTATAACACTATTCACCTGTATCGCCGCCCCAAGATCCGCTATAACACCAGGACGTATCTCAAGTACGAATCCTGCCATATCACCGATATCACAACCACAAAACAAATCTCATCGACTCAGCTCAATCCCAAGTATCATCCTCAAATCCGTATGTGAACACATAGTCCCATACCCATGTGAACACATAACTATAAAGAATCTCATGAGCTCATATAAAAAGGAATGTATGCAAGTATGTATGTGTGTATGTGTAGTGCAACACTACCCTAAGGTTCGCAACACTAAAGTAATCCAACACACCAATATCCATCCTGTTAGTTATATGTATGCCCTAGAGGCCATTACTGTACATTGGATGTATATTGTAGTGGATGCTGGGACATATATAAGGAGGACTTTCTTGCTCGACATGATAGTATGCTATCTGGTTACTCTTTACCTTAACGTGTACATTGATTGTCTCTCTGTTACTTGTTGGTAAAGCCCTTAGGATGTGTACTTGACTACCTGAACTATGATGCAGATCATACTAGTGGGGACATGGTAGTCCATAAGTACATCCTTCAAAGTCCCTAGTCGTGGGTGTATCGAGACGGGGCATCGATATACCAGAGTAGACTAGCGTATACCTTCTCGACCCATACAGATGGGCGATGGATGATCCCATATCCATTGGTGTTTGACATCAGAGATGATATACGGGTGCTCAGTAGAGACTGGGTACACTGGACGGACTTGCCGAGAACTCCCAGATGGTATTATACCTTACGTCAGATGGCAGTTCTCTGGTGACACTGGTACAGAGTAGTCTGTTGACCCGAGATCGTCATAGAGTCTTGTGTGGTTCCCACTGTGCTTTGATTTCCATCTTACCACGTCCAAGAGGGCGTGCAAAACGGTGGTTTTTGGGTACAGTCCCGAGTCACATGGAGGCAATGAGCGATAGGAGGGGATTCGTCTCTCCCGGTATAGGGAGTTGATGTTGCGCTGTGTTCGATTGGCTATAACTGGAAATTCCTGGCCAGGGTTGCTGAGATTTACTGGTAAGTGTTACCTGTAGTTTCTCGAATTGTTATAGACCTCATATCGACACGACTTATCGAGCTATTGGGGTCTGACGTTTACCACCCCTAGGCGAGATATGCGACATATCAGACGATCAGACCGGACTGTACGGTAAGTGTTACTGGTTGGATTCACAGGAGTGTGAGCGGGCTTGCTCGTCTATCTTCTGATCGCTCAATACCCGGGTGGCCGTTACGTTTAGCAGACCGCTTGCGGCTTGTGGGTGTTTGATATGATCATCATCTGCTGCCGGCGTATTGACGAGTCTTTAGAGTCCTACACAGAGGTTTCCTGGCTCAAGCGAAACGAAATAGGAGCGCATATGTGATATGTGCGGGACCGAGAATATTGCGTGTATGTGATACCGTATTTCATTCTCGCGAACAATGTGTCGAATGGTTGTATGCGATATAACCTAGTTATCGAATCGAAGATTGATTCGATAAGCCGATACATTTGATACTAGTCGGTTATATGCGATATGACCGGATCGTTAAATCAAGTGTTGATTTAATGATTTAATGTATAATTATATATTTGATATATTACTTTGCATTAACTAGTATCGGTTCACTTTAAATGGATTTTCTCGCTCGGATGTGCGCATTATATATGTGATATGATTTTCTGCACATGCTTGTATCATGTTTGATGGTGCATGTAAAATTGGTTAAGTATAAAGAATTAAACCTTGGTTAATGAAATGGTTAGGGTTTTTTGTTTGCTTATTCATTTTATTCATTTATTTATTCTTTTGGAAAAAGAAAAGGAAATGATAAAATGGTGGCATTCTTTGTTCTTTCATGAAGCTTCATGAATATTTTGACTTTGTGACCACTTTGTCTCATCCTTAACCCTAACCATTCCACTTAACCCTAATTAATTCTCTACACCTAACCATGGTTCTATTATGATAAGAATTCATTATTCTTTTCATTTTAGAATGAACTTATGATATTCATTATCTTCTTCTTCTTCTTGATCTTCAAAGAAGAAAGCTTACTTCATCAATGGTGATTGATGAAAAAGAGTGAGAAATCCAATTATAAAGTCTACCCACTTCCTATTTCTTCATCCTCTACCTCTTGCCAAGTAGTAGAGTGTGTTTCCTTTATAAGTTTTCTAGACTTGGTGAAGTTGGAGCTTGATCTAGCGATGCCTCGACGTAGATCATCTTCGGCACGTCGTCGATGACCTAGCCTGCTCTTTCTCCGATGAAGCCGACGCTAGAGCCCGGATTTTGATTTGGACAGCGGAGAGGACTTCATCACGGAGCCGTGGAGGTGGAGGACCGGATCTACAAAGGTTGTATTTCCGTTCTTTTAGTTTAGATGTAAACTAGTTGCTTTGTTTCGCCTATTTATCTAGCCAACGATCCGTATTAGGGTTTCTCGGCACCGTTAATTTTTGAAATTGGCATGGTTGATGCCTTGTGAGACCTCTTGAGAGTGCCTAGGAACCCTACACATCCTAACATCGTTATTAATCCCAAATAACATATACTAATTGTTGGTGTGTATACGCATCCGTATACACCACCACGGACTGCGGGGGTGCTATACGCCATCCACCCGACTTCTCCCCGTAGATATAAATCTACTCACCTGGTCCTCGTTCGCCGGTGCCGACGTCGCCACGCGCTTGCTTGTCGTCTCGAAGTCCACATGGGGTACCTACATATCATAACGCACCATACCGCATTAAAATCCGACTCATGACCACAACGACGCACGAATCCCACATAGGTCAAAACCTATGGTTGCTTCACAAATCGACCCAAAAACCCTCGATGACGGCGTACAAACGCCAAACCATCGAGAAAGCTCCCAACACACTCATTTGTACAATTAAAAGCACTAATTATAATATAAAATAGCTTAAAATTCACAAAACCCCAATTTCACTTAAAAAGTCATTTTTCCGAAAATCTAGCAAGCACAAATCACCGTTTTTGGTACAAAACTCGATGTATAGACGAATCTAGAGGCCACAATATTCACTAAATATCTTAAATAAGTCAAAAAAAAGATTCCCATAATTTAATCTCATTAAATTCCATAGACCCCAAAAACCTAGTTTACAAATTATCCAATTTTAACAATTTTCAAGCAAAAATTCTCGATTTAAGAATTAAGCTTAGATTTGCATAACCTAAGGTATTAAACCACTCATTATAATGTTAATAATGCTATGAAACCATAATTAGATTTTTAAACCTAACTATTAGACAAATTATAAAACCTAGTTAGCAATTAGCAAAGTTATCACAATTTTAAATTAACAAATTAGCAAATAGCAACTAACTTAGATTTTGCATACCACTACATGTTAATCTCCTCATTACAACCATAAACAAATGATAAAAACCTCACTTGATCACAAACCCTAATCATTAATTCTAAACCCTTCTCTTGAATTTTAACTCAAGCACCTAGAACTAATTAAAAAACCTAATTAAGCTAACATGAAATAATTAGCACAATTTAAGAAAAGGTTAGAATTATATCTCATGATCAAGAGATCAATTAAGAAAATCAAGCCTCTAAAATGCCAACTTGCTCCCTAGATCCATGCAAGAGTAGCAAATGAAAAATGGGTAGGAGTTAGATTTGAGTTTTAGTTTAATTTTGATGGAAATTTGATGGATTTTGAAGACTTTTGATGAGGAAAAGAGAGGAGAAGAATGAGGAGGGGCTGCTGTTGATTCTGGCCGAAAATGAGAGGGGTGAGGGGGTGTGGGTGTGGGAGTGAGAGTGGGTAGAAAGGTCCAAGTCAAAGGGAGTCCAAGTCAACCTAACCAATACTTATATATATATACCCTTTCTTCTCATTTCTTTTCATCTTAACTTAGAAATTCAAGTGGGGAAAATGGGTGGGGCTGCTGAATTCAGCCAAGGGGGAGGGAAAATGTGGGTTTGTGAGTGTTGGTACGGGTGTGGGGTGATGAAAAATGATAAATACAATACCCCAAACATCCATTTACGCCAAAAAAAAAGCCTTTTTTCTTCAATAATTTCTAAACCGTTTTGGCAAATGATTTCATTCCAAAAACCACATGATAAAATTTTATTTAATGTTTTATGATGCACAAATTTTTTTTCAACTCATTCCAATTTGTAATTTTCCCTAATTAAATGTATTAGTGACGGCTTAAAATAATAATAAAATAATTTTTTTCAGAAAATTTGAAATTTCACCAGCGGCTCAATAAACACCAAATAATAGCAATTACATAGCTAGAATATGTATATTTAATTTTTATAATAAGATATTTGTATTTTGACTTTTTACAGAAAACCCCCTTATTTTACCGATTTTTCGAAATTTCACCGAAACGATTTTCAAAACGTTACAATTCGATATGGGGTTTTGTGCGCACAAATGCACATGTTTATGAGTTTATATGCCACGGTATACTTGATTTTTAATTGGTGTATGTCGTATACCGTTGATTTCGATTGTGATACTCGGTTTTCATTTTCATGCACCCTAATGCGTTGGATTTATATTTTCGTGCACCTTGTGCACTTGATTGGGATTCTTGCGCACAGTTGGCGCACTAGATGCGATTTTGTGTATACCAGAGCACTAAATCGAGATTCTTCGTGCATATCAGATGCATCTGATATTGTCGTCGTGCACACCCGTTGCACTCAACATATGATTTTGTGCACGCCCGTTGCACGTAGTTTTGATTCTGTGCACATTTGTGGTATCTGTATTGATTTCGTTTTCCGTACGCACCAGACGCACGCAGCATTTTTATGTCCTATTTGAGATTGATTTCATTTCGAGCATCATGTTTTTACGATATATACTATACGGCTTAACCGAGCAGGACTGGTCTGAGGACAGTACCTGGGTATTTTTGCATGCATCGATATTTTACCGAGGGGATTTTCAAAAGGAGCTATAGTCTCCATATTTTCCTACGTGTCCGTGAGTGACACAGAAACTTTACTAAAAAAATCCTTCTAAATTATTTTCAAAAAGGTGGGACGTACCTATTAAACAAAGGATATATATATATATATATATATAACTATTTTCCTTATAAATGAACGTCCGCCACTTGTGCCGTGATATGTGTATCGCACAGCGATTTGAAAGGGATTCTGCATGCACTTTCATTTGGTTGTTTTGACGATTTCACAATGATGCGTACTATGTATATGTTATAGTCTTAATTATACCATGTTTGATTTTCGTATTGGATTTTGACATTTGTATTTTTGTCATAACTCTGATGATTGCGTGACGCTTGATGGAGTTTTGATTTTGAGTTTTGCCCTCGTTTTCATGTGCATGCATTGCGCTATGATATGTTTTATGTATTCATGGTTTCGGAGCCCCGACGACTTGATTGTTTACGGAAGCGTTTTAGTAATTGGAGAGTTTAAATTTAAATTCAGGGACCTAATTTATTTAAGGGGGGAAGATTGTAACATTTCAGAAAATAAAATAAAATAATATTTTGGTAATTTAAATAATTAAAATAATAAATTTCATGAATATTATTAAAGTATGAGAATTAGTTTTAATGATATGGTATAATTATATACCGATAGTTTGGAAAATATTTGGAAAATTAGTATGAATATTAATTTTTAAAGAATTTATGTGATTTGGGCATTTTACAATTTATTATACAATTAATTGTATATAAGTTAATGCTATAATTGATTAGTATTTATCTAATTATGCATTAATCTTGATCTTGGTTATGGCATGCAACAAAACATGTTGCAAAACACTTGTTGTATTTTGATATTAACTATGGCTTCTTTCTTTTTTAAAATGATTTTTGGTTTTTAAAGAAAAAGAAAAAGGAAAAATAATGTGAGATATTTGTGACATGGGAGACAAGGAGGTATGGGCTTGGGAGAGAGAGGGGGGTTATCATACCATGGCTCATTTCTTCTTTCTTCATTCTTCTTGACCTCCTCCCTCCTCATCATCCATCTCCTCTACCTCACACAAAACACCATCAAAACTTAGCCTAAACACCATGCCCCTTTCACAAAACTTGATCACAAGCTCACCACAAACACCTTGGATGCATCAAGTTGGAACTTTGAAGACTTTAGGCAACCTAAGAATTTTCTTGAGTTGCCAAATGAAGTATAATTCCACACCTTTAGTTAAGATTTTAGCTTTCCTTATATCCTATAGTGTTTAGAGTTAAACCGATGAAGACCAGTGATCTTGGAAATTTTCAAGATGAGGTTTAGGGGATATATGGAGTTGTAAAGGTGTAATTGAGGTTTAGTCATGACTACAACCCCTCTAGTGTCAATCCTGGACTAACTGAGTGTAGTAAAAACCCAAGACTTGAGTAAGAAGTGTTCCGATGTCGGTTTTGTGGTTTTTGAGGACTACAGGGAATCTGGAGCAACTTGGGATGTTTCTGAGAAAATCAAACAAGTAAATTGACCTAGTAGGACCACTAGATGACCTCCATAGAAGTACGAGACCAAACCTTCATAGTTTGGCCGGCGAAACCAGGTTATTTGGCAATCTCGCCAGGAAAATTTTGGGCATTGGTGTTGGGGCTTTGCCTATAACTCACTTTCCTTATGACTTAGCCTTTGTATTGTTAGATTTGTCCCAATATACCTGAGCAAAAATCTGGGAGCATTTTGATGTTGACTTTGGCAATATTTTTTCGATTTCTAAATCTTGGTTTTTGGTATTTGATTTGGATTTGGTCATTGTAAGTTTCCACGTCAACGACGAGGATTATTTGGTTGTTTTTGCATGCGTAGGCTATAGGTTCTAACCTATGAGCTTTTCGCGTGTCGTGTCAGTTTTCGAATAGGATTTTGATGCGATACGATGTGTTTTGATATATAGGTACCTTCGTGTGGACTTCGGGACGATAAGGAAGAACAAGGCGTCATCGACTTCGGCAAGCGAGGATCGAAGGTGAGTAGATGTATATTTACGGGAGAAGTCAGGTGGATGGCATATAGCACCCCCACAACCATAGAATAGGTTATATATATATTATATTTGTGTTGATACAAGACTTGGATACTTAGCAATTAGGGTTTTAGGAGACCGTAGGATTGGAATAAGTGTATTCGTAGAAAGGTGTAACCTTAGTCTCTTTTACCTTAGTTGTGGACCTTAGGATATGTGTTGTCACACACATGCACACACCCACATACACTTGGTATATATGTTTGTGTGTATATGTGTATATATATATGTGCATGTATGTTCATATATATATACATATACACATGAAATGAGGATAGTATAGGTAATGAGCATGAGTCGATATGATCGTACATGATGTCATGAGGCTATGATATATGATCGTGCGAGACCTCGTATATGATTTGATAAATTAAGGATCGTTGGGCGAAATACAAATAACATGCGATAACATGTGACCTGATGATATAATAGAATGTACGAGACCTTAGATTCGTACCTGTAATTATGACATAGTACGATGGATGATACCGTACGAATGATGATATATATATATATATATATATATATATATATATATATATATATATGATATTTGACCCGTACCCTCGATTTTGAGGATGTCGTATGACAGACTATACCGTACGAGATATATTGATGATGATTGATCCACACTCTTGACTGGAGAATGCCATACGATGGATTATACCGTACGTGATGCTATGAGGCTGGATCACCGACTATTAGATATATCGACTTGGATATGTATAGTTTACTATTTACTTTCTGCTCTGCTCTTGTTAATTCTATTTCATTGCATATATATACGTTTGTTTTCATTAGCTGTTATGATCTCGTCTGCTAGGATACATGCACCATTACCGATGATGCGTATGTTGCACGTACACTTGCTTGCCGGCTCACACACATCATCATCAGTAATTACTATGTCACGTACACATTAGAAAAGCGTTACTTCACTTGTGTAACCTGCTAGCTGGTAGTTTATTCATATTGTTAGTATTCTTGCTCTCACATGCTAGTTAGATATCGCAATTCTTATTTAGATACCACCTTGCATTCATATACATACATTCTGGTTATGCACTGTAGATTGGCTTTACGTCGGTACTCACTGTTTCATTATATACTCATGATTATGAGATTTTGATTTCATGAGATTGCTGTATTTAGGAAAACGCATGTGAATTTGAAAACTTATGCTCATTTTAAAAGAAAAATGCGTTTTTTCCTTGATATGCGGTGTGACGTCCACCATGAGATTTCTCGGTTCTGGAGCATATATGATATATGACTACCCACCATGAGGAGTGAGTTGGCACCGTCTGTGGGTACATGGTGGACCCGGTGCGGTACCCTGGGACAAGAAGGCCGTATAGAGATTGAGGCATTAAGCTCGACAGGGAAGCACTACCGACCGGTGATAGTTTGAACCCGGCGGATACCTGGACGATACCGACCGGAGTCATGAGATGGATTTGAGGGCCGATATGAGGATGTAGCGCCTGAGATATGAGGATATTGTATCACAGATGAACGCGATTTCCATGACGTTTTCGAGTGTCGATGCTGGGTACTCAGGTTTTATCTTGATTTAGTGTGTCGTTGCTGGGCACACATTGATTGATGCATTTACACTCATACATACATTTACATATGTCTTGTTACAACTTTACGACACTGACATGTGTACCTTGGTTTATACTTATGCTTATACTGTTACCCTGGTTATTACGCTATGTCGATATATATTATTATTATACTGTATGACCTAGAAGATAGTCATACATTCGGTTTTTACTCGGTGATGTATTCTACTCACGAGTTGGCAACTCACCCTTGTTGTGCCACAGTTTCTTGCAGGTTTGACCGCACAGGTTTTTTCGCAGCGGCTTTGCTGGCATACTGCTTTTCTTCCGGGTGATTTGCTTTGGTAGGTGGGGTTCACTTGCCTCGTGACCACCATTTTTATTTGTATAATTATTCAGTTGTATCAAGTTAAAGCTCCATCAACCAGACTATGTATATTTGTAGACTTAGAAACCCTAATTGTATATTCTATCGTTCTTAGAGTCACGCTCATGTATTTATTCTTTATGCTGGTTCTTGATGATGTTTTTATGGTTTCCTTATTTTATTTCTGTGCTTGATCCTCTCCTTCGACATTGTATATTTATATCATTGCGTGGTTGTTTCCGCCGATTGGCGAAGAGTTAGCTTCTGCTTGGGAATGCCTTTTATTATTATTACTTGTATTTGTTTTCGGGTTCAAATATACAAATGAGGCGCTGCCGAAATTTTCAATGACATTGTGTTTTCAAGATAGCTACAAAACATTGTGTTTTCGTAAACTATTAGTTATCTTTTAAAGAAAGAACTTATTTTCATTATACTGTCATTTCAAAACTTCACCTCCACTATTTTCCCTAAAAGGTTTAGATTTCTGGGCCTTTGGCTTACTTGAATTAAGTGGGGTCCTATAGACTTTACATGATTCAAGTACCAGTCACGTGCCTTTTCCGGGTCGTGACAGTGTATGAGTCATTCTTCACTTAAGACTTCACTTGTTCATTTGCAAACTTTCTTTCTCTCTCCATTTTTTCCTCTCGTTCTTCCTCAAGACCCTAATCCCTCACATGAGTTGTGAACCATAGGGTCCTTTAAGATTAGATAATCCAATTAGCACTCTACATCTTCTAAGCTACCTAGTTTAGCGAACTTGGTACTTTAGTTACCTCGATTTAGAGGTTGGATCTTGAACCACATACTCTCGGGTAGATCATCTTTTACACAAGGAGACCCATGTTCAAGTGTGATCCGGATCTTCGAGGAGCTCAAGAAGAGGAGGAGAAGAAGACCCGAAGGACAAGTAACAAGGAGGTAAAAAACTCTTACTGATTAGTTAGAACTTCCAAGTAGAATAGCTAGTTAAGGTTTTCATAAAGATCCTGAAGTTAAAGTCGGTGTTGCAAAGTCAAGAAAATCGTTTTTTTTGTAAATTCCACCTCCCCACAAGTGCATGGGGTGTGCGACATCGACTTACATATTGTGTATATGATACACTTGATGTTTTATTTGTTTGATAAATAAAAACATTTAGAAGGGGACACCTCATTTCATTTTTGGAAAAAGAAAAAGAAATAAGAAATGAGGTTGAAAGAGGTATGGTTAGAGAGGTATGGCTCTTATTTTTTTAAAGGGAAAATGGTTTTGAAAATTGCGTGGTTGCTAGAAATTTTCAAGTCATTCCTCTCACTCCTTTCTCTCACCTCCTCTTTCTCCTCCTTTCTCTTCTAATGAGGGAAAATAAGAAAAAGAGAGAGAAAAATATAGTGAGCTTGCTACATCTCATCATCTCACTCACTAGCAAAATTTGGGATCATGTTACTTCACAAGATGCTTGCATTTGTTGGAATTGAAGCTTGAATTGGGGTTTCCTCGATGTAGATCATCTTCGACGAGGAGATTAGTTTGCAAACTCAATCTGGAGGTGATAGAGTTTTTCTCGGGTCTTCCATGATTAGGTGGACACGCTACAAAGGTTGTATCCCCTTAAACCCCTCTCTAAATTTATAGTTTTTTGCAATTCTAGTAAATGAGGGAATTTGGTTATGTGCAATTGGTGCTATGCATGTTAAATATTTTTGTTCTATGTTTCCGCCCGGTCCGCAAGCATTGTGACCCTAGCACCGGTTACCCAACATGGTATCAGAGCCGATCATTTACTACTAATTGCATTTTGTGGCCAAATGAATCAAAAACCCATTTCTACTAAAACTGGTTTTGAAAAATTGCAACAAAAACCTATCGTTTTGATTATTACCCGAGCCCTGGACAACTTTGGTTCGAACTAAGACGTCCGCGAGGGCTCAGAGGTGGACCCCGGGCTTCCTCGAGGGCTTGTGTGGGCCCCCCAGCCGAGACCACCACTTGGTGGTCTCAGTTTGCGACCCCACCTACACCCCCTCGGGACCCTGTGGGTCATGCCCGAGGTCTCCGTCAGGGTGTCGGG
This sequence comes from Agapanthus africanus, assembly GCA_030015575.1. NCBI lineage: Eukaryota > Viridiplantae > Streptophyta > Magnoliopsida > Asparagales > Amaryllidaceae > Agapanthus > Agapanthus africanus. The sequence goes on from CM057342.1 coordinate 300,460,321, forward strand.
CACTTTTCGGGTCTTTTAGGATTCAGAATTGATGAAAAAGAGGGATTTTTGATGCCGGGGCTGATCTTGATATTCGGTGTTTGGAATATCAAGCAATCGAGTTCATGGGTTATTGCATTATTTGGCCACGACCCCGAATTAACCCGATCAAAGTGTTTGATCGGGTTAATTCGAGCACACATATGTTGATATGTGTTGGTCAACGTCGCCGAATTGATGTGTGATCAATTCGACGAGGTTGCACATTGTGACTCTGCAATATTGGTGTGTTTGGTTTGGATCGGATTGTCGCGATGAATAGCCCCGCGTGTGAATGTGTTGTATGCAAAATGTTGTATTCATATTCATGTATTATGTAAATGCCAAATGTATATTCCTTTTTGGAGCGTGATCGGGTTGTGATCGACATTGCCATTTGAATGTATTATTCTTTTATCGGGACACAGTCGGGTTGAGACCGTCATTGCTGTTGTATGTATATGATACAGGTTTTACCTCACGGAGAAACGCTCAAGCTGCCGGATTCTAGAATATGGTAGGTGGCCATCTCAAGGAGTTAAGAAATGGGCCACTTCATTCTACAATTGGTAGGTTGCTCGTCGTGCTTGTAGGGGGTATAGGATAGATCCACGGAGGAGTGCTCGAGTTGTCGGGTTCTAGAAAGCGATGGATAGGCCCCTCATGGTGTTGAGACCGGGTTTCCTCGTTTTTAGGATTGGCGGGTGGCTCGCCGCGCTTATAGGGGTCTTAGTTTGGCTATGTACGACTATTCGCGTGACCGGAGAATATCGTGTATCGTTTGCGGCTCAAACGAAATACGGGATTCCTAGAAAATCCGACTATTTCATTTCTGTGATGTTTACCGCATGCCTGTAATGTGATGACCTACCTATGATGATGTATATATGTATATGGTGATATATATATATATATATAGTGTTTCTATATGTTTTGCATCCGTGCTAGCCCTGCGTCAGCCCTGCCGTAAGTTAAGTAACCTTACGATGAAGACCCGATGCCCCGTGGCGAATGCAGATGGCATATAAAACACTCTATTTTCTTTTCATATCATGTTTTTATGGTATGAGAAGATGCTTGATAATAACTGTTATTATCTAAATGATGGGGATTGCGTTAATGTGATTAATGCAAAAGAAAACAAACCTAATACGTTATAGGAACCAATTTTTCCAAACAAAACTATAGCCATTTTCTTTTTCTTTGCATAGAGGTATTCAATTAAGAATATCCTGTAACTCATTTGATGAGGAAAGAGCCTTGATCCCTTCATGGGGAATTCGACTCTTGAGAAAAAGTTTATGTTACTATAAACTTTCAAAACTACTCGGTTCTTTCAATGATATCAAGTTCATTATGTTAAAGGTTTTCTTCAAAACTAGCCGTAGCCCTTTGTCATTTCAGGAAGTAGATTACTTAGTATTCATTGTGAGTTTGTTGACTCTGTCAAGGTGTAGTGTACGGTAGCTAAGTGATGTCTTTCTTCCTACATATGATGTGATCGGTTAAGATAGTTGTATGACCTTGTTGACCCCGTCATGTGTTGTATGGGTGGATCTAAATTGATCACGAAATGACGGGTTGAACTTGACTAGCGAATTATGGTTTGTTGACTCCATTAAGGTCATAAGCCGTTAGGGGTAAAAACCATATCGGGAGTTCAAGTGTTGAAACTTGAAATGTAATTGCATACCATTCTATGCGATAGTTTGGATCCCGATTCCCACTGTGAGTAATAATTACTCCCGGAAGATTTTCACTTCACAATTAGCTAACCTATTAGGTGGCTTAAAAGGTGTTTATGAGGTTACGCCTATAAGGAAATGGGGTTATTAAATTGGGTCCGTACGAGAGCACGAGGGATCACCCTCGAAGTACTAGCACTGGCATGGCCGACCAGTTAGCGAACTTGTGGCGCATATATGATCCTGGCTATTTCTCCTTTTAAGGTTTGAAGGAGGATTCGACGAAATAGTGGGAGCCATCCTGATTAGATAAATTAATAAACCAATCTAATCTTGCAAGAGCGCACGCTGAGTGTTTCTTTTCTCTCTCTACTGGCAGCGATCACGACTGACCTTAAACTAAAACCCGTAAAAACCAAGTTAACCGAATCTTCTTACAACCATAGGCTTTAGAATGTCATGGTTTTCCTAATTGACGATGAAGTCGCATATGTCCCTACCGTTCCTACTTCCTCTTTATTTTCTCCTGAACCCTCTGTGTCAAACACAGAGATCCATATTGCTTGGAAAGCCATCTCGTATAGTTACATATGAACTCGGAGAAAATTTTTCAATCCGAGAATGGCTTCTAGTTCTGGAGAAAATGAATCGTATATTGATATAATTCAGTTGTCTCTTTTTTCTACCTTCTCTCAAGTTGAGAGCTACTTTAATTAGGAGAGTACACCATTTACGCTTGTTGGATAGTCTTAATCTAATTCTTAGGCTGAAACTGAAAGGAAGGGGAGGAAGAAAACCAACCAGCCTAAGTATGGTGTACAGAAGGTAAGATGAAGAGACAAATAAACGAGTTGCAGTTAAGGGAAAGGAGATTGCAACTATGGTCATAAGCCTGGGTAATAGAAGAGGTATTACTGGGAATACCCGGCCACCCCCTTGAAGCATAATAATGCTTCATCCTTTGGTATGTTTATATTTGAAAACTGTTTCTCAATGAACTCTGACTCCCGGGTATATGGATACCGGATTAGAATCCCACATCTGTAAGGTGTTACAGATAATGAGAAGGAGTAGAGTATTGGGAAATAGTGATTTGATCCTCAATATCGGAATTCGGAGCAAAGGTTGCTATTGGGGACTGTCACCTGGTTTGGCCTAGCGGCATACTTTTGGTTTTGAATTACCGTTGTTTTTCGCCAACTTTTAAAAATTATATATCCGTCTCTTTATTTGATAAATAAGGATATAAAATTTGAAAATAATGTTCTGAACATTTACTTTTATCAAATGTTGATTGGGTAAGGTGCATAGAATAATGGTATAAACATTCTTAACCAAAATACAGTTTTCAACTTATAAAACACAGAGTAAAAGTTATTAAACTCTAAGAACTTGTACATAGTGATGTATGTGATTCGATGTCCATACAGAAAAGGGGTAGGTACTCATACTTCATTCCGTTTACTTATGAATTCTATGGTTGTAGACACGCATTCTTGTTGAAATGCAAAGTCCAAAGATTAGAGAAGTTCGTAAAGTATATGAATAAAGTAGAGAACTGGACATCGGAAGTATCATGATTCTTTAATGTATTCGAGGATGTGGATACTTTAGCTTGGTATTCTGTAGTTACCTATTAGAGAATGTGATTCTCTCTCAGATTACTCCTCTGATTGTACCATAGCATTATGGATTATCGGAGAGGAGGATACGCACCTTATGGGATATGGTGCATCCTATGATAAGTATTGCTGAGTTGCCTCTTTCATATTGGGGATATGCACTGGAAACAGCTGCATATTGATTGAATATGGTTCCATCTAAATAAGTGCCTGAGATTCTATATGTGATATAAATGAGGTATATCTTAAGTTTGTTAAGATATGGAGCTGTCTGGCTTATGTTGATAACAGAATCCAGACAAACTCAAGACATGTTTCAGTAATGAGCAATTTGTGGGTTATCCCAAGTATTAGCAAGGGATTAACTTCTACCATTTTCAGGATCAAAAGTTGTTTTGTTCTTTACACGCCACCTTTTGAGAAAAGGAATTTTGTGCAAAAGAAATTAGTGGGAGTATGGTAGAAATGGAAGAAATTCTAGAACCACAAACGGTTACTGAAGATTTATAAGAACCCGGGGATTCAATTGGACCCGATAAACCTTAGCCGCTCCGCAGATCTAGTAGGTAACCTCAGCCATATGAGAAGTACTACGGTTTTCTCGTAGACGGTGATAGGGAGGTTGACATCTTGATTGATGATGACCCTACTAGTTGTCAGCAGGCCATAAGAAGTAGTGACTTCTGACTGATGGCTGGATGCGAAGATATACAAGTTGGACTTCACGCACTGCAACAAATTATTGACTTTGTAGGTGTAAGTGCACGGCGGCGCCCCGGCCGTCAATCCGACGGCCAAATGCGGAAGCGGTGATAAACTTTAATTTTTGCAAACTAGCAAACCGGCACCACCGCGCACTAAACACCCGGATCGAAACATTAACTAGTCCTAGCTAACTACAAGATAGGGAAGAGATATACCGAGTGATCCGAGTCCTCCGGTCTTCTTGCCGTCGTCCCGATCTCCTGCGGAATGTCCGGTTTCCACCTCGTCGCCGGAAGGGCACCACATCGCCGGAATCTTTTATGGGCTCCTACCTCTATACCGAGGCAACTCGGGCGCGAAGTTGGCTAGCCGACGCGTCCAAGATTTGCTGTAGAAAAGTGTAGAATACCATTGTCTCATTTGGGGTGAAGTTGCCTTTGATGGAGGTGAAGAAAATGATCTTTGAAAAATATTGGAGCTCTCATTTTTTTTCAAGCATAGAATGATATGAAGATTTTTCCTTATACCAAATGTAAAGCCTCCCTCTCTCTCACTCTAAATTGTGGCCTGCCCCCCCTCTTCAAATGAAATGGTGGAGGGAATAAAAACATCAACCATGAAGGGAGGTGATGGTAGTAAAAGGTAGAGGGTGACCATATCCAAAAGGCAATGATAACAAAGTCACACCAAGTCAAATCCAACTCTCATCAAGTCCTAATCTATTCTAATCACCATTAAAGCAAAAGAAAAGATGGAAAAAGAATATAATGATGATGGTCATATCATAATCTCACAAATGCAAGAAAACCCCTCCACAAATGTTATTTGCAAACTTGCAAATAACCCCCTCCATCGGAAAAGTCCGGCCGGGAAAGAACAAAGGAAAACCGGCCGGAACGGAATGCAAACTGGCAACTCCAGAAAACTGGTCCCGTAATAAATTACAGGAAAACCCCGCTACTGCACATACATGCCCGCATTTGTATTCCGACCGAAATACAAATGCAAAGAGACAAAATCTACACTGTACTAAACTAGGGTCAGGCTTAAACCAAAACCGGCTAATAATATCCGTCCGATCCTGATCCGTGCAATACCCCACGTATCTGATCGAACCCTGCCATATCTCCATACGGCCTCTACAGCGTTTCGCCCGAAACTTGAGTAACTGAAAGTGTGGTGGACTCTAAAGACTCGTCAATACTATGGCTGTGGATTTAACCACTAGCACGTCAGAGGTATAAGCCAATACATAACGGGCCACCAGCTATTGACCAAAAGGGACGTCGATGAGCGAACTCATCCTGACACCCTACTGAGCCTGTCAGTGACAATATCCGTACAGTCCGGTCCGTTCGTCTATGAGCATCGCATGTCGGGCCTAGGGGGTTGGTAAAAGTCAGACCCCCAAAAGCGGTACAAGTCGTGTCGGAGTGTAGCCCAGAACACCCTGAGATACTACTGGAATACCTACCAGTAAATCTCCTGCCTTGGCCAAGGACTTTGTGTAATGGCTCTCCTAGACACAGCGCGACCTCACCCCCAATACCGGGAGAGACGAACCCCTGAAGATCCGCTCACTGCCTCCATGTGGCTCGGGACTGTACCCAACTAAAACCTGTTTGCACGACTCCTTTGAGCGTGGTAGGGTAGTAATCAAAGTACAGTGGGAACTCACACGAGACAAATGACGATCCTCAGGTCGATGAACTAACATGTACACATGTCACAAGGGAACTGCTATCTGACGTCAGGTATAAGACCAACTAGCATGTTCCCGGCGAGTCCTGTCCGGTGTACTCATAACCCAATGAGCACCTGTATACATCTTAGGTAAACCAACTGACACCAGTGGCTTGTGAGACCGGCCACCGCCCCTCGTCGGGGTCTCGACTGTATACACTAGTCTACTCTGGAGAATCGATGCCCTGTCTCGAAACTCCCACGACTAGGGACTGTTTAAGGATGTGCTTATAGACTGCCAGCTCCCACTTATATGATCGCCCTCATACTGCTGGTGGTCAAGCAAGAATCCTAGGGGCTCTATCAACGTGTAATAGTGACCTGTCAGGTCACCTAAAGCAGTACACGATGATAAAGGTAAACCAGATAACATACTATCATCTCGAGTAAGACTGTCTTACCGGGATAGGTCCTCCCTCAATCATTGCAATCACGTGTCTGTGATCCAATAATTGACTCTGAGGGCACTATCTCCAACAGTAGGATGCTCCTGAAGAAGTAAAACCCATTAGGAGCAAATAGATCTTCCAAAAGAGGATCAGTGCAGAAGGAAAGGTAGTTACCTAATAAAGCTGGACTTATAGTTAAGGTTTTCGTCAAATACCCGGTGTGGATTGTGATGAAACTTTTTCTCCAGTGTCTAAGCTGAAGTCCATTCGGATACCGCTTGACATTGTTGTACTTCCGAACTATGAGATCCAGCAGGTGGAAGTCAAAAACGCCTTTCTAAATTGAGATTTAAAAGTGAGCGTATATATAACTTTATCAGAGGGTTTTCATAGTGTAACGACTCTGATTTTACTGTACGAAATTTTTTATGTTAATGTACAGAAAGGAGTTTACAAGATTGAGTACACTTTATAAGTTAATTTTTGTTAAGAATAGCAAGAAATAACTTGTAGCTCATTGGTAAAGCCTTGCACTGCTGTGAAGTAGCCCCTGTGTTCGAATTCCATCAGGCACAATATAGTTTTTTCTGAATTTTCTTTTAAACTTTTTGGAAGCCCAAAAGTTCACACGTGCACTGCACATAGAAATGAAAAGATAGAAAAAAAAACATGTGCATATTGATATAAACACAGACTTGGACACGTGGCCAAGATCCGACGGCTCCCCTCATACATTGGAACGGCGAGATTGCCCAAGGGGCCGGCGCCGACGGTCAACCTGTAGGCAATGGTGCCCGAGCTTTGCACAAGTGACTCTTCCCTACCCCCATCACCCGTGCACTATTTGATTTTCCTGAAATTAAACAGAGACTTCAATTTCACCTTAAAATCAAATTTAAATGCATTTTAATTCATTCTATCAATTCCAAAACCCTAATTCCTGACTATAAATACAACCCCATACCCTAGCCCTTCCTCATTCTGAAAATTCTAGCCAAAACTATCACATTTTCTCAAGTACAAGAAGAGTACAAATGGAGTTAGCCAAAGACCAACTTCCGGCGAAGAATCGAGGATATTCTGGCGACCACGCAATACCATGACGACTAATACCTCCTCTTCTACCTCCTCTTTAGCCATCAAGATTATAAGTCCCTTCCCATCCTTATTCTCTTTCTCTAAAAATCTTTTTTCAAAACATGTTGGTAAGTGGAGTTAAAACCGACTTTTGATTCTAAAACCTTGAAATCACAATTTTTCTTAATCATTGTGCATCCATATTCTTACCCTATGTTTATACTTACATAACTAATGTTCAGAACCACTTTCACCCTAAAATATCATGAAACATAACCTTAAATTAACTTTTACGCTAAAATACCATGAACTTCATATATTCATCTTTTAGTTCTTTTGATAATTATACCTTTAGAAAACTGAAAGTCTACCCTAGCACCACCCGAAAGTTTTCACAAGCATATAGCATGCTATTTAAAAAATTTGGGGTGCTAAGCTAGACTAACATAGAATCTAAACTAGATGATTAGGGTTTATATGTTGATATCATACACTTTACACTAAGAGAAAGAAACTACAACCTTTGAAGACCGAGTCCTTCTCTTCAAAAGCTCCGGGTTGTAGTCCCTACGACTCCACAAGGCTCCACTTGAAGATTGAACAAGCTTCCTTTTGCGATCGTCGCGCCGATAATGATCCATCCGAAGCTCTGCTAATCCAAGCTACCTCTTCACTAAACTCTTTAGTGAAGGAAACACACTACACTTAAGTGCTAATTAAGTGTAGGATGGTGAAGTAGGGGTTTTGTTTACTCACTAGGGTTCTCACAAGCCCTAGAATTCACAACTCTTGTGAGTGTTAGGGCTTGGAGGAGGTGAGGAGGAAGATGAAGAGAGATAGAGAGAAAAGAGCTCATGTGAGGAAAAATCATAAGTGTAGAAACTCAAGTGTAGAATGGCTTAACAAATAGCTCACTCATTGAAGCATGGAATATCATCCAATATAATATAGCAACCATGCTTCTATAGTGATACCAAATGAATAAAGAAATATCAAATCCATGCTTCACCCCATTCCTCATTTTCCACTTCATCATTTCCATTTCCAATAAATAGAAAATCAACCATGCTTCATTATATATATATATATCATATATATATATATTAATATATATAAACAAAATAATTAGTGAGCAATAATATTAGTTAATATATAATTATATCAAATATAAATACATATCTTATTATTAAATCGACACTTGATTCAATAATCCGGTTATATCACATATAACCTACTAATATCATTTATCTGTATATCACATTATCAAATCAACACTTGATCCGATAATCCGGTTATATCTTATATAACCTGAACGATAACAAATAACCGCTATATTATAATACGGTATCTTATACTCGTATTTAATCAGGCCCCCACACATATCAGCATATGTTCCCTACTTCATTTCATTGAATTAGGAAACCTCTGTGTGGGACTCTAAAGACTCGTCAATACGCCAACAGTAGGTGATGATCACATCAGTCACCCAAAAGCCGTCAGCGGTACTAGCTGGACGTAATGGCCACCCAGGTATTAAGCGAATAGAAGATCAACCAGCGAGCTTGTCCAAACTCCCATGAAGCTTATAAGTAACACTTACCGTACAGTCCGGTCTCTTCGTCTGATATATCGCATATCGAGTCTAGGGGTGGAATCGTCAGACCCCAGTAACTTGATAAGTCATGCCGATGTATGGCTCATAACGGTTCGAGAAACTACTGATAACACTTACCAGTAAATATCATCAGCCCTGGCCAGGGACTTACTGTTATAGCCAATCGAGCATAGCGCAACATCAACTCCCAATACCGGGAGAGACGAAACCCCTCTTATCGCTCACTGCCTCTGTTGGAAATAGTGCCCTCAGAGTCAATTATTGGATCGCAGGTACGTGATTGCAATGATTGCGGATGACCTATACCGGTAGGACAGTCTTACTCGAGATGATAGTATGCTATCTGATTTGCCTTTATCAGTCGTGTACAGTTTCAGGTGACTGATCACTATTACACTTTGATAGACCCCTTTGGATCTTGCTTTACTACCAACAGTATGATGGCGATCATATACGTGAGAGTTGGGTGGTTTATAAGCATATCCTTAATTGTGGTCCCTAGTCGTGGGAGTTTCGAGACAGGGCATCGATACTCCGAAGTAGACTAGTGTATACAGTCGAGACCCCGACGAAGGGCGGTGGCCGGTATTACAAGCCACTGGTGTCAGTTGGATCACCTAAGATGTATACAGGTGCTCATTGGGTTATGAGTACACCGGATAGGACTCGTCGGGAATCTGCTAGTTGGTATTATACATATCGTCAGATAGCAGTTCCCTGGTGACATGTGTACAGGTTAGTTCATCGACCTGAGGTCGTCATTTGTCTCGTGTGAGTTCCCACTGTGCTTTGATTTCTACCCTACCACGGCTCAAAGGAGTCGTGCAAACAGGTAGTTTTTGGGTACAGTCCCGAGCCACATGGAGGCACGTGAGCGGATCGGCAGGGGATTCGTCTCTCCCGGTATTGGGGGTAAGATCGCGCAGTGTCTAGGAGAGCCATTACACAAAGTCCATGGCCATGGCAGGAGATTTACTGGTAGGTACTCCAGTAGTATCTCAGGGTGTTTTTAGGCTACACTCCGACACGACTTATACTGCTATTGGGGGTCTGACGTTACTAGCCCCCTAGGCAGATATGCGATACTCATAGACGAACGGACTGGACTGTATATACATTGTCACTGTTAGGCTCAGTAGGGTTTTCCGGATGAGTTCGCTCATCGGCATCCCTTGAGGTCAGTCCATGGGCAGCCGTTATGCACAGCTAGTGCCGCTGACGGCTTGTGGTTAAACCCACTGCCAGGCTACTGACGAGTCATTAGAGTCCCCCACAGACCGTTTCCCAAGTTCGGGCGAAACGTTGTAGAGGCCATATGGTTTTATGGCAGGGTTCGGAAAATGCACGTGCGTTTACGCACGTGTCATATTTCGGGCAGATAATACTGGTGGGCTTTGGTTTAAGCCGGATCCGAGTATTATACTGTGTAGATATAATATCTTTGTCTCAGTTGCATTTGTATTCGATCGTAATACAAATGCGGGTATGTTTATACTGTTACGGGGTTGTCCTGAAATTCGTTTCAGGATCGCTTTTGGAAGTTGCCAGTTTCCAGTTTTCTATCAGCCGTATTTAACATTTGGTTAAATACAGATTTATCTTTTCTTCAGATGAGTATGGAAGGTTTTAGAAGTTTCTAGAAGAGGTGACTAGGATGATGACTAGGCTTCATGACTCATTTGTTTCATTCATTGTGTTCACACTAGGTTTTAATGACTTATGCTTTAGCATTAATGGTTCTTGTTAACCTTAGGATATTTGTTCATGATATTTATTCTTGTGGTTACCTTCCCCTCTCCTACACTCACCCCCCCACTCCTATATTGTGGCTGGCCCCTCCCCCCTCTCTCACTCACTTGATGGATCATGGTTGTTGGAAAAAAGATAGAGTTTTGGATGTGTAGAAATTAACATATTCATATCCCATTTTCATATCGATCCAAAAGGCAACTTCATTAACCGTTCGTCCATAGTTTTGGACGTAACGAGACAAAGTATTCTACTCATTCTCTACATCAATCTTGGTCTTCTCTTTTAGCAAACTTGACGACCGAGTTGCCTCGAGTCAGAGGCGGGAGACCGTTTAAAGAATCGTTGACGTGGTGCCACCTGGACGAGCAGATCGGAGACCGACGAGATCGGAGCAGCCGCAACGGAGCGTGGGATGATGGTTAAAGAACGAAGGACTCGGATCGTTCGGTATAACCTTTCTACTCTCTTTACAGTTTGTTAGTTTAGCAATAATGGCAGATCCGGGTTATATTATACGATAGCGCCAGTTAAAAGTTTTTGTTTCGTATTTGGCGTCTGTTAGACGGCCGGGGTGCTACCATAGACTTACAGTTGTATCAGAGCCTCACCATTATGCTTTGCTAACTTGTGCTAACGCGTTTAAAACATCGATCGGACCGAATATCAAAAACTACAATATTTCCATTCACAGTTTCTGTCGATTTTAAATCAAGTCTAAAAATTATTTTGCATATCACAGAAAGTTGTGCAGGGTTTTCTAAGCACGTGGTAGAAATTTGAGCACGTGACCCTACAAGACAGCCGCGGAATCGCGGTCAAACCTTGGGTTTGACCGCGCATCCGCGGCCAGTCTGTTGGATCAGTGATCCAAATTTATACAGTTGCTTCTCTTGGTTAAATTGTGGTTTTTGGTATATATATTTTGGGCTCAGATTTTGTTACTGTACAGCAGATGTTCGTGGGGCCCACTTTGTGATATTTAGTTGATCGAAATTTAAACATGTTAGTTTACAGTACTTACATTATATCTCCGACCGTGAATGTCATTTGATCGGTAAACGCGTCTGATTGCTATAGTTCTTTTAGACGGGTTTGCGAATGTGACATTCGCGTTGATGTTCTGTGTTGTGCTGTGATGTTGCGGATTTGTCGTGGTGGATAGCAGTGTGCAATGGTAGTACATTTTGGATTTAATTGTACATTTGATATTGCGGGGCGAGCATCCAACATGTGGACTGCCGTCATTGCCTGTTGTATAATATTCCTTTGGGGCATGACCAGGTTGAGGTCGATGTACCTGTTGTACTATTATTTATTTCTGTACTAGGTTTACCTCGCGACGGGGTGCATGGATAGCCGGGTTCGGGAGGGCAACGGGTCTGCATCTCATGGCCTTGAGAGGCAGAGGGGCCTCACTCTAGAATTGGCAGACTATTCGCCGCACTTATAGGGGTTACAGGTTGACCCAAGGAGGGGTGCTCAAGTTACCGGATTCCATGAAGTGCTGGGTGGTCCATTCACTTTGCTGTAGGGGGCTGCCTCGCTTCAGGTTTTGGCGGGTAACTTGCCGCACCCGTAGGGGTCTAGGTTTCATTGCACAGGCTATCCACACGACCCGGGGAACGTCGGGTTTCAGCAGCGGCTCTGTGAAACCCGGGGATCCCAGATTATCTGTATTGTTCTGTGATGCTTATTACTTTTCTGTAATGTTGCATATTATCACGCCTGGAGCGATTATTGTATATTGGTATATATACTATTAGGTGTTGTATATGTTTTACACCCGCGCTAGTCCAGTCCCCGCTCTGTCGTTAGTTAAGTAACCTAACAGGTGATGACGGGACCCAGTGACGAATGCGGATGGCATATACGTACATTTTATTTTCGTTCTTTTCTGGTGTGATTGATTGATGGGACTGCGTTGATTCTGATCAATGCAAAGGAAAACAAACCTATTTGGAGTTGTTGGAACATTTTTAAAAGGTTTTATTACAAAGGCGTTTCCTTTTGTTTTGCATAGCGGTATTCGGTGTGAATATCCTGCACCTCATTCGACGAGGCAAGGGCTGATATCCCTTCACCGGGAATGACCCCTTGGGCAGAAGTTTGCGTCAGGGTAATAACTTCACTATAGTCGATTACAAGTTGCTTTGCATCGCGGTATTCAGTGGAATATCCTGCACCTCATTCCACGAGGAAAGAGCCGAGATCCCTTCACCGGGAGTGACCTTTTTAGCATAAGGTTTTCGCCACTATATTTTTATAAAAGCTATCAGGTTCCTTCAGCGATATCAAGTTCATTACGTTAAAGGTTTTTCGCCAAAAACCAGCCGTAGCCCTCCGTCATTTCTTTTAGGTATTCAGTAGTATTCAAGCTATGCATTTTAGCCAAAGTTAAGGCATAGTGTTTGGTAGCTGCTGGGTATTCATTTGTTGCATAGATAGATGAGTTGGTTTGGGACAGTCGTTCTGCCGATTGGCCAAAGTCAGGGACATGTGCGGGTGGGTTCAAATTGACAAAATAATGATGGGAAGAACTTGGCATGCGACTTATGGCATTTTGGCCAAAGTCAAGGTCATAAGAGCATGGGGCAAAAAATCATATCGGGAGTTTCTAAAGAAACTGAAACTTGCTAAGTATGCGCATACCTTCTGGAGTGTGATAACGTGAGTGGATTCTGTTACGTTATCATGTGATGAGAGTTGGATCCCGATTCCCACTGATGAGTTGGTTTACTCTTCGGGTGATCCCGATTGATTCTTCTTTCAGGTTTGGAGGAGAATTTGACAGGACAGTGAGAGGTTTCCTGATTAGATAAAGTGATAACCATTCTAATCTAGGTTAGAGTGCACGCAGAGTGTTTCTTTTCTCTCTCTCTTTGGCAGCGACCATTGACCGACCCTAGACTATGACTCAGTGACCATGTTGACCGAACCTTCTTAACATACTGGCTTTTGGATTGTCTGAGTTGCATTAGTCATTGCTGCTCCTCCTTTACCCTTTACATTTCTCAGAACATCCCGTATTACTATGGACATCCACTTCCATTGGATAGATCCATCGTATGGTTATATACGAACTTGAAGGGACTTCTTCGAGGATGGATCCAGGTTCAGGAGAAATAGAATTGGTTTATTCAGTTGTCTTTTATTATCACCTTCTCTCAGGTTGCGAGGGCTCCTTGGTTTAGGAGAGTACACCTATTACGCTTATTGGATAGTCTTATTCCAAACCATAGGCAGGTACCAAAAGGTAGGGATGAAGAAAACCAATTAGCCTAAGTAGGGTGTGCAAAAGGTAATAACTAAAGACAAAATAAAGGGATTAGAAAGAGGGCAAAGTAAATTGCGACTGTTATCATTCACGACCAAACCGCGTACTTCATCGCCACTCCTATTTCACCTTTGCTTTTTTCCCCAGTTCGGGAGAAATAGAATAAGGTATTATTCAGTTGTCTTTTATCATCACCTTCTCTCAAGTTGCGAGTACTCCTTGGTTTAGGAGGGTACACCTATTATGCTTACTGGATAGTCTTCTTCCAAATCATAGGCTGGTGCCGAACGGTAGGGAAGGAAGAAAACCATTTAGCCTAACGATGGTGTACAGAAGGTAACGACTAAAGACAAATAAAGGGATTTGGAGAGATGGCAAGGAAATATACGGTTAAGTCATGAATTGGATTATGGAAGAGGCATTACTAGGAATACCAGGATATCCCTACGAAACATTTTCATGTTTCAGTGCATTGTTAAAGGAAAACTGTTTTCCCGATTAGATACTTACTCGAAGGGTATGTATTTACCAGGTTTCATTCTCATATCTGTATGATTTTACAGATGATGAGTGGAAGTAAGTTATTGGGAATAAGGTGATCATCCTCATTATATCGGAATTCGTTGAAATTGGTGATATTTGAGGAAATTGCCTGGGTACAGTTTTCAACCTACGACGCACAGGTTTTGAGTTATTCAACTCAGCGGACTTATACAGAGTATTGTATGTTGTCCAGTGTCCATCAGGACAAGGGGGTAGGTCCTCATACTATGTTCTGTTTACTTATGACTTCTCTAGTTTTTAGACAAGTGTTTCGTAGAAATATAAGGTCTAAGTTTTGAGAAGTTGTGGGTATACGAATAAAGTAGAGAACCAGGTATCACAAGTATCGGGATTCTTCAAAGAGATCGAAGATGTAGATTCTTGTGATTGGTATTCAGATGATAGTAATAGTTTTGAGAAACTTGTTTCTCTTTCGGGTTACTCATAAATGGATGGATTCCTAAGTTGAGTAATGCTGATTAGCCTCTTTCCATTAAGTTGATATGCACTGAGACAGCTGCATGATTGAATCTGGTTCCAATTAAATAAGTGCCAAAGTTTCTATATTGGATATATAATGGTTCATATCTTAACGATGTTAAGGTACGGTGAGTTGTCCAGCTTATGCTTAAAACCAGACTCTGGATAACTCAGGGCACGTTTCTGTAATGGCAGTTTGTGGGTTGACCCTGGCTACGACGAGGGTTAACTTTCTACCATCTGCAAGATCAATAGTGATATTGTTCTTGACTCGCCACAGTTTTAGTAAAATGGATTTTTTCAGAAAATAGTAGTGGGAGTATGGTAGAACTGGAAGTGATTCCAGAACCGCAAACGATTACGGAAAATTTAATAGGACCTATATATTCAATCAGGTTTGACATTCTATTAGCCACTCCGCAGATATGTGGGTAACCTCAGACACCCGAGAGGTACTTCGGTAGCCTCAAGGACGGTGACAGGGAGGTTCTTGTTTACCCAGACTTAACACTACTGTTGTTCCAGACTATGAGACCCGGCAGGAGGTTAAGTATAACGTCGTTCTAAACTAGCTTTAGAAGTGCACGTATATATTATTCTGCCAGAGGGTTGTCGTAGTCAGTGGGAGCAGCGGAAGCATAGCGGGCAAGTAGCTTATGTCTATTTATAGACTAGAGCAGTTATAGCGGAGATAGATCATCTAATTTTGATGTGATAGTCATGGGTTTGACTTCTTCAGAATAGGGGATGGATCTATTAAGAAGGTAGTAGGATGTGATGTCATGGTATTTGGATGACATACACAGAGTAGGAAGTAAAATTCCTACATTACGATCGGTTGTACTTTGGTCGTCACACAGTTGTTTCTCCAGACAGGATATGGATATAATATCTGACATTCTGGTTTCTAGATCTATGGTTTTAGATCTAGATTTGGGTAGTTTCCCAATGTGGGTACTTTGACAGTATTCTGATAGTTTTTAGAATAGTTAACTCCTGGCATGGTGGTGTACCTGCAGGTGATGGAGTCACCCTCTCTAAAGGTGTCTTACAAACTAAAGGGGAGAGGGATGTGCATGATTGGCAGATCACTTGCTTAGGCAATTGAGTCAATCGTGAGATGTCAAGTACCACACCAGATGTTGTTTTTGCACTAGATGCAATAAGTTTGTATTAATCCAATCCTAGAGAAACATAAGGAAGCAGTTTTAGAACATAAGTGCATGTTCTATGGATTTGATGACGGCAGCCTCCTTCGGGAGACGATTATCATTCCAGGCTTCAAAGGTGACATGGATGACAGAGTGATTGTCAGAGTTATAGTTTTCCCTCTGACGAGGGACAGTATTATGGACAGGTGGTCCAAGAGGATACTGTGGGAGGCATGGTGCAGGATACTGATTTAGTTCAGTGATCGATACAATCTAAGAAGTTTGGATTTGGAGTTCATTTATGAACTAGGTCCCATCTGTTAGTGTATATGCCCTAGAGGCCATTACTGTATCATACTAGTTTGTATATTACTTAATGGAAGCTTGGGATATTCACCTTGTATATACAATCTTGCTCAAAATAGTAGTATGCTACTTGGTTTGTTTCTACTTCAATGTGTACATGTGTTTATTTTAGTATATCGCCTATACACATTAGTGGAGCCCTTAGGATCTTTGCTTGATTACCAGCGTTGTGATGGCAGTCACACTAGTGGGGCTGGGTAATCTATAAGCACATCCTTATGCAGGTCCCTGGTCGCAGGACTATCGAGACAGGGCATCGATACTCCGGAGTAGACTAGCGCATGCGCTTCTCATCCCAGTGTAGGAGACGGTCTGTCCCACAGCCGTCGGTACGTCGTACTTAAGAGAGTATGCGGGTGCTCGTTGGGTTACGAGTACACTGGACAGGACTCGTCGGGAACTGACTAGTTGGTATTATGCCTATCGTCAGTTATTAGTTCCCAGGTGACATGAGTACAGCTTAGTCCGCTGACTTGACACTGTCACTTCGCCTCGAGTGTGTTCCCACTGTACTTTGATTACTACCCTACCACGGCTCAAAGGAGTCTTGCAAACAGGTGGTAGTTGGGTGCAGTCCCGAAGCACTTGGAGGCAGTGACAGTTAGACAGGATTCGTCTCTCCCGGTATTGGGGGTTGACATCGCGCTGTGTCTAGGAGAGCCATTACACGAGTAGTCCCTGGCCAGGGCAAACGAGATATACTGGTAGGCTTCCAGTGTTATCTCAGGGTGTTTTGGGCTTCACTCCGACACGACTTGTACCGCTATTAGGGGACTGACATTTACCACCCCTTAGGCCCGCCATGCGATGTATCAGACGAATAGACCGGACTGTACGGAGAATGTCACATTCAGGATCAGTAGGAGTTCATATGGGTTTCGCCTCGTCAGTCTTCTTGTCGGCATCTACCTGGGGACCGTTACGCACAGCTAGTGCCGCTTGCGGTCTGTGGTTAAACCCACTGCTAGCGTAGTGTCGAGTCTTTAGAGTCCCACACAGAAAGCTATTCGCCTTTAGGCAAAAGAGTAGAGGTCGCATGGTTTTGCGACAGGTCGCATGGTTTTGCGACAGGGTTCGGTCACATCCGTGCACTTGTGCACGTACAGTGTCCGGACAGTTTACACTAGCGGGCTTTGGTTTAAGCCAGATCCTAGTGTACCTTTTGGGATTGGATTTATCCAGTATGCATTCGTGTTCCTCGGAACGCGGATGCGGGTGTGTATGTACAGTTGACGGAGAGACAGAGGCAGAGGATTCTCATTAGGGTTGTTGACCGTTGACAGTTGACTATTGACTTTTTGCTCAACCCTAATGAGAATATGATATGTGATTAACAATTATATTAATTAAGTATTATGGTGACATGGTTGTTGAGGGGTTGACTTTGTTGACTTGTTGACTTTGTTGACCGGTTGACTAGGTTGGACTAGTTGACCATCATGATGACAATGGCTATCATTTCATGGCAAAGACTTTTTACTTGCTTATTTCTTTTGTGAGAAATGAGTGCATGAAATGATTTAGCCATTTTGACTTGAACCATTTTACACAATACTTGATTATTATTTTTGTGATGATGGTTTTGGATTATGAGAGCCAAATGAGAAAAGTCTTCTCTCATTCTTTCATGCTCATTCTCTCTCTTGTTCTTGAGCTCTCATCTTCATCCTCTTGCTCTCCCTCTCTTGACTCTATGGTTCACTTGTCTTATGAGTTGAGAACCAAGAACCATAGATAAAATCCAATACAAACTCTTCTCTACTCACTCTAGTTCACAAGGTTTAGCAAACCGAGTGAACTAGTTTCTTCAAAGTTCGAAGAAGGAGCCAAAGGTTGAAGCTTTCAGGTGGATCTATCTTCGGCGCAAGGAGACGACGGGGAGAAGCCGATTCAGACGACCAACGAAGCTTGAAGATGAAGGAGTTCGAGAAAAAGAAAGGTATAACCCCCTAACCGAGTAGTTAGCAACTCGTAGTTAGGTTGTTAGTTAGATGTTTAACAAAGATCCGGTTTTGAGTCCATGTTACCACCTCTAAGAAAATTGTTTTTCACCAAATTCAGCTTGCCCGAAACTACCGGGAGAGGTAGCATGGACTTACACCATCAGATATCCAGACATATTCTAAGACAGGTATTACTCAATTCGGAAGATGGCTTTCTCCGCGAACTTGAGATTAAGAGAGACATAGAAAGAAATGTCTGAGCGGATCCACTCACTGAGGCTATTTCTCGAACACAATAGTTTTACAAACGAGCTTTGTGAAACTGATTAGTAGAGGAGTTGGATGTTCGGTTTCACACGGGCTGTGAGTAGTCGACATCGCAATAATTAGCCTTAAGTGCAAGTGGGAGATTGTTGGATATAGTGCCCTCAGAGTCAATTATTGGATCGCATGTACGTGATTGCAATGATTGCGGAGGACCTATACCGGTAGGACAGTCTTACTCGAGATGATAGTATGCTATCTGGTTTGCCTTTATCAGTCGTGTACAGTTTCAGATGACTGATCACTGTTACACTTTGATAGAGCCCTTAGGATCTTACTTTACTACCAACAGTATGATGGCGCTCATATACGTGAGAGTTGGGTGGTTTATAAGCATATCCTTAATTTTGGTCCCTAGTCGTGGGAGTATCGAGACAGGGCATCGATACTCCGAAGTAGACTAATGTATACAGTCGAGACCCCGATGAGGGGCGGTGGCCGGTCTCACAAGCCACTGGTGTCAGTTGGATCACCTAAGATGTATACATGTGCTCATTGGGTTATGAGTACACTGGACAGGACTCGCCGGGAATCTGCTAGTTGGTATTATACATATCGTCAGATAGCAGTTCCCTGGTGACATGTGTACAGGTTAGTTCATCGACCTGAGGTCGTTATTTGTCTCGTGTGAGTTCCCACTGTGCTTTGATTTCTACCCTACCACGGCTCAAAGGAGTCGTGCAAACATGTAGTTATTAGGTACAGTCCCGAGCCACATGGAGGCACGTGAGCGGATCGGCAGGGGATTCGTCTCTCCCGGTATTGGGGGTGAGATCGCGCTGTGTCTAGGAGAGCCATTACACAAAGCCCACGGCCGTGGCAGGAGATTTACTGGTAGGTACTCCAGTAGTATCTCAGGATGTTTTTAGGCTACACTCCGACACGACTTATACTGCTATTGGGGGTCTGACGTTACTAGCCCCCTAGGCAGATATGCGATACTCATAGACGAACGGACCGGACTGTATATACATTGTCACTGTTAGGCTCAGAAGGGTTTTCCGGATGAGTTCGCTCATCGGCATCCCTTGAGGTCAGTCCATGGGCAGCCGTTACGCACATCTAGTGCCGCTGACGACTTGTGGTTAAACCCACTGCCAGGGTACTGACGAGTCATTAGAGTCCCCCACAGACAGTTTCCCAAGTTCGGGCGAAACGTTGTAGAGGCCGTATGGTTTTATGGCAGGGTTCGGAAAATGCACGTGCGTTTACGCACGTGTCATATTTCGGGCTGATAATACTGGTGGGCTTTGGTTTAAGCCAGATCCGAGTATTATACTGTGTAGATATAATATCTTTGTCTCAGTTTCATTTGTATTCGATCGTAAAACAAATGCGGGTATGTTTATACTGTTACGGGGTTGTCCTGAAATTCGTTTCAGGATCGCTTTTGGAAGTTGCCAGTTTCCAGTTTTCTATCAGCCGTATTTAACATTTGGTTAAATACGGATTTATCTTTTCTTCAGATGAGTGTGGAAGGTTCTAGAAGTTTCTAGAAGAGGTGACTAGGATGATGACTAGGCTTCATGACTCATTTGTTTCATTCATTGTGTTCATACTAGGTTTTAATGACTCATGCTTTAGCATTAATGGTTCTTGTTAACCTTAGGATATTTGTTCATGATATTTATTCTTGTGGTTACCTTCCCCTCTCCTACACTCACCCCCCACTCCTATATAGTGGCCGGCCCCTCCCCTCTCTCTCACTCACTTGATGGATCATGGTTGTTGGAAAAAAGATAGAGTTTTGGATGTATGGAAATTAACATATTCATATCTCATTTTCATATCGATCCAAAAGGCAACGTCATTAACCGTTCGTCCATAGCTTTGGACGTAACGAGACAAAGTATTCTACTCATTCTCTACATCAATCTTGGTCGTCTCTTTTAGCAAACTTGACGACCGAGTTGCCTCGAGTCAGAGGCGGGAGCCCGTTTAAAGAATCGTTGACGTGGTGCCACCTGGACGAGCAGATCGGAGATCGACGAGATTGGAGCAGCCACAACGGAGCGTGGGATGATGGTTAAAGAATGAAGGACTCGGATCGTTCGGTATAACCTTTCTACTCTCTTTACAGTTTGTTAGTTTAGCAATAATAGCATATCCGGGCTATAGTATACGATAGCGCCAGTTAAAAGTTTTTGTTCCACATTTGGCGTCTGTTAGACGGCCGGGGCGCTACCGTAGACTTACAGCCTCCATGTGACTCGGCACTGTACCAAAAATCCACCTGGTTGCACGACTCTTTTTAGCCGTGGTAGGGAGAAAATCAAAGTACATTGGGAACCACACAAGATACAACGACGATCTCAGGTCTATAGACTAACCTGTATCAGTGTTACCAGAGAACTCCTATCTGACGATAGGTATAGTACCAACTAGGAGTTCTTGGCGAGTCTTGTTCAGTGTACCCATTCTTTAGTGAGCACCCGTGTACAATCTTTGATGTCAAACACCAATGGTTATGGGATCAACCATCGCCCCATACAGGGTCAAGAAACGTACACTTTAGTCTACTCTGAAATATCGATGCCCTGTCTCGATACTCCCTCGACTAGGAATAATTGAAGGATGTGCTTATGGACTACACAAGTCCCAGTAGTATGATCCGCATCATAGTCCTGGTAGTCAAGCAAACATCCTAAGGGCTTTATCAACATGTATCAGAGAGACAATATAATAATACAAGTGTACATATTAAGATAAAGAGCAACCAGATAGCATACTATCATGTCGAGCAAGAAAGTCCTTTATATATATGTCCAAGCATCCACTATATCATACAATAATGGTCTCTAGGGAATACATATTCCTAACAATCTCCCACTTGCACTAAGGCCATGTGTTGTTGTAACTCATACCCAACATCCCAAAAAGTCTCTCAAACTGCGTCTGGGGGAGGGCCTTCGTGAGTGGATCCGCTACGTTGTCCTTCGTGTCAACTCTCCTGACCTCGATTTCTCGTCTATCTACTATCTCCTGGATCAGGTGATACCCCCTAAGAATATGTCTGGATCGCTGATGGGACCAGGGTTCCTTGGCCAAAGCCACAGTTCCATTGTTATCACAATACACATGTATTGGATACTCAATGGTTTGAACCACACCAAGTTCAGCTATGAACTTCTTCATCCAGACAGCCTCTTTGGCAGCATCGTTGGCAGCGATGTATTCAGCCTCCATCGTCGAGTCTGCTATGGTATCTTGCTTGGAACTCTTCCAACATACCGCCCTTCCATTGAGGGTGAAGACAAAACATGAGAACGACTTATTGTCGTCCTTATCACTCTGGAAGCTCGAATTGGTAAAGGACTCCATCTGGAGTTCCCTGTTACCATACACCAAGAACATTTCTTTAGTCCTTCTCAAGTACTTAAGAATGTTCTTCACAGCTGTCCAGTGTTTCTCCCCAGAATCTGATTGGTACCTACTCACTACATCTAGTGAGTAAGCTACATCTGGTCTGGTACATAACATTGCATACATGATAGACCCGACTGCCGAAGCATAGGGTATCCCTTGCATGCGAGCCCCCTCCAAATTAGTCTTGGGAGACATCTCTTTAGAGAGAGTGATTCCTGAGAAAGTGGATAAATTACCACGCTTAGAATCTTCCATACTAAACCTCTTTAGTATGGTGTCAATGTACCTGGATTGGGACAATCCCAACATCCGCTTAGATCTATCTCTATAGATCTTTATCCCCAGGATGTAGGAGGCATCACCTAGATCTTTCATGGAGAACTTGTGTGATAAGAAGAGTTTGACCGAGTGCAGCATAGGAACATCATTTCCTATCATGAGTATGTTATCCACGTACATTACGAGGAAGACAACCTTACTCTCTACAACCTTCTTGTATATACAAGGTTCATCTACGTTCTTGATGAAGTCAAATTCTTTGATAGCTTCATCAAAACAGATGTTCTAGCTCCGCAATGCCTTCTTTAATCCGTATATTGATTTAAGCAGCTTGCACACACTTCCGCTGCTCCCACTGTCTAGGAAGCCCTCTGGCTGTGTCATGTACACACTCTCTTCTAAATCACCATTTATAAAAGAGGTCTTGACGTCCATCTGCCAGATTTCGTAGTCATGGTATGCAGCAATGGCAAGTAGGATCCTGATGGACTTAAGCATAGCGACAGGAGAAAATGTTTCATCATAATCGACACTTGGTCGTTGACGAAACCTTTTGCTACAAGTCTAGCTTTGAAGGTCTCAACCTTTCCATCTACACCAATTTTCTTCTTAAAGATCCACTTGCTCTCGATGGGTTTTACCCCATCAGGAGCAACTTCCAAAGTCCATACTTTGTTGGTGTACATGGATTCCATCTCAGATCGCATAGCATCCAGCCATTTCATAAAGTCTCCACTTGTGATGGCCTGCTCGAAACTAGTTGGGTCATCATCTTCCATGATGCAATCCTCGCTGCCACTATCTATGAGAAAACCGTAGTATCTCTCAGGTGGATGAGAAACCCTACTAGATCTGCGGAGTGGCTGAGGTTCGTTGGGGACTATTGAATCCTCCAGTTCTACCAAATCGTCAGTTATAGTTTGTGTTGCTGGAACTTCTTCCAGTTCTACCTCATTACCACTAATTTCTTTCAAGAAATTCCTTTTCTAAAAAGGTGGCATGTTAAGAAACAAACACTTTTTGTTCCTCCGTATGGTAGAAAATTTATCCATATGAATCCTTTAGATATCCCACAAACTTGCACAAAACAGACCTTACCTCGAGCTTTTCCGGATTTTGCTTTTTAACATAGGTCGGACAGCCCCATATCTTAACTCATTTAAGAGATGGTCTATTCCCATTCCATATCTCATATGGAGTGGTAGGCACGGATTTGGTCGGAACCCTATTCAATAGGTATGCAGCTGTCTCAAGCGTATAACACCAAATGGAAATAGGCAACTCAGCATTACTCATCATAGAGCGCACCATATCTAATAGGGTGCGATTCCTGCGCTCCAAAACTCCATTGTGCTATGGTGTATACGGAGGAGTAAGCTGAGAAAGAATCCAATTCTCTTTTAAGTAGTCTCTGAATTCTGTGCTCAAGTATTCTCCTTCCCGATCAGATCATAGGAATTTAATACTTTTACCAGTTTGGTTCTCAACTTCGTACTTATATTCCTTGAATTTCTCAAAAGATTCAGATTTGTGTTTCATCGGGAACATATGTCCGTATCTTGAGAGATCATCGGTGAATGTAATGAAGTACGTGTTGGAGATAGTGCCCTCAGAGTCAATTATTGGATCACAGGCACGTGATTGCAATGATTGAGGGAGGACTTATCCCGGTAGGACAGTCTTACTCGAGATGATAGTATGCTATCTGGTTTACCTTTATCATCGTGTACTGCTTTAGGTGACATGACAGGTCACTATTGCACGATGATAGAGCCCCTAGGATTCTTGCTTGGCTACCGGCAGTATGAGGGCGATCATATACGTGGGAGCTAGTAGTCTATAAGCACATCCTTAAAAGGTCCCTAGTCGTGGGAGTTTCGAGACAGGGCATCGATACTCCAGAGTAGACTAGTGTATATAGTCGAGACCCCGACGAGGGGCGGTGGCCGGTCTCACAAGCCACTGGTGTCAGTTGGTTCACCTAAGATGTATACAGGTGCTCATTGGGTTATGAGTACACCGGACAGGACTCGCCGGGAACATGCTAGTTGGTCTTATACCTGACGTCAGATAGCAGTTCCCTGGTGACATGTGTACAGGTTAGTTCATCGACCTGGGGATCGTCATTTGTCTCGTGTGGGTTCCCACTGTACTTTGATTACTACCCTACCACGGCTCAAAGGAGTCGTGCAAACAGGTTTTAGTTGGGTACAGTCCCGAGCCACATGGAGGTAGTGAGCGGATCTTCAGGGGTTCGTCTCTCCCGGTATTGGGGGTGAGGTCGCGCTGTGTCTAGGAGAGCCATTACACGAAGACCTTGGCCAAGGCAGGAGATTTACTGGTAGGTATTCCAGTAGTATCTCAGGGTGTTCTGGGCTACACTCCGACACGACTTGCACCGCTTTTGGGGGTCTGACTTTTACCAACCCCCTAGGCCCGCCATGCGATGCTCATAGACGAACGGACCGGACTGTACGGATATTGTCACTGACAGGCTCAGTAGGGTGTCAGGATGAGTTCGCTCATCGACGTCCCTTTTAGTCAATAGCTGGTGGCCCGTCACGTATTGGCTTATACCTCTGACGTGCTAGTGGTTAAATCCACAGCCATAGTATTGACGAGTCTTTAGAGTCCACCACACTTTCAGTTACTCAAGCTTTCGGGCGAAACGCTGTAGAGGCCGTATGGAGATATGGCAGGGTCCGATCAGATACGTGCGGTATTGCACGGATCAGGATCGGACGGTATGTACTAGAGGCCGTATGGTTATATGGCAGCGTTCGATCAGATACATGCGGTATTGCACGGATCAGGATCGGACGGATATTACTAGCCGGCTTTGGTTTAAGCCGGATCCTAGTATAGTACAGTGTAGATTTTGTCTCATTGCATTTGTATCCGGACGGAATACAGATGCGGGTGTGTATGCACAGTATCGGGGTTTTCCTATAATTTATTACGGGACCAGTTTTCTGGAGTTGCCAGTTTGCATTCCGTTCCGGCCGGTTTTTCTTTGTTCTTTCTCGGCCGGACTTTTCCGATGGAGGGACTAATTTGCAATTGTGCAAATTGGTTTTTGTGGAGGGGTTTTCTTGCAAATGTATTATTTATGATAGCAACTTTTTGATACCATTCTTATCTATCATCATCACTTGCTTTTTGAGATTAGAAGTGATTAGAGTTTGATGTGAGATGGTTATGATGATGTTTTGGATGTGGTCACCACTTGTGCTCCTACCATCACCTCCCTTCATGCTTCATATTCTTTCCTCCACCATTTCTAAGATGAGAGGTTTTCATTTGAAAAGAGAGAAGAAAAATGAGAGGATCATTTTCATTCTTGGAGAGGGAAAATTTGTTCATCTCATTTCATGCTAGAAAAATGCAAGCACCATTTTTCTTATCTTGATTCCTCCATCATCTACAAATGGCAACAAACCCCAAATGAGACATAGGTTCTACACTACACATTCTACAGCAAATCTTGGACGCGTCGACTCGCCAGCTTCGCGCCCGAGTTGCCTCGGTATTGAGGTTAGAGCCCGTAAAAGATGCAGGGGATGTGGTGCCCTTCCGGCGAAGAGGCGACAACGAGGAGATGAAGGACGAAGCATCCGCGGGAGATCGGAGTGGAGACGAAGACCGAAGGACTCGGATCATTCGGTATATCTCTTCCCTTTCTTCTTGTTAGCTAGACTAGTTAATGGTTACGATCCGGGGTTTAGTGCGCGGTGGTGCCGGTTTGCTAAGTCCGCAAAATTAAAGTTTATCACCGTTTCCGCATTTGGACGTCGGATTGACGGCCGGGGCGCCGCCGTGCACTTACAGTGGTATCAGAGCCTCGCCATTAACTTTGTCTAGCTTCGTTTGATGTGTTTTTCAGTTCCGATCGACCAAAATTCCAAAAACCCAATTTTAGTTCACGTCAGTTTTCTGTTAAAATTTTTTGGTGTCTAAAAATTTTTCAGGTTGTAAAAAACTAATGTACTGGAAATTCTAAGACTACTGGGAAAATTCGACACATTCAGTCGACCACCTAAGCGCGGAACCGCGGCCAAACCCCCCCTTGGGCCGCGGTTCCGCCGCACATTGGTGTCTTCACTGCGTCGTATTTTTCCAGTGGGCTTCTGGGCTTATTTTAGGGGTTTTGGAATATTAAAATTGGGCCCAGATTTTCTGTGAGTGCTACAGTAAGGCTTGGGGGCCCACTTGTTAATTTTTGATCGATCGGATATTTTAAACACAATATTTCACAGTATTTACATTATATCTGCGACCGTGAATGTCACTCGATCGGTAAATCCGGTCTAACTGCTATAGCCCGGTTAGACGGATTTGCGAACGTGACTTTCACGTTGATGTTCTATGTTTTTGCTGTGTTGTTGCGGATCGGTCGTGGGGGATAGCTTGGATGCAATGCTAGTACAGTTTTGTTGTATTATGTACATTTGATATTGCGGGGCGAGCGTCCGACATGTGGACTGCCGTCACTGCCTGTTTGTATTATTCTTTTGGGACACGACCTGGTTGCGGTCGATGTACCCGTTGTATGTATATTTTACTTTCTGTACTAGGGTTACCCCGCGGAGGGGTGCACGGATAGCCGGGTTCTAGAGGGCAACAAGCCCGCATCTCATGGCATTGGGACGGAGGGGGCTTCACTCCAGGATTGGCTGGCTATTCGCCGCACTCGTAAGGGGTATAGGTTTTCATTGCACAGGCTATCCACTCGAGCAGGGGAACGTCGGGTTTCAGTAGTGGCTCTGTGAAACCCGGGGATCCCAGATATCTGTATTGTTCTGTGATGCTGTACATTTCTGTGATGTTGCATTTTATTCACGCCTTGAGCGAAATACTATATATTGGTATATATATTAGTAGATGTTGTATATGTTTTTCATCCGCACTAGTCCAGTCCCCGCTCTGCCGTTAGTTAGCTAACCTAACGGTTGATGACGGGACCCAGTGGCGAATGCGGATGGCATATACGTACGTCAGTATATTTTCGTTCTTTGTGGTGTGATCAACTGATGGGACTGCGTTGATTCGGATCAATGCAAGTTAAACAAACCTATTCTGATGTTGTTGGAACACTTTTCAAAAAGCTGTTATTGCAAGGACGTTCACTTTTGTTTTGCATCGTGGTATTCATTTGGAATATCCTGCTCCTCAGTCGACGAGGCAAGGGCCGAGATCCCTTCACCGGGAGTGACCCCTTGGACAGAAGTTTGCGTCAGGGCATTAACATCACTATAGCCGATTACTTTTGCTTTGCACCGTGGTATTCAGTTGGAATATCCTGCACCCCATTCTACGGGGAAAGAGCCGAGATCCCTTCACCGGGAGTGACCTCTTTAGTAAAGGTTTTCGTCACTATATTTTTTATAAAGCTATCCGTTCCTTCAACGATATCAAGTTCATTACGTTAAAGGTTTTCGCCAGAAACCATTCGTAGCCCTCCGTCGTTTCATATGGATAGTCAATAGTATTCAAGCTGTGTATGTTGGCCAAAGTCAAGGCACAGTGTTTGGTAGCTGTTGGTTATTCATATGCAGCATAGATAGATGTGTTGGTTTGGGGCAGTCGTACTACCATTTTGGCCCAAGTCAAGGGTATGTACGGGTGGGCTCAAATTAACCTGGAGAATGACGGGTTGAACTTGACATGTGACTTATGATATGTTGGCCAAAGTCAAGGTCATAAGAGCATGGGGTAGAAATCACATCGGGAGTTTCAAAAGAACTGAAACTTGCCAGGTATGCGCATACCTTCTGGAGTGTGATATCGTGAGCGGATTCCGTCACGTTATCATGCGATGAGAGTTGGATCCCGATTCCCACTGATGAGTTGGTTTACTCCTCGGGTGACCCCGACTAATTCTTCTTTCAGGTTTGAAGGAGAGTTTGAGGTACAGTGGGAGGTTTCCAGATTAGATAAATTGGTAACCATTCTGATCTAGGTTAGAGTGCACGCTGAGTGTTTCTTTTCTCTCTCTCTCTGGCTGCGACCATTGACCCGACCCTAAGACTATGACTCAGTGACCAAGTTAACCGAACCTTCTTTACACTGGCTTTTGGATTGTCAGAGTTGCAGACCTCATTGCCACTCCTACTTTTACCCTTTTCTCCAGGACACCCCGTATTACTACGAACGTCCACTTCCATTGGACAAAACCATCGTATGGTTATATACGAACTCGAAGGAATTTATTCGAGGATGGTTTCCGGTTTTGGAGAAAACGGATAGGAATATTCAGTTGTCTTTTCCTTTTTGCCTCCTCTCAAGTTACGAGTACTCCTTGGTTTAGGAGTTAGTATACCTATTACGCAAATTGGATAGTCTTCTTCCAAACTTTAGGCTGGTGCCGAGCAGTGGGGAATGAAGAAAACCAATTAGCATAACGATGGTGTGCAGAAGGTATTAAGATTAAGACAAAGCAAGGGATTAGTAAGAGGGCAAAGTAAATTGCGACTGATATTCACGACCAAACCAAGTATTATTTCGCCAATCCTAAATCACCTTTGTATTTCTCCAGGACACTCCGTATCACTACGAAGATCCACAGTTTATTGGATACTCCATCGTATGGTTATATACGAACTCGAAATGAACTTGTTCCAGTTCGGGGATGGATTCTGGTCCAGGAGAAATAGGAATAAGGCTTATTCGGTTGTCTTTTATCTTCACCTTCTCTCGCATTGCGAGTGCTCCTAGGATTAGGACAGTACACCCATTATGCTTATTGGATAGTCTTCTTCCAAACCATAGGCTGGTGCCGAACGGTAGGGAAGGAAGAAAACCATTTGGCCTAAGGGTTGTGCAGAAGGTAACGACTAAAGACATATAAAGGGATTTGGAGAGGTGGCAAAGAATTATGCGGTTATAGTTGTGAATCTGGATAATGGTAGAGGCATTACTAGGAATACCAGGATACCCCATCGAAACATTTTAATGTTTCAGTTCAACTGTGTACTGTTAAAAGAAAACTGATTTCCCGATTGGACACTCGCTCCAGGGTATGTATTTACCAGGTTTGATTCTCACATCTGTATGGTTTTACAGATGGTGAGTGGGAGTAAGTTATTGAGAATAGGGTAATCATCCTCATTATATCGGGATTCGTTGTAATCGGTGATATTTGAGGAGATCATCTGGGCTGTTTGCCGGTCGGCAAATATTTGGTTTTGAATATCCGCTTTTATGCACCAATTTCAAATTGATATATCTGTACGTCTATTTTCATAGAGTGAGATATACCTTTTGATATTATGTCGATGACATTTACCTATATCAGTGGATGGTTAGGTAAGGAGCATTAAACAGCGGTGTAATTCTTCTTAACCATAAGTACAGTTTTCAACCTACGACACACAGTGAAAGAGTTGTTAGACTCAGCGGACTTATACAGAGTATTGTATGTTGTCCAGTGTCCATTGGGACAGAGGGGTTGGTCCTCATACTATATTCTGTTTACTTTTAACTTCTCTAGTTCTTAGACATGTGTTTCGTAGAAACACAGGGTCTAAGTTTTGAGGAGTTATAGGTATTTGAATAGAGTATAGAACCAAGTGTAGCAAGTATCGGGATTCTTCAAAGTGATCGAAGATGTAGATACTTGTGTATGGTATTCAGTTGATAGTAATGATAAAGAGAAATTGCTTCTCTTTCAGGTTACTCATAATTGGAAGCATTCCTAAGTTGAGTAACGCTGATCGGCCTCCTTCCATTTACTTGACATGCACTGGAGATAGCTGCATGATTTGAATCTGGTTCAATTAAATCAGTGCCTCTGGTTCTATATTGGATATAGTACAGTTCATATCTTAACATTGTTAAGGTACGGGGAGTTATCCGGCTTATGATTAAAACCAGACTCTGGATAACTCAAGGCACGTTTCTGTAATGGCTGTTTGTGGGTTGACCCAGGCTATGACGAGGGTTGACTTTCTACCATAAGAAAGATCAATAGTGATATTGTTCTTGACTCGCCACAGTTTTAATAAAAATGGATTTTTTCAAAAACAGTAGTGGGAGTATGGTAGAACTGGAAGTGATTCCAGAACCGCAAACGATTACTGAAGATTTGATAAGGAACCTAAAGATTCAATCTTTTTTGACATTCCATTGGCCACTCCGCAGATAACGTGGGTAACTTCAGGCACCCGAGAGGTACTCCGGTAGCCCCAAGGACGGTGACAGGGAAGTTCTTGTTTACCCACACTTGCCATTGTTGTTGTTCCAGGCTCCGAGACCCGGCAGGAGGATGAATATAGCGTCATTCTAAACTAGTTTTAGAAGTGCACGTCTATATGACTCTGCCAGAGGGTTGTCGTAGTCAGTGGGAGCAGCGGAAGCATTGGTGGACATCAGGCTTATGTCTATTTATAGACTAAAGCAGATGTAGCGGAGATAGATCATCTATTATCTGATGTGACAGTCATAGGTTTGACTTCATCAGAATAGGGAATGGATCTGTTGAGAAGGTAGTAGGGTGTGATATCCTGTTATTTGGATGACATACACAGAGTAGGAAGCGATATTCCTATACTATGATCGGTTATACTTTGGTCGTCATACAGTGGTTTCTCCACAAAGGACTTGGACATCATATCAGACATACTGGTTACTAGATCTATGGTTTTAGATCTAGATTTGGGTGGTTTCCCAATCAGGGTACTTTGACAGCATTCTAAGAGTATTTAGAATGGACGACTCCTGGCACGGTAGTGTACCTGCAGGTGATGGAGTCACCCTCTCTAAAGGTGTCTTATAGACTAAAGTAGAGAGGGATGTGCATGATTGGCAGATCACTTGCTTAGGCAATTGAGTCAATCATGAGATGTCAAGTACCACACCAGATGTTGTTCTTGCACTAGATGCAATAAGTTGACATTGATCCAATCCTGGAGAAACAGTCGGAAGCAGTTTTAGAACATAAGTGGATGTTCTAGGGATATGATAACGACAGTCTCATTTGGGAGACAGTTATCATTCCAGGCTTCCAAGGTGACATGGACGACAAGGAGGTTGTCAGAGTTATAGTTTTCCTTCTGACGAGGGGCAGTATTCTGGACAGGTGATCCAAGGCAATACTGAGGGAGGCATGGCGCAGGATACTGATTAAGTTCAGTTGACGATACAGTCTAAAGAAGCTTGGGTTTGGAGTTCATTTATGAGCTAGGTCCCATCAGACATCCAGACATTCTAAGACAGGTATTGCTCATTTCGGGAGATGGCTTTCTCCGCGAACTTGAAATATAGAGAGACATAGAAAGAAACTTCAAGGCGGATCCACTCACTAAGGCTATTCCTCGAACACAATAGTTTCGCAAACGAGTTTTGTGAGACTGACAAGTAGAGGAGTAGGGTGTTCGGTATCACACGGGCTGTGAGTATGCGACATCGCAATAATTAGCCTTGAGTGCAAGTGGGAGATTGTTGGAGATAGTGCCCTCAGAGTCAATTATTGGATCACAGGCACGTGATTGCAATGATTGAGGGAGGACCTATCCCGGTAGGACAGTCTTACTCGAGATGATAGTATGCTATCTGGTTTACCTTTATCATCGTGTACTGCTTTAGGTGACATGACAGGTCACTATTGCACGATGATAGAGCCCCTAGGATTCTTGCTTGGCTACCGGCAGTATGAGGGCGATCATATACGTGGGAGCTGGTAGTCTATAAGCACATCCTTAAAAGGTCCCTAGTCGTGGGAGTTTCGAGACAGGGCATCGATACTCCAGAGTAGACTAGTGTATACAGTCGAGACCCCGACGAGGGGCGGTGGCCGGTCTCACAAGCCACTGGTGTCAGTTGGTTCACCTAAGATGTATACAGGTGCTCATTGGGTTATGAGTACACCGGACAGGACTCGCCGGGAACATGCTAGTTGGTCTTATACCTGACGTCAGATAGCAGTTCCCTGGTGACATGTGTACAGGTTAGTTCATCGACGTGGGGATCGTCATTTGTCTCGTGTGGGTTCCCACTGTACTTTGATTACTACCCTACCACGGCTCAAAGGAGTCGTGCAAACAGGTTTTAGTTGGGTACAGTCCCGAGCCACATGGAGGCAGTGAGCGGATCTTCAGGGGTTCGTCTCTCCCGGTATTGGGGGTGAGGTCGCGCTGTGTCTAGGAGAGCCATTACACGAAGACCTTAGCCAAGGCAGGAGATTTACTGGTAGGTATTCCAGTAGTATCTCAGGGTGTTCTGGGCTACACTCCGACACGACTTGCACCGCTTTTGGGGGTCTGACTTTTACCAACCCCCTAGGCCCGCCATGCGATGCTCATAGACGAACGGACCGGACTGTACGGATATTGTCACTGACAGGCTCAGTAGGGTGTCAGGATGAGTTCGCTCATCGACGTCCCTTTTAGTCAATAGCTGGTGGCCCGTCACGTATTGGCTTATACCTCTGACGTGCTAGTGGTTAAATCCACAGCCATAGTATTGACGAGTCTTTAGAGTCCACCACACTTTCAGTTACTCAATCTTTCGGGCGAAACGCTGTAGAGGCCGTATGGAGATATGGCAGGGTTCGATCAGATACGTGCGGTATTGCACGGATCAGGATCGGACGGTATGTACTAGAGGCCGTATGGTTATATGGCAGCGTTCGATCAGATACGTGCGGTATTGCACGGATCAGGATCGGACGGATATTACTAGCCGGCTTTGGTTTAAGCCGGATCCTAGTATAGTACAGTGTAGATTTTGTCTCATTGCATTTGTATCCGGACGGAATACAGATGCGGGTGTGTATGCACAGTATCGGGGTTTTCCTGTAATTTATTACGGGACCAGTTTTCTGGAGTTGCCAGTTTGCATTCCGTTCCGGCCGGTTTTTCTTTGTTCTTTCCCGGCCGGACTTTTCCGATGGAGGGACTAATTTGCAATTGTGCAAATTGGTTTTTGTGGAGGGGTTTTCTTGCAAATGTATTATTTATGATAGCATCTTTTTGATACCATTCTTATCTATCATCATCACTTGCTTTTTGAGATTAGAAGTGATTAGAGTTTGATGTGAGATGGTTATGATGATGTTTTGGATGTGGTCACCACTTGTGCTCCTACCATCACCTCCCTTCATGCTTCATATTCTTTCCTCCACCATTTCTAAGATGAGAGGTTTTCATTTGAAAAGAGAGAAGAAAAATGAGAGGATCATTTTCATTCTTGGAGAGGGAAAATTTGTTCATCTCATTTCATGCTAGAAAAATGCAAGCACCATTTTTCTTATCTTGATTCCTCCATCATCTACAAATGGCAACAAACCCCAAATGAGACATAGGTTCTACACTACACATTCTACAGCAAATCTTGGACGCGTCGACTCGCCAGCTTCGCGTCCGAGTTGCCTCGGTATTGAGGTGGGAGCCCGTAAAAGATGCAGGGGATGTGGTGCCCTTCCGGCGAAGAGGCGACAACGAGGAGATGAAGGACGAAGCATCCGCGGGAGATCGGAGTGGAGACGAAGACCGAAGGACTCGGATCATTCGGTATATCTCTTCCCTTTCTTCTTGTTAGCTAGACTAGTTAATGGTTACGATCCGGGGTTTAGTGCGCGGTGGTGCCGGTTTGCTAAGTCCGCAAAATTAAAGTTTATCACCGTTTCCGCATTTGGCCGTCGGATTGACGGCCGGGGCGCCGACGTGCACTTACAGTACGAGGAATCATTCCTGGCATGTGTAGACTTAGGACCGCATACATCACTATGTATCAGTCCCAAGAGTTCAGTAGCTCTTTCTCCGTGTCCAGTAAACAGAGTTTTGGTCATTTTACCTTTGAGACATGACTGGAAAGTTTCATAAGATGTAAATTCAAACGGATTTAAATATCCATTTTTATGCAACTTAGCTAGTCTTGTCGCATTGATATAACCTAGTCTACAATGCCACAAGAAGGCTTCGTTCATTTCTAAACTTTTCCTCTTGTGTGTGTTCTGTACGTTTAGAACTGTAGTTTGATTTAGAACGTATATACCATTACTTAACGTACCGAACCCAATCAACACTTGATTTTGGAAAATGTTCATAACATTATCCTCCAATACAAAGTTATATCCTTCTTTATGCAACAAAAAAACTTATATAATATTGCACATCATATTTGGTACGTAATAACAGTCGTTCAGAATCATTGTATTACCATTTGGTAATACTAGGTGATATTCGCCAACTGCTTTGGCTGTAACAATTGCCCCATTCCCTACTTTTAGAGACATACCACCCTTTCCTAGTTCTCTACCTCTTCTTACTCCATATAAAAAATTACAGACGTGGGATTCTGATTCAGTCCAATACCCAGGAAGTAGATCAAACTGAGAAACAGTTCTCGGTAACGAACACACTTGAAGAAGATGCATCAGCACGCTTCTTCTTCGTTCGGGTTGCATGGGAATCCTGATATTCCCCTATTCCTTGCTCTGACTTATGACAATCATAAGAAAAAGCGGAACTAATGTTCCCCAGCTCAGTATAATAAGCGGGTTCGATCAATACATCCATATTATTATCTTGATTAAGGCGTGTCATTGGTCTCTACCTGGAGAGAAAGAGAGAGAAGGAAACGCAATAGCGTGCGCTCTTTGCAAGATTAGATTGGTTATTATCTTATCTAATTAGGATGGCTCCCACTTCTTTTTTATCAAATCTTCGTTCAAACCATAAAAGGTAAGATTAGCCGGGATTAATTACACCCTACATGTTCGCCAATCGGTCAGCCAGGCAGGTATTGGTACTCCGAGGAAGTCTCCACATGCTTTCGCATGGAACTAATTAAATAACCTCATTTCCGCAGAAGCATAACCCCATTAACACCTTTCTTAGACACCTATTGGATCGGCTAATTGTAAAGTGGAAAACTCTCCCAGGAGTAACTTTTACTCACAGTGGGTATCGGGATCCAACTATCTAATAGAAGGTATGCAATCTCATTGCAAATTTCAACACTTGAAATTCCCAATATCTTTTTTTACCCCCAGCGACTTATGACGTTGGCTATGATCAACAAATCATAAGCGCTAGCAAAGTTCGACTCGTCATTTCGTGATTGAATTAAACCCACCCGTACGACCCTTGGCTAAGGTCGAAAAAGCCGTACGACTACCCTAATCCAATCACATCACATGGGGCAGATAAGCACTAATCAGCTACCGTACACTGCGTCTTGGCAATGGTCAACAAACGCAGCACGAATACTAAATAGCACTTATATGAAATGACGGAGGGCTACGACTGGTTTTGATGAAAATCTTTAACGTAATGAACTTGATATCGTTGTAGAATCTAATGATTTGAAAAGGAGTGTTTTTTTGTAGATTTTTCTAGTTTCGCTAAAGAGGTCACTCCTGGTGAAGGGATCTCGGCTCTTTCCTCATCGAATGAGGTGCTGGATATTCATCAAGGAATACCACTATGCAAAGCAAGAACTAGAGAAGCTATAAAAACAAAACCGAGTGTGTTGTAGAATTTGCTAGTTTTGCTAAAGAGGTCGCTCCCGGTGAAGGGATCTCGGTTCTTTCCTCATCGAATGAGGTGCTGGATATTCATCAAGGAATACCACTATGCAAAGCAAGAACTAGAGCTACCTTTTTTTAAAAATTTTGATTCTACAACATCTTTAGGTTTCTTTTCTTTCCATTAATCTCATTAATGAAGTCCCATCATTTATGTTTCCCTAAACATCACAGAAAAGAAACGAAAATAGAACGTACGCTTATGCCATCCGCATTCGCCACGGGGTCCCGTCATGCACCGTTAGGTTACTTAACTAACGGCAGAGCGGGGGCTGGACTAGCGCGGGTGAAAAAAAAAGCAACGTTTATTATATATATCATATATATATAGCATTCGTCTCATACAGTTATATGATCACATCATAGAACACAAGCAGCAGAAGTCAATATATGAAATATTGGATATACTAGGAGGTCTGTGTTTTAAATTCAGCCAGTAATGAAAAACACGGATTCCATGGTGGTGATGAATAGCCAAACCCACATCTCTAGACCCCTACGAGAGCGGCCAGCAACCCTGCCAATTCTAGAGTTAGGAGACCCGTTCTGGACTCCTCGAGATGGTCTCCCACTGGACTCTAAAACCCGATTACTTGTGCTCCCCACCTTGGGTCTATCCTAATGCGGAAAAGTAAATAATATACATCAATGGTGACATCATCCTAAACCCAGAAGTGTCCCAATAAAAGAATATTACATACAACATTTTTACATGAATGAAAATGAAAAACTCTCATCTCACGCAAAAAAACCCCGGCTATTCAATCACGATGATCCAATATTACATATCACAGCAACACATAAACATCTCATGTCATCAACATAAGTAAATATGCGTATCTCGAATGTCGTTGACATATAGCAATGAGATTGGGGATACCCTACATATTACACTTACCGTCGCAAAAAAGAAACGAAAAACTACAATATTTAGAATCCTCATTTTCCTTAGACATCATAAACCCGGAATATCTCATATGCCGAATTTCATGCCTAACCTATAAACCTTGCATTTTAGTCTCAAATCGAAAACACTTTTCAATAACTTAGTCGGGTAATTCAACAAGATTCCCGACTACTTGATCGAATACTCGTCGGGAACTTTAGTAGATGGCCGCACCCCGATGCCATCGACGAAGTGCACCTAGGCGGAACACCGTGGCCGCGAGCACCCGAATGGTTGCTATTGGCAACGGGGTTCTCCAACAGTCACTTGGTTGGGGCTATGGGGCATGGCTATCTAGCAAAGTTATCCGGCGAGTATTCACATACTATACGAGATTGCGACGGAGTTTTGATCCGAATCGAAACTCCGTGGCAATCGATCAATAGAGACTAAATTGATAGATTTACAATTACAAACTAGTTTTCACAAAACTAATTAACTATGGATTCCAAGTATTGTATCACATATCAAACTTAAACCCGAAATGACTTTAAAACACGACTACAAAACACTCCGAATAACCCTAATAGAAAATTTAACATCATATGCAAAATGGGCTAAACAAACATAACCTGAAACCCTAATTCCAACACATCAGAACACCAAAAATATTCGAGCCAAAAAAATGCAGGGGGGGCCGGCCAGGCGGGTTATATTGGATTTCTCACCGGTTCATTTTTGGAATTTTGGCCTCGAATTTCTCTGGTGTTCTAGTTACATCACATGTAAGCTTTTGCAGTTGTTTAAAAAATTTTCAGAGACCGTTTTAAAATTGACAGAAACTAGTTTTTAGGGTTTGCAGTTTTGGAGTTGTTTCGGTTTCGTAGTTTTACAAACATAGTCTAATCTTCTAGCTTTGGCTCTGATACTATGAAAGTCTACCCTCGCACCACCCGAAGGTTTTCACAAGCATCTAGCATGCTATTTAAAAAATTTGGGGTGCTAAGCTAGACTAACCTAGAATCTAAACTAGATGATTAGGGTTTATATGTTGATATCAGAAACTTTACACTAAGAGAAAGAAACTACAACCTTTGAAGACCGAGTCCTTCTCTTTAAAAGCTCCGGGTTGTAGTCCCTACGACTCCACAAGGCTCCACTTGAAGATTGAACAAGCTTCCTTTTGCGATCTTCGCGTCGAAGATGATCCACCCGAAGCTCCGCTAATCCAAGCTACCTCTTCACTAAACTCTTTAGTGAAGCAAACACACTATACTTAAGTGCTAATCAAGTGTAGGATAGTGAAGTAGGGGTTTTGTTTGCTCACTAGGGTTCTCACAAGCCCTAGAATTCACAACTCATGTGAGTGTTAGGGCTTGGAGGAGATGAGGAGGAAGATGAAGAGAGCTAGAGAGAAAAGTTTTCATGTGAGGAAAAATCACATGTGTAGAAACCCAAGTGTAGAATGGCTTAACAAATAGCTCACTCATTGAAGCATGGAATAGCATCCAATATAATATAGCAACCATGCTTCTATAGTGATACCAAATGAATAAAGAAATATCAAAGCCATGCATCACCCCATTCGTCATTTTCCACCTCATCATTTCCATTTCCAATAAATAGAAAATCAACCATGCTTCATTATATATATATATCATATATATATTAATATATATAAACAAAATAATTAGTGAGCAATAATATTAGTTAATATATAATTATATCAAATATACATATAAATATTATTATGAAATCAACACTTGATTCAATAATCCGGTTATATCACATATAACCTACTAATATCATTTATCTGTATATCACATTATCAAATCAACACTTGATCCGATAATCCGGTTATATCTTATATAACCTGACCGATAACAAATAACCGCCATATTATAATACGGTATCTCATACTCGTATTTAATCAGGCCTCCGCACATATCAACATATGTGCCCTACTTCATTTCGCTTGAATTAGGAAACCTATGTGTGGGACTCTAAAGACTCGTCAATACGCCAGCAGTAGGTGATGATCACATCAGTCACCCATAAGCCGTCAGCGGTACTAGCTGGACGTAACGGCTACCCAGGTATTGAGCGAATAAAAGATCAACAAGCAAGCTTGTCCAAACTCCCATGAAGCCTATAAGTAACACTTACCGTACAGTCCAGTCTCTTTGTCTGATATGTTGCATATCGAGTCTAGGGGTGGAATCGTCAGACCCCAATAACTAGATAAGTCATGCCGATTTATGGCTCATAACGGTTCGAGAAACTACTGATAACACTTACCAGTAAATCTCATCAGCCCTGGCCAGGGACTTACTGTTATAGCCAATTGAGCATAGCGCAACATCAACTCCCAATACCGGGTGAGACGAAACCTCTCCTATCGCTTACTGCCTCCATGTGATTCGGGACTGTACCCAAAATCCACCTGTTTGCACGTGTCGGGACCCGGTTCTTGTTCACGGAGCAAAGTGCCACACAGAACAAAGTGCCACACCAATTGTCATACCAAGAGGGCAGGGGCCATCTCTTGAATCTGTGGGGGCCACCTCTAGAGTCCGTGGGACCCACTGTAGAACAATAGGGAATCTTCGGAACACATTCCGAAAGAGGACCGGACTGCATTATAAATATAATGATACCACCCTCAATTACAGAGGCGCCTTTTAAGTGAACTGGAACTACAGGAGCTTGAGAACTCCCTAGTTAAGCATGCTCGGGCCAGGAAAGTCTTAGGATGGGTGACCTACTGGGAAGTGGCCCCTGGTCGGGTCCGGTTCACCCTAAAGGGAAAAACTGTGAGGTTTCGGCCAAAGCGGACAATACCATCTGTACTGGGGCATGGGGCGTTACAGCACGACTCCTTTGACCTGTGGTAGGGAGGAAATCAAAGCATAGTGGGAACTACACAAGACACTATGACGATCTCGGGTCTACAGACTAACCTGTACCAGTGTCACCAGAGAACTGCTATCTGACGATAGGTATAGTACCAACTAGGAGTTTTTGGCGAGTCCTGTTCAGTGTACTTATTCTCTAATGAACACCCATATACAATCTTTGATGTCGAACACCAATGGTCATGGGATCAACCATCGCCCTATACAGGGTCAAGAAACGTACACATTAGTCTACTCTGGAATATCGATGCCCTGTCTCGATACTCTCTCGACTAGGAACAATTAAAGGATGTGCTTGTGGACTACACAAGTCCCAGTTGTATGATCCACATCATAGTCCTGGTAGTCAAGCAAACATCCTAAAGGTTTTATCAACATGTATCAGAGAGACAGTATAATAATACAAGTGTATATGTTAAGATACAAAGTAACCAGATAGCATATATCATGTCGAGCAAGAAAGTGCTCTATATATATGTCCAAGCATCCACTATATCATACAATAATAGCCTCTAGGGCATACATATTCCTAAAAATAACTTCACGGGGTAATGACCTACCCCTCACATACACACATGTTTACATAGCACGATGTCCCTTGAGCTTACTTTTGTTACAATATTACATTGAAATACAATGAACAATAAAAACCCGGTTTTCTTTGAATTGTATTATCAAAACTCTTTGCGATTATACTTCTACAACTCATTTGGGGAACCTACTATTGGATGGTGCAGATTATCGCACATCCTAGGGCTAGTATAGCGAGATGCAGACCTCCTCATGGAGCATTCGGTCTCGAAAAATTTTAATACGATTTTAAAGGAAAAAAAACGAGATTTTCTAATTAATAATAAAATTAATTTTTAATAATTATATAAATATTATTAAACCACATATTTTCAAGATATAATAAAATTCCAGGTTTTCTAAAAAATAAAAGAATGACAAGTTTTATTAAAATACCTTCAAGTATCCAAAAGTCAAGCTTTACAGTAAAATACCTTGAACTATTCAAGCTAAGTTAATATTCACTAAAGTACCTCAATTCTTTAAATACACATCTATGGAAACCCTAAAGAATATAAATAATTTACTCAAGGTTTATTTTGAAAGTATATAAAATATTTTTCATAAAACCCCCTCGAGTTATATAAAATTACATTTAAGGACTTTAGTAAATATAGGTTTAAGAGAGATCATTTCTCTTGAGTCTTAGGGAGCCGGAGAAAGTGAGTGCTTTCCTATTTAAGGTAGAAAAACTTAACGGAGCAATCAATGGTAATTGTCTTGGAAAAAGATACAAATCCTGCCGTCCATGTGCAACAGTTACCGATAACGCCCGAATATAATTCAGGATCCAAATCAGTTCTAAATGTCTGACTCAAGTCGGAGTCTAAGTCAAGGTTGAATTCAATCTAAACTCAATCCAATTCAAACATGAATCCAAACTCAACATGTATACTTGAACCTGAACCTGAATACCAGAACAAGATCAATATGCAAACATGACTTGACTTAACCGAACCATGGCTATAACTTGACTTGATTACATGACTACTTGTTTACATCCTGAACCTGATTACATGAACAACTTGTATCCATGGTCTCGGCAAGTCTGATAACTATAATTCAATACAAATACATTACGGGGTTAATGGGGTAGATTGGTACCGAATGTATTAAAAGTGGCATGATGATGGACACTAAAAGACACTTACATGAACCCTCGTGCCGTTGTCCCGTGGGTTTTGACGAGGCCTTGTACTTACATGTTACTATAGTCCACGGCATAGTTAGACTCCTCTCGTATACACTAATACATTCTGTACCAAGCTACAAACAACTACGTTAGTATAACAAACATATACCTGTATAATTACCAGTTCTTTTTCTTTACTTGTTCTATTCCATTCTTACTTTTGGGACTTACCGAGCGTTTGTTCGCTGACGACATTCCTGTCTCCTTCTTTCTTTGGAATGTTCGTCAGGAGGACCGGACTCTTAGGAGATCGAGCCCAGTCAGGATGACTTGAACCAGTTCACAGAGCAACCAAACTTCTAGCTTTTCCTTGTACTTACATTTCATTTATATGCCACTGTTTAGGTATTGCTTTTATCATTGTACATTTCCTTTTCAAATCAGTTGTATTGTAAAAATGAATGTTAATAAAAGTTGCTGTTTACATTATATCTCTTGTTATTTCTTGTGCATTTTTTATATATTGCTTATTTACGCTTAACGTGTTTACTTCTGAGTAAATACGTCGCGTGCCCGCCACGTTTCCTTCCTCGTACACTGGGAAGCAGGGCGTGACAGGTTTTGTTGGCGGCCCATGCAGGTCAGTTCTGCATGGAATCCTAAGCAATATATCACAAGAAGTATAAGATCCAGCAACTATACATTCTTTACATTTCAAATTCCTTGAATCTATTCTAACCTTTCTTTTTCCATCAAGGTCATGGATTCTCCCAACAATACGAGCACCAACGTCAATGGAAACACTCCACCTCCTACTCCACCACCACCACCTACCGTTGCAGCTCCCATCAACGAGCAAACGGTATTGCTTGAGACGATCAAGAGCTTCTTGGAGAGTCAGCAGTAACAAACTGCTATCCTCATGCACCGTACAGAGACCGAAGCACCCGAAGTCAAGCAATTCCGGGATTTGCATCCGAAAAATTTCTCTGGGAAAGAGAGCCCCATGGAGGCAGAAGAATGGGCTCAGTCAATAGAAGATGACTTGGCAGCAGCACAAGTGCCAGAGATTGCTTGGATGAGAGTTGCAAAGCTGCAACTAACAGATAACGCCAGAGTCTGGTGGAAGGCTGAAGAAAGCCGACTCGCCCAACTCATTGAATGGAGGACATTTCGTGATATGTTCGACGCAAAATATTTCCCCGAGATTGCCCGTTTCAATATAGAACACCAGTTCATCCACTTACACCAAGGTTCAATGTGGAACAAATCTGTAGATGAATACGATGCTGAGTTTACTATGCTTTGCAGGTAAGATATGTCTCAATATTCAAATTTCCTGATATCACATACTACACTGCTAACACAAGGTCGTAACAGGTTTGCGGCACACCTTATCCCGACTGCTGAGATCAGGGCGCAAAGATTTCAGTATGGGTTGGACCCGAAGATCCAAGCTGCATTAGCTACAGGGGATTTCCCAACCCATGATCTTGCTCTGACGGCTGCCTGATGCTACGAAGCAGTTGTGAAGAAGAAGGGCAGATCTCAGACTGCTGGTATGAAACGCCCTGCCACTCAGATGGCAAGAGGAGCCTCTTCCAGGCCTCCTTTTGAACCCAGGAGACCGAGAGTAACTTTTAACCAGCCCAGTCCAGACTTTTGCTTCTACTGCAAGAGGAATGGACACCTGGCGAAGGACTACAGGCGTGCGAATGGCCTGTGCTTAGTTTGTGGCACGTCCACTCACGCCATTAGAGCTTGCCCACATTGTCTCAACCCAGCTTCTGCACCCCGACCGGCGATCACTTTTCCGCAGCGGCCAGCTATTCAGGCTCCTGCACCTCATCTTGCTCTCCATGCTCCATGTCCACATAGATCTCCTGCACAGCCTCCTCGTCAATTTCATCAGGCCCAGAGGAACATGCCTCAAGGGCAGAGGAATATGCCTCAGGGACAGAGGAATGTGCCTCCAGCAAGGAGGAATGTACCCCGGCGTCAGGCTTTCACCATGACCGTTGAGGAAGCCGAAGCCACTGGCCAAGTTATTACTGGTACTATACTAGTAGCCACTCTTCCTGCACTAGCACTGTTCGACACTTGAGCGTCACACTGATTCTTGTCCCAACGTTTTGTGAGAACACATGCGATTCCCATGAAGCCACTCATTTCAAGCTGGAATGTCAGTTCCGGTAATAGATTTTTGAAGGAAACTATGGGATTGGATCAGTGTCCAGTTGTAGTTTGCGGAAGAGAATTCTGCGTGAATTTCAAAATACTGGACATCCCAAACATCGATATTGTGTTGGGAATGGACTGGCTGGGAGTTTTCTATGCTACGATTAACTGCCGTCAAAAGAGGGTAGTATTTGAGATACCGGATCACCCAGTCTTTTACTTCAAGAGTGGAGACAGAACCTTGGAGCCAGGTATCTTCCGTGCCAAGCCGAAGGATGTAGAAGTATTTACTCTACCAGCGGAAGAAGAAAAGCCAGAGGTAGTTCGAGAGCTCGAGGATGTGTTTCCTGAAGATATAACAGGTTTGCTTCCCGATCGAGCTCTTGAATTCAGCATTGACTTACTACTTGGTGCACGGACGGTGATCAAAGCTCCGTACCGATTAAGTCCAGAAGGATTGAAGGAGATCCGTACTCAGTTGGATTCGTCCCAGTACTTCAAGTTGGGGATCTCCAGTTTTGCTCGTGAAGAAGAAAGAAGGTTCATACAGAATGTGTATAGATTACCGAGATCTGAACGAAGTGACGATTAAGAACAAGTATCCACTACCGCGCATCGACGATCTGTTCGACCAGCTAAGTGGGTCTTGCGTATTTTCAAATCTAGATCTTCGTTCGGATTATCATCAGGTGAAGGTCAAAGAGTCTGATATTCCTAAAACGGCGTTCAGGACTCGCTATGGTCATTACGAATACCTTGTGATGCCATTTGGAGTGACCAATGCACCTGCTATATTTATGAATCTGGTGAACCAAGTTTTTCGAGAGTACTTAGACACGTTCGTTGTTATTTTTATCGAAGACATCCTGGTGTGTTCAAAGAATCAGAAAGAGCACGCTGAGCGTTTGCGGATTGTCCTAGAGACATTGCGACAGCATCAACTCTATGCCAAGTACATCAAGTGCGAATTTTGGCTAGATCAAGTCGGATTTCTCGGACATATTGTTTCGGGCGAAGGAATCTCAGTAGATCCAGCTAAAGTGTCAGCTATCAGCGAATGGCCGACACCAAAGACGGTGAAGGATATTCGAAGTTTCTTGGGTTTAGCATGATACTACCGAAGATTCATTGAAGGTTTTTTGAGGATTGCAGCACCCCTGACCAAGCTCACACGTAAATATGAAGCGTTCGTGTGGTCAGAAGCATGTGAACA
This sequence comes from Agapanthus africanus, assembly GCA_030015575.1. Taxonomy (NCBI): domain Eukaryota; kingdom Viridiplantae; phylum Streptophyta; class Magnoliopsida; order Asparagales; family Amaryllidaceae; genus Agapanthus; species Agapanthus africanus. The sequence goes on from CM057342.1 coordinate 300,505,072, forward strand.
AGCTTTTATAGAACTCAAGTCAAGATTGACATCAGCTCCTATTCTCGTAATACCGGATCTATCTGGAGGTTTCGTCGTACATTGTGATGCGTCCGATAAGAGATTATGACGTGTTCTACACCAGCATAGAAATGTTGTAGCTTTTGCATCAAGACAACTGAAAGTTCATTAGCGCAACTATCCAACACATGACTTGGAGTTGGCAACCGTTATCTTTGCACTTAAGATTTGGCGCCACTATCTTCTTGGAGAATGCGTGGATATATACACGGACCACAAAAGTCTGAAGTATGTATTTATTCAGAAGGAATTAAACACGCGACAGAGAAGATGGCTAGAACTCATGGTGGACTTCGACATCCACCTACAATATCATCCAGGGAAGCTAAATGTAATTACTGATGTACTTAGCCGTCAGCCGTTATCAATGAATCATACCACACAGTGGAAGCTTCAGCAGGAATTTCACGGGAAGGAGATCGAGGTAGTTATGCCAGGTAATGCTTCAGAGTTGATGAACTTACAAGTTTAGTCTACTATTGTCAATCAGATCAAGGCAGCTCAAGCAAATGATGCCAAGCTGTAAAAGATCCGAGAACAGGTAGAAAGTGGACTTCAAACATACTTCATCATCCACGAAGATGAATCCTTGATATATGGAAGTAGATTGTGTGTACCACAAGGTCCTGTTCGAGAAGAGTTGATGAAAGAAGCTCACAGCTCTCCTTACTCGGTACACCCCGGTGGTACCAAAATATATAAGGATCTACGGCAACACTACTGGTGGCATGGAATGAAGCATGAAGCAGCCAGAAGCATAGCCAAGTGTTTGGTGTGTCAGCAAGTAAAGGCTGAACATCATAGAACTGCTGGTCTACTTCAACCGTTATCTATCCCAAAATGGAAATGGCAACATATTACCATGGACTTCGTGACTGCTCTTCCTCACAGCACAAAAGGTAACGACGCAGTATGGGTTATTGTGGACCGACTCACAAAGTCGGCTAACTTTATTCCCTTTCGAGTTGGTCAATCTACCGAGATGTTAGCAAAGAAGTACATGGAGGTAAGCATGAATCTAAAGTAAGATTTAACCTCAAAGTGTACTATTTTTGATACCCATGAACTCATGCAGGAGATCGCGAGATTATATGGAGTACCAGTTTGCATCGTCTCCGATCGTGACACCAGATTCCGATCACAGTTTTGGCAGAGTCTGCAAGCTAGCCTGGGAACGAGTCTGAACTTCAGCATAGCTTACCATCCACAAACGGACGAACAGTCTGAGCGAACAATTCAGATTCTGAAGGACATGCTAAGAGCTTATATGTTAGACTTCAGAGGTTCGTGGGAAGATCACCTACACCTTGTAGAGTTTTCATACAACAACAGCTAACAGGCGAGCATTAGAATGGCACCATTTGCAGCTCTCTATGGAAGGAAGTGTCGTTCACCACTAAGTTGGAACGACATCGGAGATCGTGGCAACTGTGGACGTTGTTCACATGATCTGGGAAAGAATGCACATAGGTCAAGACCGACAGAAGTATTTGGCTGATGCAAAACGCCGACATTTGGAGTTCCAACCTGGAGATCATGTTTTCTTAAAGATCTCTCCAAACCGACGAGTACTTCACTTTGGAAAGAGGGATAAGCTCAGTCCAAGATATATAGGACCGTTCGACATTCTCGAACGAGTCGGAGAAGTGACATACTGTTTGGCACTACCACCCTCATTGGAAGGAGTGCACAACATGTTCCACATATCCCAGGTTTGAAGATATGTGAGCGACCCCAGCTACATCCTTGATCACTCCGAGCTGACGGTACAGACGGACCTAACTTGCGAGCAACAACCCGTTGAGATCCTGGATAGAAAGGTGAAGACACCGTGGAACAAGGAAGTAAACTTGGTACGAGTGATGTGGAGAAAAGATTCACCAGGAGAATCAATGTGGGAACGAGAAGATGGCATGCATGCAAAATACCCTTTCTTATTTGTAAACTAGTCCTTATGTAATAATAAGTTTCGAGGACGAAATTTTTATAAGGAGGGTAGAATGTATTGACTCTGATTTTACTGTACGAAAATGTTTAAGTTAATGTACAGAAAGGAGTTTACAAGCTTGAGTACACTTTATAAGTTAATTTTTGTTAAGAACAACAAGAAATAACTTGTAGCTCATTGGTAAAGCCTTGCACTGCTGTGACGTAGCCCCCGTGTTCGAATCCCATCAGACACATTATAGTTTTTCCTGAATTTTCTTTTAAACTTTTTGGAAGCGCAACATTTTACACGTGCACTGCACATAGAAATGAAAAGACAGAAAAACAAACATGTGCATATTGATATAAACACAGAGTTGGACACGTAGCCAAGATCCGACGGCTCCCCTCACACATTGGACTGGCGAGATTGCCCAAGGGGCCGGTGTCGATGGTCAACCCGTAGTCAATGGTGCCCGGGCTTTGCACAAGTGAGTCTTCCCCTACCCCCATCACCCCTGCACTGTTTGATTTTCCTGAAATTAAACAGAGACTTCAATTTCACCTTAAAATCAAATTTAAATGGATTTTAATTCATTCTTTCAATTCCAAATCCTAATTCCATACTATAAATACAACTCCATACCCTAGCCCTTCCTCATTCTGAAAATTCTAGCCAAAACTATCTCATTTTCTCAAGCACAAGAAGAGTACAATTGGAGTTAGCCAAAGACCAACTTCCGGCGAAGAATCGAGGATATTCCAGCGACCCCGTGACACCACGATGACTAATACCTCTTCTTCTACCTCCTCTTCACCCATCTAGCTTGTAAGTCCCTTCCCATCCTCATTCTCTTTCTCTAAAAATCTTTTTTTCAAAACATGTCAGTAAGTGGAGTTAACACCGACTTTTGATTCTAAAACCTTGAAATCACACTTTTCTAAATCATTGTGCATCCATATTCTAACCCTATGTTTATAATTACATAACTAATATTTAGAACAACTTTCACCCTAAAATATCATGAAATATAACCTTAAATTAACTTTTACGCTAAAATACCATGAACTTCATATATTCGTCTTTTAGTTTTTTTGATAATTGTACCTTTAGAAAACTTCACGGGGTAATGACCTACCCCTCACATACACACATGTTTACATAGCACGATGTCCCTTGAGCTTTACTTTTGTTACAATATTACATTGAAATACATGAACTATAAAAACCCGGATTTATTTGAATTGTATTATCAAAACTCTTTGCGATTATACTTCTACAACCCATTTGGGGAACCCACTATTGGATGATGCGGATTATCGCACATCCTAGGGCTAGTAGAGCGAGATGCATACCTCCTCACGGAGCATTCGGTCTCGAAAAAAATTTTAATACGATTTTTAAGAAAAAGAAACGATATTTTCTAATTAATAATAAAATTAATTTTTAATAATTATATAAATATTATTAAACGACATATTTTCAAGATATAATAAAATTCCATGTTTTCTAAAAAATAAAAGAATGACAAGTTTCATCAAAATACCTTCAAGTATCCAAAAGTCGAGCTTTACAGTAAAATACCTTGAACTATTCAAGCTAAGTTAATATTCACTAAAATACCTCAATTCTTTAAATACACATCTATGGAAACCCTGAAGAATATAAATAAATTACTCGAGATTTATTTTGAAAGTATATAAAATATTTTTCATAAAACCCCCTCAAGTTATATAAAATTACATTTAAGGACTTTAGTAAATAAAGGTTTAAACGAGATCAATTCTCTTGAGCCTTAGGGAGCCGGAGAAAGTGAGTGCTTGCCTATTTAAGGTAGAAAAACTTAATGGAGCTATCAATGGTAATTGTCTTGAAAAAAGATACAAATCCTGCCGTCCATGTGCAGCAGTTACCGATAACGCCCGAATATAATTCAGGATCTAAATCAGTTCTAAATGTCCGACTCAAGTCTGAGTCTAAATCAAGCTTGAATTCAATCCAAACTCAATCCAATTCAAAAATGAATCCAAACTCAACACGTATACTTGAACCTGAACCTGAATACCAGAACAAGATCAACATGCAAACATGACTTGACTTGATCGAACCATGGCTATAACTTGACTTGATTACATGACGACTTGTTTATATCCTGAACCTGATTACATGAAAAACTTGTATCCATGGTCTCAGCAAGTTTGATAACTATAATTCAATACAATACATTACGGGGTTTAAAGGGGTAGATTGGTACGGAATGTATTAAAAGTGGCATGATGATGGACACTAAAAGACACCTACATGAACTCTCGTGCCATTGTCCCGTGAGTTTTGACGGGGCTGTGTACTTACATGTTACCATAGTCCACAGGATAGTTGGACTCCTCTCGTATACATTGATATATTCTGTACCAAGCTACAAACAACTACTTTAGTATTACAAACATATACATGCTTAATTACCAGTTCTTTCTATTTACTTGTTCTATTCCATTCTTACTTTTGGGACTTACTGAGCGCTAGTTCGCTGACGACATTCCCGTCTCCTTCTTTCTTTGGAATATTCGTCAGGAGGATCAGACTCTCAGGAGATCGAGCCCAGTCAGGACGACTTGAACTAGTTCACAGAGCAGCGGACTTCTAGCTTTTCCTTGTACTTACTTTTCATTTATATGCCATTGTTTAGGCATTGCTTTTATCATTGTACATTTCCTTTTCAAATTAGTTGTATTGTAAAAATGAATGTTAATAAAATTTTCTGTTTACATTACATCTCTTGTCATTTCTTGTGCATTTTTTAATATATTGCTTATTTACGCTTAACGTATTTACTTCTGAGTAAATACGTCGCGTGCCGGCCACGTCTCCTTCCTCATACACTGGGAAGTAGGGCGTAACACATAATCAGTGGGAGCGGTGGAAAGGTGTGCAAATAGCTTAAGTCCATTCGTTGACTAAAGCAGGTATCGTGGAGACGGATTATCTGTTTTGATGTGACAGTCAAAGTGTATGACTTCATCAAAATTATAGATGGACCTAGAATTTGTAAGAAGGCAGTAGAAAGTATTGACGTATTTCTCATATTGTATATCGATGACATCCTCTTGATAGGAAATGACATTCTTATGCAACAGTTCGGTCAAACTATGGTTGTCACATTAGTTTCTCTATATATGACTTGGGCAATATATCAATCGATCTGGGGACTAGATCTATAAAGAAAGATCTAGATGGATTTTTGGGATTGTCCCAATTTGGATAATCTGACACCATTCTAAAGGGGTTTAGAATGGACGACTCCTAGGACGGTAGTGTACCCGCATAAAAAAGAGTCGCCCTCTCTAAAGAGATGTCTTCTAGGCCGATGAGGAGAGGAACTCGCATGAATGACATTATACATGTTATGGTAGTAACGTCAATCGTGCGATATAATATACTAGACCAGATGTAGTTTATGCAATTGCTATAGTAAGCAAATATCAGTCCAATCCTGGAGACATAGGATAGCAGTAAAGAACATATGAGGATGTTCTTGGTGTATTGTAATAGCAGCCTCTAATTGGAGGTGGTTACCGATTTCGGCTTCTAAGGTGACATAGATGACAGAGTGTCTGTCGTGGGTGATAAGTTTACCCTCTTCCGAGGAGCACTATATTGGAATGGGTTCCAAGCAGGATACTGAAATAGACATGACACTGGATGATGAGCATGACACAGTGGGAGGATACAGTCTAAGAAGTTATTTAGATAAATAAGTTCATATATGAACTTGGTTCCATCAGCTATCCTACCAAATTTTAAGGCAGGGATCGCTCGATTCGGGAGATAATTGATCTCCACGAGATTAAGATAAAGAAAGAAGAAGTTAGAAACATTGTAGCAGATCTACTCACTAAGGCTGTTTCTCAAATATGGTTTCCGAAACTTCTATTAGAGAAGTTGGGTATGCGATATGTTGAAGATTCACGATGTCGTGCTTTTGAAAGGATATGGTCAATATCGGATATGTCGGTTTTTCGTTAAAAAGTAATGCACGACGTGATTCTCAAGTTATAAAAATACCGCAAGTGCACGGTGCGTTGATGCAAGCTGGCAAGTACGGGTCGATCCACAGGAAGTGGATATCACGACATTCTTTTGAGTTAGAAAACAAGGGTTTTGAGTTGAATTTGTCACGTTTTATACAAATTAAATAACGAAGTGATAAAGTGATATTTGGGGAAAAACTTAAGCTTAGGTTTAGTAAGTTGAAATATGGCATTACCCCAAACTCTCAATCTTCATTCAAAGCTCATTTCTCATTTCTAATTGACTTAACGAAGCATGCCGCATCTATCCCGATAACACGTGTCGGGATAGGATACGATATCATAATTAGGTTAAAAAGAAACTAGAATATAAGATCTTAAGATGAAATGATCAAGAAATGGGCTAAGTGAATTTAGCAAGCATAGAACATGTGCTTTTATGGCTACATGTTCTATCTAGCTAGTTTTCTACACTTAGCAAAATTTCATTTTCCTTTCAACTTCAATTCTTAACATAACAATATTAAAATGTGAAGAAATAATAGGATATATGTTAAAGGTTGATTTGCAACCATGCAAAACAATATATCCTATAAAGCAAAACACAATAATATTACAAATATTAAGAAAAAAAGTGCAATAAATTAAGAATCAAGAATGAGGGGTTGGAAGGCAAGCCATTCAACAACCTACCTCACCATAACCTAAGCACAAGACTACTCACACATTATATAAAAACACCACTGAATAATTAAAAGAAATAACGATGAAGTAGAGAAGAGGCACAAGAATCAAACTTGAACTCAATGAAGATTTTATTGCAATGACATTCAAATACAAGCAAATGAATTCAACTACCAAAATCTAATCTTGCAAGCTCAAGATAGAGGTTGCAAGACCAGTGGAAGGCAAAGAACTCAGTCTAATCCAAAGAGCTACAAGAATTTTATCAAAATAGTTACAAGTAGTGCAAAAGTTCCCTTTTCCTCATAAACCGATCTGCTATTTATAGAGAATCCAAAATTAGAAGTTGCATGTACCAATGAACTCCTAAAACCACCAGGGGACCACATAACTTGTTCGAATCATTTTACCACTGATATGGCCGCAAATTGCGGCCATAATGGATAAATTTGCGGCCATAGTGTTGAGGATGGGGTCCACCTTTGGTCATCAATCAAATAGTCACTTGGTCATCTCAAGGTAAATGCAATTTTCTGTAATTTACACATGGGTGATTTCTCAGGGTGATGAACAGAGAAGAAATTAAATCAAGTTGCAAAGGTTCATATCACATCAATAATTGTTTACTACTCATTGCCATGCCACTTGCACCCACTTGTAAAAAGGCACCATGATGGTGTTTGCTTACTTGTGCACTTGGTCATGTCTATGTTCACACATGTTCTCGTGTTGGACCAAATCACAAATTCTTTGTGTACACACTTTATTTGTTGCAAACTCTTTTAAATCTTGATCTGCATTCTGTCCCGTTTGCAGTTCCGGCTAAAAAACCTGTCATCTTGTGCATATTGTGTACAACAATCAGTGTTTTCGCTTGCGCACCTGTAATCTGTATAAATGAGCAGACACAGATTAAATAGCACTGTTTATTGAAAAAAATGATAAAAAATGGGATGTGTTAAAATGTAATAAATCGTGCCGAACAAATACCCCCAAACTTGTTTGATCCTAAAAAGGTTTATTGATCTTTAAAAGTTTTGTTGACATGACACAAACTTGTTCTCTTATTTCACAAAACTTATGACACGTGTATGGTGATGTAAAAAGACAGTATATAACTAATAGTTAAAAACAAGAGGGGTTATCGTTTCAGATTTTCAATTTCTAAAATAAGATCTAGTTATTTCAACACAATAAACATGAACCGTCGATATACTGAGACGAGGTTTTCCTACTAACAACTTGACGACAAGGTATATATATATTTTTTGATACAATAAGATAAATGCAGTATAGAAGCAAATATGCAATGCAACTATATGAAAATAAAGGAAAAAGTACAGGAATGAAAGTGCAAAAATGCAGGAAACGTGCAAATGCAACTACATGATATGAACTTATCAACACCCCCAAAATCGAATTAGGCATTGTCCTCAATGCCTTCTGGATTTCCCTTTCCCTTTCCTGCTGCCGCTTGCTTCTTCTTGCGCTGCTTGTTGAGCTGATTCAATCCTGTCCAACTGCTCCTGCATCTTTTGTTGTTTCTTAAGTATGTGGCGGATACTCCGAAACGTCAAGCGCTGCAAGTATTTCTCGTTTTTTGGTTCCGGCTCATTTAGAAGTGCCCCCGTCGAGTCTTCGGGACTTGGATGCTCGCTCGGGTCCTCTCTTGTCCAGTTCTTCTGTTCGTAATGGCTGTCGGTGTATCCTTGTGAAATCCGCTCCAGCTCAACTGGCCAATTTGCGTATGCGGCCGCATAACCATCAAACTCTACCCTCTCCATATAGTATTTTGAAAGGAGGGTCACTAGGACTGGCAGCAGGGGTTTCTTATGGGCGACCCCCCTCCATAATCGTGTTGAACAACTGTGTCACCACATATAAATGGTGATCCTTTTCCATCAAACAGTGCACGATGTGTCCTACTCCAGCCGGAAAAGAAGAGACACGACTTTTACCCCTAATGTTGCGGTTTGCCCACCGGCAGACCGCAAGTATGTTCCTGTACATTTGCGCTGGGTTCAACCCCTTATCCTTCAATTCCATAAAATCCCCCAATAAGGATAGATAAACCGCCAATTCACGCGGTTGCTGATTTCCCGGCCGCATTGGGATGTTGGTAACCCTCGAGATTGTTTCGGGTTGAAAAATTCTACGTCTCCTTCGAAAGAAAAACTCCACATACCCCGATCCGGGTTCACCATTTCTTAACGCCTTATAAAAATCTTCCACTAACTCTCTTATAGCGAAAGATCTTCGCAGTTGTAGATCAAGAAATCCTACCCCCTTTGACAAATTTCCTCGTAGAAATACTGCCCGTAAATTTCTTTGGAAAATATTTCGAAGAAATTATTCTCACATTCAAATGCCACCATCTTCAGATCCAAAATTTTTTTTCCACAGAAATTAAACAAGAAGAGAAGAATTTCTTACAGAGAACAGAAACTTGGTGTCACCGGGGAAGAGCAGGCCGCAATTTGCGGCCTGAATGTGTATTTCGGTGGCTTGATCGGAGAGTTTGGGGCTGAGCTTTGGTGTGAGGGTTAGTTTTGAGGAGAGAGTTGTGAATATTTGGGAAAAACAGAAATGAGGTCTCAGGTTGGTTTGGGGATTGCTTTTAAAAGGCAGTTTGCAAAAAAAAACCTTTCAAAAAGAAATTAAAGAAAAACGCAAATAATTAAAAAAGACTCAAAATGTATATACAGGAAAAAATAACATGGGGATGTGATTTAATCAAGATAACGTGGCTCATGTAAAAACATGAGCTCCCCCGTTTCCGCAGGTAGTTCTAAGAATGGCTTCAGATGTTGGCCATTAACCTTGAAAGTGTTGCCTGAGTGTCGATCTTCAATGTTGACTGCACCATGCGGAAAAATGGTGCGCACAATAAACGGACCCATCCAACGTGACTACAATTTCCCTGGAAACATATGAAGTCTGGAGTCGTAAAGCAGAACCTTCTGGCCTACAGTGAATGTTTTTCTGAGAATTACTTTGTCATGAAAAACTTTCGTTTTTTCCTTGTATAGCTTAGCGTTCTCATATGCGTCATTGCGTATCTCTTCGAGCTTGTTTAATTGAAGTTTTCTTGCCTCACCGGCTTTTTCGAGGTTGATGTTGAGTTGTTTAATTGCGCAGAATGCGCGGTGTTCCAATTCAACAGGCAGATGACACGCTTTTCCGAAGATGAGTCGGTATGGAGACATACCTAAATTCGTTTTGAAAGCGGTGCAAAATGCCCAAAGCGCATCATTTATTTAATGACCAATCCTTACGGTTCTGGCAGACAGTCTTTTCCCGAATCTGTTTAATTTGTCTATTGGAGACTTCGACCTGACCGCAAGTTTGAGGATGGTAGGGTGTTGACAACTTGTGGATAATGGATTATTTCTTCATTAGTGATTCAAAAGAGCGATTGCAAAAATGCGTTCCATTATCACTAATGATGGTGCGAGGTGTGCCGAATGGTGAAAAGATGTTCTCTTTTAAGAATTTTACGACAACCTTGTTATCGTTGGTTCGACATGGGACAACCTCCACCCATTTGGACACATAGTCTACTGTTAGTTATATGTATGCCCTAGAGACCATTACTGTACATGTGATGTATATTTTAGTGGATGCTTAGACATATCTAGGGAGGACTTTCTTGCTCGACAAGATAATATACTATCTGGTTGCACTTTATCTTAACATGTTCACTGATTGTCTCTCTATTACATGTTGATAAAGCCCTTAGGATGAGTACTTGACTACCAGGATTATGATGCAGATCATACTAGTGAGGCAGAGGTAGTCGGCAAGTACATACTTCAATTGTTCCTAGTCGTGGGAGTATCGAGACAGGGCATCGATACTCCAGAGTAGACTAGCATATACGCTTGGGCGATGGATGATCCCATATCCATTGGTGTTTGACATCAGAGAAGGTATACGGGTGCTCAGTGGAGACTGGGTACACTGAACGGACTCGCCGAGAAGTCTTAGATGGTATTATACCTATCGTCAGATAGCAGTTCTCAGGTGACACTGGTACATGTTAGTCTGTCGACCCGAGATCGTCATAGAGTCTTGTGTGATTCCCACTGTGCTTTGATTTCCACCATACCACGGTCAAGAGATCATGCAAAAAGGCGGTTTTTGGGTACAGTCCCGAGTCACATGGAGGCAATGAGCGATAGGAGGGGATTCGTCTCTCCCGGTATTGGGGGTTGATGTTTCTCTATGCTCGATTGGCCATAACAGGAAATCCCTCGCCAGGATTGCTGAGATTTACTGGTAAGAGTTATCTGTAGTTTCTCGAACTGTTATGGACCTTGCATCGACATGACTTATTAGGCTATTGGGGTCTGATGTTTTACCACCCCCAGGCTGCGATATGCGACATATCTGACGAAGAGACCAGACTGTACGGTAGTGTTACTGATTGGATTCGTAGGAGTATGAGCAAGCTTGCTTGTTGATCTTCTGATCGCTTAATACCTGGATGGCCGTTACTTTTAGCACACCGCTTGCGGCTTGTATGTGTTTGATATGATCATCACCTACTGCCGGCGTATTGACGAGTCTTTAGAGTCCTATACAGAGGTTTCCTGGTTCATGCGAAACGAAGTAGGAGAACATATGTGATATGTGCGGGACCGAGATTAATGCGCTTATGTTATACCGCATTCTATTCTCGCGATATGTGATATCGGTCGGTTATATATGATATAGCCGGGTCATCGGATCAAGTGTTGATTCGATAAGTTGTTACATTTGATATTAGTCGGTTGTATGTGATATAGGCGGATTATTAAATCAAGTGTTGATTTAATAATTTAATGTATAATTATATATGTGATATATTGAGTTACATTAACTAATATTAGCTCACTTAAACATTTCTTTTTCTCACTAGTGTGCATATAGTATATATGTGATATATATTAATGTACATGAATTTGTGTCATGCTAGATGCCACATGCTACATGGTTGTATGAGACTCACACCATGCTTGGTATAATGAAGGGTTTTATTTATCTAAAGTTAATCAAAATTAGATGGAATTAAGTCACATGGTTGAAGCTTGTAGAAGCTTGTGGAACCATTGACCAAGTCCACTAATTTTGTTTTACTTGTAAATATTTATTAACCTAACCATTATTGATTAGCCATGTTTTAATCTCTACATGAGTTATTGTATGACACTAACTCACCCAAGGTAGCTATTCTCACCTCATGAGTTTCATTCTCATCTTCACTTAATCTTCTTCTTCTTCATGGAAAAGCTTTCTAGCTTTTAAAAAGGTGATGAAATATCGTGAGAAAAATTAATCTAAAGTGAGCCCATTTCCTACTTCATCATCCTCTACTATATTAGTTTAGGGTGTTTGCTTCACTAATCTACCATTAGTGAAGAGGTAGCATGAGCTTGAGTCTCCTCGATGTAGATCATCTTCGGCCTCGAAGACTTCGAGCAAGCCTATTCATTTCTTCATGTGAACCATTACTAGAGTTCGGGTGTTCACTACTTGGAGCGAAGGGACTACTACATGCAGCTTTAGAAGTGAAGGACCGGTCTACAAAGGTTGTATTCCTCATTCACTTAGATGTAAAGTTGTTTACATTGTAATTCGTCTAAATCTCTAGTTAAGATTCTAGGGTTAGGGTTCTTTAGTACGGCAAAAATTTGAAAACAGCATGGACGATGCCTCCCGAAACCCAGTGGCCGCCTAGGGAACCCTACAGTGGTATCAGAGCTAAGCTAGAGAATTAGACGATGTTTGTAGGGTTACCAAAACTGAAACAACTCCGAAACACCCGATATACAATCCTAGTTTCTGTTGAATTTTAAATGGCCTCTAAAATTTTTTTTAGCAACTGCAGAATGTTGTATGTGATATAACATGAACACCATACTGTAGGGTTACTTAGCACGGCAACAAGGTTTCGGGAGGAATCGTCCATTCCGTTTTCAAATTTTTGCCGTTCTAAAGAACCCTAACCCTAGAATCTTAACTAGATATTTAAACAATACAATATGCAAACAACTTTGCATACAAAGTGAATGAGGAATACAACCTTTGTAGACCGTTCCTTCACTTCTAAAGCTCCATGTAGTAGTCCCTTCGCTTTAAGTAGTGAACACCCGAACTATAGTAAGGGTTCACATGAAGAAATGAACAAGCTTGCTCTAAGTCTTCGAGTCCGAAGATGATCTACGTCGAGAAGACTCAAGCTCTTGCTACCTCTTCACTAATGGTAGATTAGTGAAGCAAACACCCTAAACTAAATGGCTAATATAGTAAAGGATGATGAAGTAGGAAGTGTGCTCACTTTAGATTTATTTTTCTCACAATATTTCATCATCTCTCCAAACCCAAGAAAACTCTTTTCATTGAGGAAGAAGAAGATGAAGAGAGAAGAGAATGAGAATGAGGTTAGAATTGCAACCATGGTGAGTTAGTGTCATTCACTAACCCATGTAGAGAATAAACCATGGCTAAGTGATTATGGTTAGGTTTATAAATATCTTTAAGTAAAACAAATTTGGTGGACTAAGTCAATGGTTGTGATGAGCTTCTCCAAGCTTCCAACCATGAATAAATTCCACACAAATTTGAATTACCAAAATAAATAAAACCCTAAACATTATCATGGTCATGGTGTAAGTCTCATACACACAAGTTGCATATATAACCTAGTATGATACATTAATATATATCACATATATATCATGTATGCACAAGTGAGAAAAAGAAATGGTTAAGTGAGCTAATATTAGTTAATGTAATTTAATATATCAAATATATAATTATACATTAAATTATTAAATCAACACTTGATTTAATAATCCGGCTATATCACATATAGCCGACTAATATCATATGTATCAACTTACCGAATCAACACTTGATTCGATAACCCGTCTATATCACATATAATCGGCCGATATCACATATCGCGATATTAGAATACGGTATCATATACACGTATTAATCTCGGTCCCGCACATATCACATATGTGCTCCTACTCTATTTCGCATGAACCAGGAAAACTATGTGTAGGACTCTAAAGACTCGTCAATACGCCGACAGTATGCGATGATCCTATCAAACACCCACAAGCCACAAGCGGTCTGCTAAACATAACGGCCACTCAGGTATTGAGCGATCAGAAGATCAACAAGCAAGCCTTCTCATACTCCTGCGAATCCAATTAGTAACACTACCGTACAGTCCGGTCTCTTCGTCTGATATGTCGCATATCGCAGCCTGGGGGTGGTATAACGTCAGACCCCAATAGCCTAATAAGTCATGCCGATGCAAGGTCCATAACGGTTCGAGAAACTACTTATAACACTTACCAGTAAATCTCAGGAACCCTGGCCAGGGATTTCCTGTTATGGCCAATCAAGCATAGTGCAACATCAACTCCCAATACCGGGAGAGACGAATCCCCTCCTATCATTCATTGCCTCCATGTGACTCGGGACTGTACCCAAAAACCACCTATTTACATGATCTCTTGACCGTGGTATGGTGGAAATCAAAGCACAGTGGGAATCACACAAGACTCTATGACGATCTCGGGTCGAGAGACTAACCTGTACCAGTGTCACCAGAGAACTGCTATCTGACGATAGTTATAATACCATCTAGGAGTTTTCGGCAAGTCCGTTCAGTGTACCCAGTCTCCACTGAGCACCCATATACCTTCTCTGATGTCAAACACCAATGGATATGGGATCATTCTGTTAGTGTATATGCCCTAGAGGCCATTACTGTATCATACTAGTTTGTATATTACTTAATGGAAGCTTGGGATATTCACCTTGTATAGACAATCTTGCTCAAAATGGTAGTATGCTACTTGGTTTGTTTCTGCTTTAATGTGTACATGTGTTTATTTTAGTATATCACCTTTACACATTAGTGGAGCCCTTAGGATCTTTGCTTGATTACCAGCGTTGTGATGGCAGTCATACTCGTGGGGGCTGGGTAATCCACAAGCACATCCTTATGCAGGTCCCTAGTCGTAGGACTGTCGAGACAGGGCATCGATACTCCGGAGTAGACTAGCGTATGCGCTTCTCATCCCAGCAGGGGAGACGGTCTGTCCTATAGCCGTCAGTACATCGTACTTGAGATAGTATGCGGGTGCTCGTTAGGTTACGAGTACACTGGACAGGACTCGTCGGGAACTGGTTGTTGGTATTATACCTATCGTCAGTTATCAGTTCCCAGGTGACATGAGTACAGCTTAGTCCGCTGACTTGACACTGTCACTTCGCCTCGAGTGTGTTCCCACTGTACTTTGATTACTACCCTACCACGGCTCAAAGGAGTCATGCAAATAGGTAGTAGTTGGGTGCAGTCCCGAAGCGCTTGGAGGCAGTGACGGTTAGACAGGATTCGTCTCTCCCGGTATTGGGGGTTGATATCGCGCTGTGTCTAGGAGAGCGATTACACAAGTAGTCCCTGGCCAGGGCAAGCGAGATATACTGGTATGTTTCCAGTGTTATCTAAGGGTGTTCTGGGCTACACTCCGACACGACTTGTACCGCTATTAGGGGACTGACGTTTACCGCCCCCTTAGGCCCGCCGTGCGATATGCTCAGACGAACAGACTGGAATGTACGGAGATTGTCACATTCAGGCTCAGTAGGAGTTCAGATGGGTTTCACCTCATCAGTCTTCTTATCGGCATCTACCTGGAGGCCGTTATGCACAGCTAGTGCCGCTTGCGGTCTGTGGTTAAACCAATTGCCAGTGTAGTGTCGAGTCTTTAGAGTCCCACACAGAGAGCTATTTGCCTTTAGGCAAAAGAGTAGAGGTCGCATGGTTTTGCGACAGGGTTCGGTCACATCCGTGCACTTGTGCACGTTTGGTGTCCGGACAGAGGTCGCATGGTTTTGCGACAGGGTTCGGTCACATCCGTGCACTTGTGCACGTTTGATGGCCGGACAGAGGTCGCATGGTCTTGCGGCAGGGTTCGGTCACATCCGCGCACTTATGCAGGTTTAGTGACCGGGCAGTTATTACTAGCGGGCTTTGGTTTAAGCCAGATCCTAGTATACGTTTTGGGATTGATTTTATCTCGATTGTATTCGTATTCCCCGAAACGTGGATGCGGGTGTGTATGCACAGTTGAGAGAGACAGAGGCAGAGGATTATCATTAGGGTTGTTGACTGTTGACTTTTGCTTAACCCTAATGAGAATATGAAATATGATTAATGATAATATTAATTAAGTATTATTGTGCCATGGTGAGGAGAAAGGTTGACTTGGTTGACTGGTTGACTAGGTTGGACTAGTTGACCATCATCATTACAATGGTTGTCATTTCATGCAAAGACTTTTGCTTGCTTGTTGAGCTTTGCAAAATGAGTGCATGAAATGATAATGCCACTTGAAATGATATGAACCATCACATAATACTCAATTACTATTTCTATTATTATTCTTTTTGGATTATGAGAGCATGGGAAGAAAAAGGTTGGCTCATTCTATCATTTGTTCTCTCTCTCATGCTCAAGATCTCTTCCTCATCCTCTTGCTCTCTCTAGCTCAAGGAAACTCCCTCTCATGTGTTGAGAAACATTTTCCTCACAGATAAAACCTAAAACACTTCTCTACTCATCCTAGTTCATAAGGTCTAGCAAGCCAAGTGATCTAGTTTCTTCAAGTTAGAAGAAGAAGCCAAAAGGTAGAAGCTTTCGGGTGGATCCATCTTCGGCGCAAGGAGACGACGAGGTTAGGCCAATCCATACACTGCAAAGAGTTGAAGGCGAAGGAGTTCAAGAAAGGTATAACCCCATAACCGAGTAGGTAAAACTCCTAGTTAGGTTGTTAGGTAGTTGTTTAGCAAAGATCCGTATTTTGAGTCCATGTTATCATCTCTAGAAAAATCATTTTTCACCATTTCCGCAACCCCAAAGAACCGGGGAAGGGTAACGTGGACTTACAGTGGTATCAGAGCCTAGTTAAACACTATCTAACATGTTAGCAAAGTAACTAGAAGTTCGATAGGAGAAAAAGTCGCGAAAAATCCCTGAAATATCAAGTTTCTGTCGATTCTGTATTTTGTTCAAAAATGATAAATCTTGCACCAAAAATCGACTCAGACTTTTTAAAATATACTCAAGAAAATTGGTCCACTGAACCGGTCAACGCGCCGTGAAACCGCGGCGGGAGCACGCTCCCGCCGCGGATCCGCGGCCGAGTTGACTCGGACGTGGCACAATTTTCTTGCAGTATGTCTCTGGGGGTGTTTTGGGATTTTTACAATATGTTTTTTCTGCCCAGATTTTCCAGAAAGAAAAATTAGTTTTTGGGGCTTGAAAATCTGTATTTTGATCGAATTTCTAAAGACTTAAGCTGACGGGTTTATATCTGTGATGCGATATATGTATTGAACGTCTGCTAATCGCTATACGTCGATTAGTAGGGGTTATACATATCTGTGTTCTGTAATGTTGATGGTATGTGTATATGAATTCATTGGATTGTCGCGGGTGAATAGCCGGGGGGTTGTGAGATGAGAGTTTTCTTTTCTTTCAATTCATGTAAAATTTGTAATTGATGTAATATTATCTATTTGGCCGCACAACCGGGGTGAGGTTGTAGCCGTCATTGTATAATTTCTTTTACTGTTTTTGCTCCTAGGATAGACCCATGGAGGGGGTGGACAAACAACCGGGTACCTCGAAGTGCCGAGTGGCCTACTCATTAGTTGAGGGAGGTTGCTTCGCTTCGGGTATTTGGCGGGTAGTTTGCCGCACCCGTAGGGGTCTTGGGTGGGGTATTGGCTATTCACCGAGACCGTGTAATCCGTTTTCGTTACAGGATCGTACGAATTGCGGATTCCTAGTATATCCAATTTGTTCATCTGTGATCTGGATTGGCTATCATTGCAATATATCTATATATGATATTATTTAGGCGTTGCTTATGTTTTGCATCCGCGCTAGTCCAGCCCCCGCTCTATCGTTAGTTAAGTAACCTAACGGGTAATGACGGGGCCCCGTAGCGAATGCGGATGGCATAAGCGTACGTCATATTTTGGTTGTTTTCTGCAATGGTAGGATTAAATGATGGGACACATTAAAAATTAATGCAAGAAAATAAACCAAACTTAAAGTCGTTGGAACAATTTCAAAAACCACTCGGTTTCTTTTCAAAAACAACTTTTAAACGCGGAGCTTAAGCCACTCCTTTTAAAAGCTATCAAGGTTCCTTCGATTATATCAAGTTCACTACGTTCACGGTTTCGCCAAAACCATTCGTAGCCCTCCGTCGTTTCATATGAATATTCAACAGTATTCAAGCTGTGTTTGTTGGCCTTAGTCAAGGCACAGTGTTTGGTAGCTGATGGATATTCATATGTTGCATAGATAGATGCGTTGGTTTGGGACAGTCGTATTATTTTGTTGGCCATAGTCAAGGGTATATACGGGTGGGTTCAAATCAACCTGGACAACGACGGGTAGAACTTGACATGTGACTTATGATTTGTTGGCCTTAGTCAAGATCATTAGATCATAGGGCAAAAATCCACATCGGGAGTTTCTAAAGAAACTGAAACTTGCTAGCGCTGCATACCATTTAGAGTGTGATGATTCTGGTAGGATTCCTTCAGTTTTATCATACGATGATATTTGGATCCCGATCCTACTGTAAGTATATGCTACTCCTCGGGAAATTTCTCACTTAACGATCAATGCTATAAACCAAGTAGGTGTCTAGAAAGGTGTTAGCGGGGCAACGCCCCAGGAGAAAAGAGGTTATTTACTTCGCGAAAGCGTTGGAAAACCACCCTCGAAGTACCAACACCGGCCTGGCTGTACGGTTAAACAACTATTGTACGGTGAGATTGATCCTGACTAATTCTTCCTTTTTTGGTTTGAGGAGGGATTCGAGAAACAGTGGGAGCCATCCTGTTTAGATAAAATAAAAACCAATCTAAACTTGCAAGAGCATCATGCTGTGTGTTTTCTTCTCTCTCTCTTAATTGCACGACCCCGTGACCACACATAGGTTACATCTAGATAATAAAATGACTGAACCTGACTGTTATGATTGGCAAAGGTCTGTCCAGATGTCCATTGCCCATGACAAGCTGGGAAACCTCTTAACTAATCAAACCACTGCCGTCTCAGGACCAGTTTCCCCTGTCATGGATATTGATATCCGTAAGACATCGGAAAGAGACTGTGCGAAAGCCAAGTGCCTCGTGTTAGCCTCAGTTGATGGTGCATACCAGATGCTGCACGAGAAGATGGACTTAGTTTCTGTCTTCCTCCATAACAAAGACTTATATGGAGAGCAATCTCGTATCGCAAGATATGAGACCTCGAACGAATTGCTTCAAGCGAGGTTGGCTATCGGGTCATCTGTAGGAGGCAACGTCCTTACAGAGACCAGCTATTTTGAGCTCACGGACCTGAAGACCACGTTGGAGAACGGGTCAGATGTTGACTTGATTCTACAGTCTCTACCTTCTACCCTGAAGGAAACCAGGGAAGAAGAAAGAAAGGGAAGGGCAAAAGTTTCGAAACTAGATGTAGTAAAAGAGGGACGTTCCTATTGTTACGGGAATGAACATTGGCAGAAAGATTGCAGGGCTAGTAAAGCCAGTAGTGTTAGTTATATGTATGCCCTAGAGGCCATTACTATACATAGGATGTATATTGTGTTAGTTATATGTATGCCCTAGAGGCCATTACTGTACATTGGATGTATATTGTAGTGGAAGCTGGGACATATATAGGTAGGACTTTCTTGCTCCACATGATAGTACGCTATGTGGTTGCTCTTTATCTTAACGTGTATACTTTCTGTCTCTCTGTTACATGTTGATAAAGCCCTTAGGATGTGTACTCGACTTCCAGGACTGTGATGCAGATCATACTAGTGGGGCCTGGATAGTCCATGAGTACATCCTTCAATGTTCCTAGTCGAGGGAATATCGAGATGGGGCATCGATATTCCAGAGTAGACTAGCATATATCTTCTCGACCCATGCGATGGGCGATGGATGATCCCATATCCATTGGTGTTTGACATCAGAGATGGTATACGGGTGCTCAGTGGAGACTGGGTACACTGAACGGACTCGCTGAGAACTCCCAGATGGTATTATACCTCACGTCAGATGGCAGTTCTCTGGTGACACTGGTACAGCTTAGTCTGTTGACCCGAGATCGTCATAGAGTCTTGCGTGTCTCCCACTGTGCTTTGATTTCCACCCTACCACGGCTCTACTGAGTCGTGCAAACAGGTGGTTTTTGGGTATAGTCCCGATTCACATGGAGGCAATGAGCGATAGGAGGGGATTCGTCTCTCCCGGTATTGGGGGTTGATGTTGCGCTATGCTCGACTGGCCATAACAGGAAATCCCTGGCCAGGGTTGCAGTGACCTACTGGTAAGTGTTATTAATAGTTTCACACATGTCATGGACTTCACGTCGGCATGACTTATCGAGCTACTGGGGTCTGACGTTTACCACCCCTAGGCGAGATATGCGACATATCAGACGAACAGACCGGACTGTACGGTAAGTGTTACTGGTTGGATTCACAGGAGTGTGAGCGGGCTTGCTCGTCGATCTTCTGATCGCTCAATACCCGGGTGGCCGTTACGTTTAGCAGACCGCTTGCGGCTTGTGGGTGTTTGATATGATCATCACCTGCTGCCGGCGTATTGACGAGTCTTTAGAGTCCTACACAGAGGTTTCCTGGCTCAAGCGAAACGAAATAGGAGCGCATATGAGATATGTGCGGAACCGAGAATAATTCATGTATGTGATACCGTATTCCATTCTCGCGATGAATGTATCGATTGGTTATATGCGATATAACCTAGTTGTCGAATCAAGGATTGATTCGATAAACCGATACATAGGATACTAGTCGGTTATATGCGATATGACCGGATCGTTAAATCAAGTGTTGATTTAATGATTTAATGTATAATTATATATTTGATATATTACTTTGCATTAACTAGTATTGGTTCACTTTAAATGGATTTTCTCACTTGGATATCACAAGTTGTATATGTGATATACTTTTGTGCACTTGATTGTATCATGTTTGATGATACATGTTTACTTGGTTAAGTGTAAAGAATTAAACCATGATTAAGTTAATGATTAGGGTTTTCTTTTACTTACTTACTTATTTATTTATTCTTTTGGAAAAGATAAGAAATGAAATGGTTGCTAGTTTTGTTTTTTCTTTGAAGCTTCTTGAAGCTTTGACTAAAGTGACCATTTTGTCTCATACTTAACCCTAACCATTCCACTTAACTTTAGTACATTCTCTACACCTAACCAAGGTTAGAAAATGATAAGTGTTGGTTTTATTTTCTATTTTTAATAACACTTATCATATCTTTTCTTTTTCTTCTTCATCTTCAACATGAAGAAAACCTAGCTACCATCAATGGCAACTAGTGAAAATGAGTGAGAAATCCAATTCTAAAGTGAACCCACTTCCTATTTCTTCATCCTCTACCTCTTGCCAAGTAGTATAGGGTGTTTTCTTCACAAGTTTCATGACTTGGTGAAGTGGGAGCTTGATCTAGTGATGCCTCGACGTAGATCATCTTCGGCATCGAAGCCGACGACCAAGCCCGCCCATTTCTTGGATGGAGCCGATGCTAGAGTCCGGGATCCGATTTGGACAGCGGAGGGACATCGTCGAGGAGCTTAGGAAGTGGTGGACCGGATCTACAAAGGTTGTAGCCCCTTTCCTTTTAAGTTAAAGTCGTTAACTTGCATCGCATAGCCTATAAATCTAGTTAACGATCCGTATTAGGGTTTGTAGGCACATGTAAAATTTGAATTAGCCATGTTTGATCACTTGTGAGACTTCATTAGTGTGCCTAGGAACCCTACAGTGGTATCAGAGCCTAGCTAGAGCCTTAGGCGATGCGTAGACGGAATTAGAAGTCCGATCGAACCGAAACCCAAACCCTAATTTGCTCTCTGTACATTTTCTGAAATCGTGGATTTTTGAGAATTAAAAATATGCAGAAAAACCAGCAGGAGATTCTAATAATTACTGAGAAGTTCGAGCACCTAAGTCGATAGAAGCGCGGCGTAACCGCGGCAATAGCATGCCTATTGCGGCGGTTCCGCGGCCAATTTATCTCTTCATACAATCATGTTTACACAGTAATTCCTAGTTTTTAGTTCTGGTTTTCCTGGGAATTTTTAATATTTATTACAGAGTTGAAATTTCTGGGTTGTATTGGGCCAAAATTACCCAAGTCCAAACCTTTTGAGATATTCACAGAATATAAGTTAGAAGTAGAGAACCAAAATACGGGTATAAGTATTATGTCCTATGATGAGATCAGGGAGGAGAATACTTGTGCATGGAATTCCTGGACTATTCTAAAGGAGAATGAGATTCTCTCTCAGCATTACTCTTCCGTATACACCATAGCACTATGGTATATCGGGGCGGAGCAATCACACCCTATATGATAAGGTGCGCTCTATGATGAGTACTACTGAGTTACCTTTTTCCTTTTGGGAGTTATGCACTTATGAAGTTGCATACCTATTGAATTGGGTTCGAATCAAATCAGTTGCCTACCATTTCATATGTGATATGGAAAGGGAAGAGCCCATGTCTTAAGCTAGTTAAGATTTAGGGTTGACCGGCCTATGTCTAAAAGCAAAATCCGGACAAGCTCGAGGCAAGGTCTGTTATGTAGAACTGGAAAAGTTCCAGCTATACAAACTACAGCAGATGATTTGGTAGAACCAAAGGATTCAGCAGATTCCAACGAACCTCAGCCTCTCCGCCGATCTAGTAGGGTTCCTCACCCACCTGAGAGATACTTCGGTTTCTCTATGACAGTGGGAGCGAGGATTGCATCATGAGATGATGACCCAACTAGCTTCGAGCTGGCCATCAGGAGTGAGACTCTGTAAGAATGGCTGGATGTTTAGCGATCTGAGATGGAATCCATGTACACCAACAAAGTATGGACTTTGGTTGCTATATCTGAAGGGTTAAATCCCCATCAGGAGCAAGTATATCTTGAGAAGATTACTTGGTGTAGATGGAAAAGTTGAGACTTTCAAAGCTAGACTTGTTAAAGCTTTTCGTCATCGACCAGGCGTGGATTATGATGAAACCTTTTTCAAGTGGCTATGCTTAAGTCCATCCAGATCCTACTTGCCACGGCTATATACCATGACTACGATATCTGGCGGTTGGGTGTCATGACTGCTTTTCTAAATGATGTTTTAGAAGAGAACGTCTATAAGTACACAGCCAGAGGGCTTCGTAGACAGTGGGAGCAGCGGAAACGTGTACAAGATGCTTTATAGGATAAAGCAGGTATCGCGGAGTTGGAACATCTGTTTTGATGTAGTAGTCAAACAGTTTGACATCATCAAAATGGTAGATGAACCTTGTATAAACAAAAAGGTAGTAGGGAGTGTGGTGATGATCCTCGTAGAGTACGTGGATGACATACTCTTGATAGGAAAGGAGTTTCCTATGCTACGCTCGGTCAATCTCCGCTTATCACAATGATTCTCCATATAGGATCAAAGTGATACCTCCTAAATCCTGGGTTTTGGATCTATGAGATAGATCTAATTGGATGTTAGGATTCTCACTAGTTGTAGTGAGATGGTATCAACCGATCCTGGGGAGAATCACTGGAAGGGTTCCAGGGTGATAAGGACGACTAAAAGTCAGTCACAGGCATTGTCTTTACCCTCAATAAAGGGACGGTATGTTGGAAGAGTTCCAAGCTCGATACCGTGGCATACTAGACGATAAAGGCTCGATACATCGCTACTTAAGATGCTACCAAAGAGGCAGTCTGGGTGTATAATGGTTCATGAGATGAACTTAGTTCCTCCCATTGTGTGACAATGGAGTTGTGGCTTGTGCTAAGGAACGCCGGTCCCATCAGTGATCCAGACATATTCTAAGGCAGTGTCACCTGATCATGGAGATGGTTGATCTCCAGGGTGATCGAGGTTAGGAGAGCAGACTCAGAGGATAACACAGCAGATCCACTCACGAAGGCCTTTTTCCAGAGAGAGACTCTTATGGGATGGTTGAGTATGAGATACTACAACCACTGCTATCAGATGGCCCTAGTGCAAGTGGGAGATTGTTAGTTGTATGTATGCCCTAGAGGCCATTACTATACATAGGATGTATATTGTAGTGGATGCTTGGACATATATAGGGAGGACTTTCTCGCTCGACATGATAGTATGCTATCTGGTTACTCTTTACCTTAACGTGTATACTGTTTGTCTCTCTATTACATGTTGGTAAAGCCCTTAGGATGTGTACTTGACTACCTGGACTATGATGCGGATCATACTAGTGGGGACATGGTAGTCCATAAGTACATCCTTCAAGGTCCCTAGTCGTGGGTGTATCGAGACGGGGCATCGATATACCAGAGTAGACTAGCGTATACCTTCTCGACCCATACAGATGGGCGATGGATGATCCCATATCCATTGGTGTTTGACATCAGAGATGATATACGGGTGCTCAGTGGAGACTGGGTACACTGGACAGACTCGCCGAGAACTCCTAGATGGTATTATACCTTACGTTAGATGGCAGTTCTATGGTGACACTGGTACAGAGTAGTCTGTTGACCCGAGATCGTCATAGAGTCTTGTATGATTCCCACTGTGCTTTGATTTCCATCTTACCACGTCCAAGAGGGCGTGCAAAACGGTGGTTTTTGGGTACAGTCCCGAATCACATGGAGTCAATGAGCGATAGGAGGGGATTCGTCTCTCCCGGTATAGGGAGTTGATGTTGCGCTGTGTTTGATTGGCTATAACCGGAAATCCCTGGCCAGGGTTGCTGAGATTTACTGGTAAGTGTTACCAGTAGTTTCTCGAATTGTTATAGATCTCATATCGACACGACTTATCAAGCTATTGGGGTCTGACGTTTACCACCCCTAGGCGAGATATGCGACATATCAGACTACGAGACCGGACTGTACGGTAAGTGTTACTGGTTGGATTCACAGGAGTGTGAGCGGGCTTGCTCATCGATCTTCTGATCGCTCAATACCCGGGTGGCCGTTACGTTTAGCAGACCGCTTGCGGCTTGTGGGTGTTTGATATGATCATCATCTGCTACCGGCGTATTGACGAGTCTTTAGTGTCCTACACAGAGGTTTCCTGGCTCAAGCGAAACGAAATAGGAGCGCATATGAGATATGTGCGGGACCGAGAATAATGCGTGTATGTGATACCGTATTTCATTCTCGCGATGAATGTGTCGAATGGTTGTATGCGATATAACCTAGTTATCGAATTAAGGATTGATTCGATAAAACGATACATTGTATACTAGTCGGTTGTGTGCCACATGACCGGATCATTGAATTAAGTATTGATTTAATGATTTAATGCATAATTATATATTTGATATATTACTTTGCATTAACTAGTATTGGTTCACTTTAAATGGATTTTCTCACTTGAAGTTCACAAGTTGTATATGTGATATACTTTTGTGCACTTGATTGTATCATGTTTGACGATACATGCTTACTTGAGTTTGTGTAAAGATTAAACCATGGTTATTTAAATGGTTGGGGTTTTGTTTTTCATATCTATTTATTCATTTATTTATTTATTTCTTTTTGGCAAAAGAAAAGAAAAATGGTGGCTTTCTTTGGATGCATGTTGAAGCTTCATGAAGCTTTGACTAAGTCACCATTTTTGTCTTCATGCTTAACCCTAACCATTGACCTAACCCTAGTTTATTCTCTACACTTGACCATGGTTGGATTATGATAAGCATACATTTTATTTTCTTTTTGAAAGATAATTATCATAACATTTTTCAACATCTTCTTCTTCTTCTTCAAGAAGAAGCTTGCATCCATCAATGGCAACTTGAGAAAATGAGTGAGAAATCCAATTCTAAAGTGAACCCACTTCCTATTTCTTCATCCTCTACCACTTTCCAAGTAGTATAGGGTGTTTTCTTCACAAGTTTCATGACTTGGTGAAGTGGGAGCTTGATCTTGTGATGCCTCGACGTAGATCTTCTTCGGCATCGTAGTCGATGACCTAGCCCGCCCATTTTTCCGATGAAGCCGACGCTAGAGCCCGGGATTCGATTTGGACAGCGAGGAGACTTCATTGCGGAGCTATGTAGGTGGAGGACCGGATCTACAAAGGTTGTATTTCCATTCTTGTAGTTAAGTTGTTAACTAGTTTCATTTGTCGCCTAAAATTCTAGTTAACGATCCGTATTAGGGTTTCTCGGCACCCATAAAATTTGAAATTGGCATGGTTGATGCCTTGTGAGACTTCATTATTGTGCCTAGGAACCCTACAGTGGTATCAGAGCAGGGCAGGAAATTGGGGATTACCAGAATTCCTGTACCGCCCAAACGAAGAAAGTGCATACTTATGCATCATCTTCGGGTGTGTTCATTATAAAGAACTGTTACTCAGTATTCTTTACGTCCTGGATATGTTATATTGGATCGTCGTGTTTGGATGTTGTAGAATTGAATTTCAAAATAAAACAGGTAGCTACAGTTCTTGCTTTGCATAGCGGTATATGAGATATATCCTGCACCTCATTCGATGAGGAAAGGACCGAGATCCCTTCACCGGGAGTGACTCCTTTAGCAATAACTGCCTGATGCTGCAACCCTCAGTTTGTCTTTTTGATGCTTCTATAGTTTCTGCTTTGCACAGTGACCATATAAGTCTCTCTCTGGGAAAAAGCCTTCGTGAGTGGATCCGCCGTGTTGTCCTCTTAGTCTACTCTCCTAACCTCGATCACCCCGGAGATCATCTATCTCCATGATCAGGTGATGCTGCCTCAGAATATGTCTGGGTCACTGATGGGACCAGGGTTCCTAGGCCAAAGCCACAGTTCCATTGTCATACAATGGTAGGAACCTAGTTCATCTTATGAACCAATATACACCCAAACTGCCTCTTTGGTAGTATCTTTAATAGCGATGTTACCAGCCTTTATCGTCTAGTTTGCCACGGTATCTAGCTTGGAACTCTTCCAACATACCGTCCCTTTACCGAGGGTAAAGACAATGCCTGCGACTGACATTCAGTCGTCCTCATCATCCTGGAACCTTTCCAGTGATTCTCTCCAGGATCGATTGATACCATCTCACTACATCTAGTGAGAATCCTAGCATCCAATTACATCTATCTCATAGATGAAAACTCAGGATTTAGGAGGTATCACTTTGATCCTATTGGAGAATCCTTGTGATAAGCGGAGATTTACCGTGCGTAGCATAGGAAACTCTTTTCCTATCAAGAGTATGTTGTCTACGTACAATATATTGTAGTGGATGCTTGGACATATATAGGGAGGACTTTCTTGCTCGACATGATAGTATGCTATCTGGTTGCTCTTTACCTTAACGTGTACACTGATTGTCTCTCTGTTACATGTTGGTAAAGCCCTTAGGATGTGTACTTGACTACCTGGACTATGATGCGGATCATACTAGCGGGGACATGGTAGTCCATAAGTACATCCTTCAAGGTCCCTAGTCATGGGTGTATCGAGACAGGGCATCGATATACCAGAGTAGACTAGCGTATACCTTCTCGACCCATATAGATGGGCGATGGATGATCCCAAATCCATTGGTGTTTGACATCAGAGATGATATACGGGTGCTCAGTGGAGACTGGGTACACTGGACGGACTCGCCGAGAACTCCCAGATGGTATTATACCTTACGTCAGATGGCAGTTCTCTGGTGACACTGGTACAGGTTAGTATGTTGACCCGAGATCGTCATAGAGTCTTGTGTGATTCCCACTGTGCTTTGATTTCCACCTTACCACGTCCAAGAGGGCGTGCAAAATGGTGGTTTTTGGATACAGTCCCGAATCACATAGAGGCAATGAGCGATAGGAGGGGATTCGTCTCTCCAGTTGATGTTGTGCTGTGTTCGATTGGTTATAACCGGAAATCCCTGGCCAGGGTTGCTGAGATTTACTGGTAAGTGTTACCAGTAGTTTCTTGAACTGTTATAGACCTCATATCGACACGACTTATCGAGCTATTGGGGTCTGACGTTTACCACCCCGAGGCAAGATATGTGACATATCAGACGATGAGACCGGACTGTACGGTAAGTGTTACTGGTTGGATTCACAGGAGTGTGAGCGGGCTTGCTCGTTGATCTTCTGATCGCTCAATGCCCGGGTGGCCGTTACGTTTAGCAGACCGCTTGCGGCTTGTGGGTGTTTGATATGATCATCACCTGCTGCCGGCGTATTGACGAGTCTTTAGAGTCCTACACGGAGGTTTCCTGGCTCAAGCGAAACGAAATATGAGCGCATATGAGATATGTGTGGGACCGAGAATAATACCAGTATGTGATACTGTATTCTATTCTCGCGATATGTGATATTGATCGGTTATATGCGATATAGCCAGGTTATCAGATCAAGTGTTGATTCGATAATTTGTTACTATTGATATTAGTCAGTTACATGCAATATGACCGGGTCATTAAGTAAAGTGTTGATTTAATGATTTAATGTATAATTATATATTTGATATATTACTTTACATTAACCAATATTGGTTCCCTTAAGATGTTTTTCTCACTTGATTGTGCACATTGTATATGTGATATATTTTTGTGTACAAGATTGTATCATGTTTGATGATACATGCAAACTTGGGTATGTGTTTGTTTTAAACCACGTTTAGTTAATGGTTAGGGTTTCATTTGTTTTATTTACTTATTCATTTATTTATTTATTCATTTAGGCAAGAAATAAAATGGTGGCTTTATTTGGACTTCACTTGAAGCTTCATGAAGCTTTGAAAGTGATAACCATTTTGTTTCTTTCCTTAACCCAACCATTTAACTAAACTCTAGTTTATTCTCTACACTTAACCATGGTTGCAAAATGATAACCATCACTTGATTTTCTTTTTGGAATTAATTCATTCTTTTCTTCTTCTTCTTCTTCTTCTTCAAGAAGAAAGAAAAAACCTTTTCTTGAAAATGTCTAAGTGATGATTCCAAGTGAGAAATCCAAATCCAAAGTGAACCCACTTCCTATTTCTTCATCCTCTACCACTTGCCATGTAGTATAGGGTGTTTTCTTCACAAGTTTCATGACTTGGTGAAGTTGGAGCTTGATCTTGAGTTGCCTCGACGTAGATCATCTTCGGCATCGAAGTCGACGACTTAGCCCGATCTTTTCTTCGACGAAACCATCGCTAGAGTCCGGGATCCGATGATCGCAGCGGAGAGACATCATCATGGAGCTAAGTAAGTGGAGGACCGGATCTACAAAGGTTATATTTCCGTTCACTTTAGAGTAAAGCATTTTACTAGCTTGCATGTTTCGCTTAAACTCTAGTTAACGATCGCATTAGGGTTTCTCGGCACCGGAATTTTTTGAATTTGGCATGGTTGATGCCTTGTGGAACCTCATTAGTATGCCTAGGAACCCTACAGTAGTATCAGAGCCTAGCTAGTGCCTGAGGCGAAGAGTAGACTGTAAGTCCACGTTGCCCACCCCTGTACTTGCGGGGAGGCGGAAAACGGAATAAAAATCAAATTTTTATCAACTTAGGCAACATGGACTAGACAAAGAAGGATCTTTGCTAAACAAAAACAAGCTAAAGCTAACTAGAAACTAGCTAAGTGTTAGAAGGGTTATACCTAGGGCTTTATGTCCTTCTCTCCTCGCTCCTTGGAGTAGTGGAAAGAGGTCACCTTTGTCGTCTTCTCACGTCGACGAAAGCTCCACCCGAAAGCCTCAACCTTTGGCTTCAACTCCAAGCTAGAAGTAACTAGGGTGCAAGAAGTGCTAATCCTTGAACCCTAGATGAGAGTAGAGATTATCAAGAAGAGGTTTTTCTCAAGCTCAAGTGTTTCTCAACACATGAGAGGGGAGAGCTTGAGGGAGAGGAAGAACAAGAGAGAGAAAGTCAATAATAGAATGAGAGAAAAATAAACCATTCTCACATATATGTGTGAATTATTGTAATTAGATAATTAGCTAGATAATTGTCATGGTTAATCAAGACATGACCATTACCATTTCATTTTTAATGCAAATTGCAAGGATCAAAGAGCATCTTCCAAATGAAATGATGATGGTCAAAGTGTCAACCAAGGTCAACAAGTCAAGGAGGTCAAATGGTCAACAACCATAACCATGCACAATTATTTAAACTAATATCAATTAACCATAATACACACATAAGCATTAGGGTTAATAAAATGACAATAGTCATTAACCCTAATCAAAGTCCTCTCCCTCTGTCTCAAGCAACTGTGCATACGCACCCGTATTCGTGATCCGAGGAACACGAATACAAAGAGAAAAAACTAATCCCAAATCATATACTAGGATCCGGCTTAAACCAAAGCCCGCTAGTATAAGCTGTCCGGACAGCAAACGTGCACAAGTGCGCAGATGTGAACGAACCCTGTCGCAAAACCATGCGACCTCTACTCATTTTGCCTAAAGGCGAATAGCTCTCTGTGTGGGACTCTAAAGACTCGATACTACGCTGGCAGTGGGTTTAACCACAGACCGCAAGCGGCACTAGCTGTACGTAACGGTCCCCAGGTAGATGTCGATAAGAAGACTGACGAGGTGAACCCCATCTGAACTCCTACTGGGCCTGTATGTGACAGTCTCCGTACAGTCCGGTCTGTTCGTCTGATACATCGCATGGCGGGCCTAGGGTGGCGGTGAACGTTAGTCCCCAAATAGAGGTACAAGTCGTGTCGGAGTGTAGCCCAGAACACCCAGAGATAACACTGGAAACCTACCAGTATATCTCGCTTGCCCTGGCCAGGGACTACTCGTGTAATGGCTCTCCTGGACACAGCGCGATGTCAACCCCCAATACCGGGAGAGACGAATCCTGTCTAACCGTTACTGCCTCCAAGCGCTTCGGGACTGCACCCAAAAACTACCTGTTTGCATGACTCCTTTGAGCCGTGGTAGGGTAGCAATCAAAGTGCAGTGGGAACACACTCGAGGCGAAGTGACAGTGTCAAGTCAGCGGACTAAGCTGTACTCATGTCACCTGGGAACTGATAACTGACGATAGGTATAATACCAACCAACAGTTCCCGACGAGTCCTGTCCAGTGTACTCGTAACCTAACGAGCACCCGCATACTATCTCAAGTACGACGTACTGACGGCTGTGGGACAGACTGTCTCCCACGCTGGGATGAGAAGCACATACGCTAGTCTACTCCGGAGTATCGATGCCCGGTCTCGATAGTCCAACGACTAGGCACCTGTATAAGGATGTGCTTATAGATCACCCAGCTCCCACGAGTGTGAGCGCCATCACAACGCTGGTAATCAAGCAAAGATCCTAAGGGCTCTACTAATATGTATATCAGCGATATGCTAAAAGAAACACATGCACATATTAAAGCAGAGACAAACCAAGTAGCATACTACCATTTCGAGCAAGATTGTATATACAACTGTGAATATCCCAAGCTTCCATCAAGTAATATACAAACTAGTATGATACAGTAATGGCCTCTAGGGCATATACACTAACAATCTCCCACTTGCACTAAGGCCATGTACTGGCGTATCGAAGACCTATCATCTCGATCAGCCGCTCGAACTGAGTCTGGGGCAGGGCCTTGGTGAATGGATCTGCTGTGTTATCTTCTGAAGCAACCCTCCGAATCTCGATCTCCTGTCGATCCACGATCTCCCTGATCAGGTGATACCGCCTCAAGATGTGTCTGGATTTCTGATGGGACCTGGGTTCCTTCGCTAAAGCTATAGCCCCGTTGTTGTCGCAATACAGAGGTATTGGGTCAACAATGGACGGAACCACCTGAAGTTCTCTCAAGAACTTCCTCATCCAGACAGCTTCTTTTGCGGCATCAGATGCAGCGATGTATTCCGCTTCCATAGTCGAGTCAGCAACAGTTTTGTTAGTGTATATGCCCTAGAGGCCATTACTGTATCATACTAGTTTGTATATTACTTAATGGAAGCTTGGGATATTCACCTTGTATATACAATCTTGCTCAAAATAGTAGTATGCTACTTGGTTTGTTTCTACTTCAATGTGTACATGTGTTTATTTTAGTATATCGCCTATACACATTAGTGGAGCCCTTAGGATCTTTGCTTGATTACCAGCGTTGTGATGGCAGTCACACTAGTGGGGCTGGGTAATCTATAAGCACATCCTTATGCAGGTCCCTGGTCGCAGGACTATCGAGACAAGGCATCGATACTCCGGAGTAGACTAGCGCATGCGCTTCTCATCCCAGTGTGGGAGACGGTCTGTCCCACAGCCGTCGGTACGTCGTACTTGAGATAGTATGTGGGTGCTCGTTGGGTTACGAATACACTGGACAGGACTCGTCGGGAACTGACTAGTTGGTATTATGCCTATGGTCAGTTATCTGTTCCCAGGTGACATGAGTACAGCTTAGTCCGCTGACTTGACACTGTCACTTCACCTCGAGTGTGTTCCCACTGTACTTTGATTACTACCCTACCACGGCTCAAAGGAGTCGTGCAAACAGGTGGTAGTTAGGTGCAGTCCCGAAGCACTTGGAGGCAGTGACGGTTAGACAGGATTCGTCTCTCCCGGTATTGGGGGTTGACATCGCACTGTGTCTAGGAGAGCCATTACACGAGTAGTCCCTGGCCAGGGCAAACGAGATATACTGGTAGGCTTCCAGTATTATCTCAGGGTGTTTTGGGCTTCACTCCGACACGACTTGTACCGCTATTGGGGGACTGACGTTTACCGCCCCCTAGGCCCGCCATGCGATGTATCAGACGAACATACCGGACTGTACGGAGAATGTCACATTCAGGCTCAGTAGGAGTTCAGATGGGTTTCGCCTCGTCAGTCTTCTTGTCGGCATCTACCTGGGGACCGTTACGCACAGCTAGTGCCGCTTGCGGTCTGTGGTTAAACCCACTGCCAGCGTAGTGTCGAGTCTTTAGAGTCCCACACAGAAAGCTATTCGCCTTTAGGCAAAAGAGTAGAGGTCGCATGGTTTTGCGACAGGTCGCATGGTTTTGCGACAGTATTCGATCACATCCGTGCACTTGTGCACGTACAGTGTCCGGACAGTTCACACTAGCGGGCTTTGGTTTAAGCCAGATCCTAGTGTACCTTTTGGGATTGGTTTTATCCAGTATGCATTCGTGTTCCTCGGAACGCGGATGCGGGTGTGTATGCACAGTTGACGGAGAGACAGAGGCAGAGGATTCTCATTAGGGTTGTTGACCGTTGACAGTTGACTATTGACTTTTTGCTCAACCCTAATGAGAATATGATATGTGATTAACAATTATATTAATTAAGTATTATGGTGACATGGTTGTTGAGGGATTGACTTTGTTGACTTGTTGACTTGTTGACTTTGTTGACCGGTTGACTAGCCTTGACTAGTTGACCATCATGATAACTATAGCTATCATTTCATGGCAAAGACTTTTGCTTGCTTGCTTTTTTGTGCAAAATGAGTGCATGGAATGATATGGCTATGGTTGCTTAAACCATCACATAATACTTGATTGATATGAGGTGTTATGATTGTTTTGGATTATGAGAGCCAAATGAGAAAAGTCTTCTCTCATTCTTTCATGCTCATTCTCTCTCTTGTTCTTGAGCTCTCATCTTCCTCCTCTTGCTCTCCCTCTCTTGACTCTATGGTTCACTTGTCTCATGAGTTGAGAACCAAGAACCATAGATAAAATCCCATACAAACTCTTCTCTACTCACTCTAGTTCACAAGGTTTAGCAAACCGAGTGAACTAGTTTCTTCAAAGTTCGAAGAAGGAGCCAAAGGTAGAAGCTTTCAGGTGGATCTGTCTTCGGCGCAAGGAGGCGACGGGGAGAAGCCGATTCGGACGACCATCGGAGCTTGAAGACGAAGGAGTTCGAGAAAAAGAAAGGTATAACCCCCTAACCGAGTAGTTAGCAACTCGTAGTTAGGTTGTTAGTTAGATGTTTAACAAAGATCCGGTTTTGAGTCCATGTTACCACCTCTAGAAAATTGTTTTTCACCAAATTCCGCATGCCCGAAAGTACCGGGAGAGGTAGCATGGACTTACAATGGTATCAGAGCCTAGTTAAACTCTATCTAATATGTTAGCAAAGTAGCTAGAAGATCGATCAAAGAAAAAGTCGCAAAACGAACCCCGTTTTTTAAACTTTCTGTCGATTTTAAAACTGCTGGAAATTTTTTTTTAGATACACCAAAAATCGACTCAGGGTTTTCTGAAGAAACTGCAAAAATTTGACCCCCTAACTCGATCAAAACGCCGCGGTTCCGCGGCCGAGTTGACTTGGTCATGGGGTTTCTTCTTTGCAGTTTGCTCATAGGGGTATTTTGGGATTTTTGGAATATATATTTTCTGCCCAGATTTTCCAGAACGAAAATTTTATTTTTGGGGTCCTGAAAATCCGTAATTTTGATCGAACTTCTAAAAGACTTAAGCTGACGGGTTTTTCTGTGATGTGATATTTGTATTGAACGTCTGCTAATCGCTATATGTCGATTAGTGGGGGTTATACAAATCTGTGATCTGTAATGTTATTGGAATGTGTATATGAATTCATTGGATTGTCGCGGGTGAATAGCCGGGGGTTATGAGACGAGAGTTTTCTTTTCTTTCAATTCTTGTAAATTTGTAAATTGATATAATAATTATTTGTATGGCCGCACAACCGGGTCGGGGTTGTAGCCGTCATTGTATAATTTCTTTTTACTGTTTTTGCTCCTAGGATAGACCCATGGAGGGGGTGCATAAACTACCGGGTATGCCGAAGTGCCGAGTGGCCTACTCACGGAGTTGAGGGAGGTTGCTTCGCTTCGGGTACTTGGCGGGTAGTTTGCCGCACCTGTAGGGGTCTTGGGTGGGGTATTGGCCATTCACCGCGACCGTGTAATCTGCTTTTCGTTATAGGCTCGTACGAATTGCTGATTCCTAGTATATCCAATGTGTTCATCTGTGATCTGAAATGGCTATCATTGCAATATATCTATATATGATATTATTTAGGCGTTGCTTATGTTTTACAGCCGCGCTAGCCCAGCCCCCGCTCTGTCGTTAGTTAAGTAACCTAACGGGTAATGACGGGGCCCCGTGGCGAATGCGAATGGCATAAGCGTACGTCATATTTTGGTTGTTTTCTGCAATGGTAGGATTAAATGATGGGACGCATTAAAAGAACTAATGCAAGAATATCACGCATTAAAGGAACTAATGCAAGAAAATAAACCAAGTAAAAATCGTTAGAACACTTTCGAAAAACCATTCGGTTCTTTTCAAAACCAACTTTTAAATGCGGAGCTTGAGCCACTCCTTTTAAAAGCTATCTCGTTCCATCGATTATATCAAGTTCACTACGTTCACGGTTTAGCCAAAACCATTCGTAGCCCTCCGTCGTTTCACATGAATAGTCAATAGTATTCAAGCTGTGTTTGTTGGCCAAAGTCAAGGCATAGTGATTGGTAGCTATTGGGTATTCATGTGCAGCATAGATAGATGCGTTGGTTTGGAACAGTCGTACTGCCTTGTTGGCCAAAGTCAAGGGTAGGTACGGGTGGATTCAAATTAACCTGGAAAACGACGGGTAGAACTTGACATGTGACTTATGATTTGTTGGCCAAAGTCAAGGTCATAAGAGCATGGGGCAAAAATCCACATCGGGAGTTTCATAAGTACTGAAACTTGCTAGCGCTGCATACCATTTGGAGTGTGATGATTCTGGTAGGATTCCTTCAGTTTCGTCACGCGATGATATTTGGATCCCGATCCTACTGTGAGTATATGCTACTCCTCGGGAAATTTCTCACTAAACGATCAATGCTATAAACCTAGTAGGTGTCTAGAAAGGTGTTAGCGGGGCTACGCCCCCAGGGAAAAGAGGTTATTTAATTAAGGAACTTCACGAAAGCGTTGGAAAACCTCCCTCGAAGTACCGACACTGGCCTGGCTGAACGGTTAAGCAAGTATTGTACGGTGAGATTGATCCTGACTAATTCTTCCTTTTTGGTTTGAGGAGGGATTCGAGAAACAGTGGGAGCCATCCTGTTTAGACAAACTAAAAACCATTCTAAACTTGCAAGAGCATCAAGCTAAGTGTTTCTTCTCTCTCTCCTAATTGCAGCGACCAATCGACATGACTGGACTTAAGTTACTTCTAGATAAAAACATACTGACAGGGCCAAACTACAAAGATTGGCTCAGGAATGTCAAGATGGCAATCACTTACGACAAGCTGGGGTATCTTCTTACCACCAAAGCTCCCCCTGTCCCTGGTCCCACTTCCAGCGTCGCGGATAAGGAAATCCGTAAGACTTGGGAGATTGATAGCGTGAAGGCCAAGTGCCTCGTACTTGCCTCTATGGACAATGAACATCAGAGGAGACACGAGAATATGGACTTCGAATCCATATTTCTTCATACAAAAGAACTGTATGGAGAGCAATCTCGTATCGCAAGATACGAAGCGTCGAAAAAGTTATTTTCGGCAAGGATGGCCGTCGGATCATCAGTAGCAGAACACATGCTTAAGATGATCAGCTACATTGAGGAGCTCGTGGACTTAGGGACCACATTGGAGAGTGAGCTCTATACGGACTTAGTTCTCCGGTCCCTTCCTTCCACTTATGCCCAGTTTATACTGAACTTCAACTTACAAGAAAAAGAAGTTAAACTTTCAGAGCTCCTCAACATGCTGAGAAGCGCAGAGGGCACCCTACAGAAAGGTAGGGAAACATCCACTTTGTTTGTAGGAGGATCATCTTCTTCTAGGTCCAAGGCGAAAGCCAAGGGAAAGAAGAAGACAGCCCCCGCCAAACCAAGGGGCGGTGTTAGTAAAGTGGATACGAAGGGAAAAGCAAAAGCAACAAAGAAAGCGGGGAAGCTTGTGGATAAGGAAGAATGCTTCTATTGTCATAAGAAAGGACACTGGAAGAATGATTGCAGGGCCTGGAAGGCCAGAACACAGGAATTGAAGCAGGTTGTAGCTTCAGCTTCAGGTGTGTATGTTATTGAAAACTGTCTTTCAATAAACTCTACTTCCTGGGCATTGGATACTGGATCAGGATCTCATATCTGTGATTCTTTGCAGGCGTTGAGAAACTGTAGTGTTTTGAAAGCAGGTGACATGACCCTCAGAGTTGCGAACGGAGCTAGCTTGGATGCTAAAGCCGTGGGGGACTATCACCTGGGAATGTCAGATGGACATGTTTTGGTTTTGCGTAATTGCTTTTTTGTACCCAACGCAACTTGTAATATCATTTCTGTATCTTTGGTTTCTAAAGAAGGTTATGAATTTGCGTTTGTAAGCAATGTTGTAAACATTCACCTTAATCAAGTTCTGATTGGGTTAGGTACATTGAGCAATGGTATATACGTTTTAAACTAACCACAGATTTTCAATGTCCAGAATACACACAAAAGAAAATCTCCGGAAATAAATCAGACTTTCTTGTGGCATTGTAGACTGGGTCACATCAATGAGAGAAGGTTGACGAAGTTACATACAGAAGGATATTTGAATCCGTTCGAATATCAATCGTATGCCACTTGTCAATCCTGTCTCAAAGGAAAGATGACAAAGACTCCGTTCACTGGACACGGAGTAAGAGCGAGCGAGCTCTTGGGACTCGTACACAGCGACGTGTGCGGTCCAATGTCTACACATGCGCGAAGTGGTTATTCTTACTTCATTACTTTTACGGATGACTTTTCAAGGTACGGTTATGTCTTCTTAATGAAACATAAGTCCGAAGCCTTTGGAAAATTCCAGGAATATAAGAATGAAGTAACAAAACAAACCGGCAAAAGTATCAAGATCCTAAGATCGGATCGAGGTGGTGAATACTTGAGTGCCGAGTTCCTGGACTACTTAAAAGAGAACGGAATTCTCTCTCAGCTTACTCCTCCATACACTCCGCAACATAACGGTGTATCGGAGAGACGGAACCAAACCCTATTGGATATGGTACGGTCCATGATGAGTAACGCTGAGTTACCGCGATCATTCTGGGGGTATACGCTAGAATCAGCTGCGTACCTTTTGAACCGAGTTCCAACTAAGACTGTGCCTACTACACCATATGAGATGTGGTGTGGGAAGAGACCCTATCTTAAGCACATTAAGACATGGGGATGTCCAGCTTTTGTTAAAAAGCAGCATGCGAACAAGCTCGAGGCACGCTCAGTACAGTGTAAGTTCGTGGGATATCCAAAGAACTCCAAGGGATATTTCTTCTACTGCGAAGAGGAACAAAAATTTCTTGTTTCTCGTCATGCCTACTTCTTGGAAACTGAGTTTTTAGAAACCCAGATAAGTGGGACCACAGTAGAACTGGAAGAAATTCCAGAACCTCGAGCTATTACTGAAAGCATAGTGGAACCAGAGGGTTCAAAAGAACAGGACATTCCTACGCCGCTCCGCAGGAGTAGTAGGCAGTCTCATCCGCCCGAGAGATACTACGGTTTTCTCATAGACGGGGATAGAGAGGATTGCATCATAGATTATGATGAGCCTACTAGCTTCCAGCAGGCCGTTCAGAGCGTTGACTTAGTAAAATGGCTGGATGCAATGCG
Source organism: Agapanthus africanus (assembly GCA_030015575.1). Classification (NCBI taxonomy): domain Eukaryota; kingdom Viridiplantae; phylum Streptophyta; class Magnoliopsida; order Asparagales; family Amaryllidaceae; genus Agapanthus; species Agapanthus africanus. The sequence continues at coordinate 300,543,388 of CM057342.1, forward strand.
GACCGAAATGGAGTCCATGTACACCAACAAAGTATGGACGTTGGACATTGCTCCAGATGGGGTAAAACCCGTAGGATGCAAGTGGATCTTCAAAAGGAAGATTGGTGTAGATGGACAGGTTGAGACCTATAAAGCTAGACTTGTTGCAAAGGGTTTCCGTCAAAGACCTGGCTTGGACTATGACGAAACCTTTTCTCCAGTGGCTATGCTGAAATCCATTCGGATCCTTCTTGCCATTGCTGCCTTCCACGATTATGAGATCTGGCAAATGGACGTAAAGACCGCTTTTCTAAATGGAAATTTAGAGGAGTGTGTCTATATGGACCAACCAGAGGGTTTCATTCAGAGTGGGAGCAGCGGAAAGGTGTGCAAGTTGCTTAAGTCTATCTATGGACTAAAGCAGGCATCGCGGAGTTGGAACATCTGTTTTGATGAGACGGTCAAGGAATTTGGCTTTATCAAAAATCCAGATGAACCATGCATCTATAGTAGATTTGTAGCGAGAACTGTAGTATTCCTCGTTTTATACGTGGATGACATTCTCTTAATAGGAAATAACATTCCTATGCTACAATCTGTCAAGGGGTTCTTGTCACACAGGTTCTCCATGAAAGACCTGGGTGATGCCTCATACATCCTGGGGATCCGGATCCATCGTGATAGATCCAAGAGGATATTAGGACTTTCACAGTCCAGGTACATCGACACCATACTGAAGAGATTCAGTACGGAAGATTCCAAGCGCGGTAACCTACCGGCTTGTCACGGGATCACCCTCTCTAAAGAGATGTCTCCCAAGACTGATTTAGAAAGGGATCGCATGTCTATTATACCCTATGCTTCTGCGGTAGGCTCCATAATGTATGCGATGTTGTGTACCAGACCGGATGTAGCTTATGCACTGAGTGTGGTAAGCCGGTATCAGTCAAACCCTAGGGAGAAACACTGGATAGCGGTAAAGAACATTCTCAAGTACCTGAGAAGGACTAAGGAGGTGTTCTTGGTGTATGGCGGAAAAGACCTCCAGATCGAGGCCTTTCCTGACTCCAGCTTCCAGAGTGACAAGGATGATTCTAAGTCCATGTCGGGTTTTGTCTTTACCCTCAATGGAGGGGCAGTGTGTTCGAAGAGTTCCAAACAGGAAACCGTTGCAGACTCGACGATGGAAGCGGAATACATCGCTGCATCTGATGCCGCAAAAGAAGCTGTCTGGATGAGGAAGTTCTTGAAAGAACTTCAGATGGTTCCGTCCATTGTTGATCCAATACCTTTGTATTGCGACAACAACGGGGCTATAGCTTTAGCGAAGGAACCCAGGTCCCATCAGAGATCCAGACACATCTTGAGGCGGTATCACCTGATCAGGGAGATCGTGGATCGCCGGGAGATCGAGGTTCGGAGAGTCGCTTCAGAAGATAACACTGCAGATCCATTCACCAAGGCCTTGCCCCAGACTCAGTTCGAGCGGCTGATCGAGATGATAGGTCTTCGATACGCCAGTACATGGCCTTAGTGCAAGTGGGAGATTGTTAGTGTATATGCCCTAGAGGCCATTACTGTATCATACTAGTTTGTATATTACTTAATGGAAGCTTGGGATATTCACCTTGTATATACAATCTTGCTCAAAATAGTAGTATGCTACTTGGTTTGTTTCTACTTCAATGTGTACATGTGTTTATTTTAGTATATCGCCTATACACATTAGTGGAGCCCTTAGGATCTTTGCTTGTTTACCAGCGTTGTGATGGCAGTCACACTAGTGGGGCTGGGTAATCTATAAGCACATCCTTATGCAGGTCCCTGGTCGCAGGACTATCGAGACAGGGCATCGATACTTTGGAGTAGACTAGCGCAAGCGCTTCTCATCCCAGTGTGGGAGACGGTCTGTCCCACAGCCGTCGGTACGTCGTACTTGAGATAGTATGCGGGTGCTCGTTGGGTTACGAGTACACTGGACAGGACTCGTCGGGAACTGACTAGTTGGTATTATGCCTATCGTCAGTTATCAGTTCCCAGGTGACATGAGTACAGCTTAGTCCTCTGACTTGACACTGTCACTTCGCCTCGAGTGTGTTCCCACTGTACTTTGATTACTACCCTACCACGGCTCAAAGGAGTCGTGCAAACAGGTGGTAGTTGGGTGCAGTCCCGAAGCACTTGGAGGCAGTGACGGTTAGACAGGATTCATCTCTCCCGGTATTGGGGGTTGACATCGCGCTGTGTCTAGGAGAGCCATTACACGAGTAGTCCCTGGCCAGGGCAAACGAGATATACTGGTAGGCTTCTAGTGTTATCTCAGGGTGTTTTGGGCTTCACTCCGACACGACTTGTACCGCTATTGGGGGACTGACGTTTACCGCCCCCTAGGCCCGCCATGCGATGTATCAGACGAACAGACCGGACTGTACGGAGAATGTCACATTCAGGCTCAGTAGGAGTTCAGATGGGTTTCGCCTCGTCAGTCTTCTTGTCGGCATCTACCTGGGGACCGTTACGCACAGCTAGTGCCGCTTGCGGTCTGTGGTTAAACCCACTGCCAGCGTAGTGTCGAGTCTTTAGAGTCCCACACAGAAAGCTATTCGCCTTTAGGCAAAATAGTAGAGGTCGCATGGTTTTGCGACAGGGTTCGATCACATCCGTGCACTTGTGCACGTACAGTGTCCGGGCAGTTCACACTAGCGGGCTTTGGTTTAAGCCAGATCCTAGTGTACCTTTTGGGATTGGTTTTATCCAGTATGCATTCGTGTTCTTCGGAACGCGGATGCGGGTGTGTATGCACAGTTGACGGAGAGACAGAGGCAGAGGATTCTCATTAGGGTTGTTGACCGTTGACAGTTGACTATTGACTTTTTGCTCAACCCTAATGAGAATATGATATGTGATTAACAATTATATTAATTAAGTATTATGATGACATGGTTGTTGAGGGATTGACTTTGTTGACTTGTTGACTTTTGTTGACTTGTTGACTTTGTTGACCGGTTGACTAGGCTTGACTAGTTGACCATCATGATAACTATAGCTATCATTTCATGGCAAAGACTTTTGCTTGCTTGCTCTTTTGTGCAAAATGAGTGCATGGAATGATATGGCTATGGTTGCTTAAACCATCACATAATACTTGATTGATATGAGGTGTTATGATTGTTTTGGATTATGAGAGCCAAATGAGAAAAGTCTTCTCTCATTCTTTCATGCTCATTCTCTCTCTTGTTCTTGAGCTCTCATCTTCCTCCTCTTGCTCTCCCTCTCTTGACTCTATGGTTCACTTGTCTCATGAGTTGAGAACCAAGAACCATAGATAAAATCCCATACAAACTCTTCTCTACTCACTCTAGTTCACAAGGTTTAGCAAACCGAGTGAACTAGTTTCTTCAAAGTTCGAAGAAGGAGCCAAAGGTAGAAGCTTTCAGGTGGACCTATCTTCGGCGCAAGGAGGCGACGGGGAGAAGCCGATTCGGACGACCATCGGAGCTTGAAGACGAAGGAGTTCGAGAAAAAGAAAGGTATAACCCCCTAACCGAGTAGTTAGCAACTCGTAGTTAGGTTGTTAGTTAGATGTTTAACAAAGATCCGGTTTTGGGTCCATGTTACCACCCTCCAGAAAATTGTTTTTCACCAAATTCCGCATGCCCGAAAGTACCGGGAGAGGTAGCATGGACTTACAGGTTTCCTGTTTGGAGCTCTTCCAACACACCGCCCCTCCATTGAGGGTAAAGACAAAACCCGACATGGACTTGGAATCATCCTTGTCACTCTGGAAGCTGGAGTCAGCAAAGGCCTCAATCTGGAGGTCTTTTCCGCCATACACCAAGAACATCTCCTTAGTCCTTCTCAAGTACTTAAGAATGTTCTTTACTGCTATCCAATGTTTCTCCCCAGGGTTTGACTGATACCTGCTTACCACACTCAGTGCATAAGCCACATCCGGTCTGGTACACAACATTGCATACATTATAGAGCCTACCGCAGAAGCGTAGGGTATAATAGACATGCGATCCCTCTCCAAATCAGTCTTGGGAGACATCTCTTTAGAGAGGGTGATCCCGTGACAAGCCGGTAGATTACCGCGCTTGGAATCTTCCATACTGAATCTCTTCAGTATGGTGTCGATGTACCTGGACTGCGAAAGTCCTAATATCCTCTTGGATCTGTCACGGTAGATCCGGATACCCAGAATGTATGAGGTATCACCCAGGTCTTTCATGGAGAACCTGTGTGACAAGAACCCCTTGACAGATTGTAGCATAGGAATATCATTTCCTATTAAGAGAATGTCATCCACGTATAAAACGAGTAATACTACAGTTCTCGCTACAAATCTACAATAGATGCATGGTTCATCTGGATTTTTGATAAAGCCAAATTCTTTGACCGTCTCATCAAAACAGATGTTCCAACTCCGCGATGCCTGCTTTAGTCCATAAATGGACTTAAGCAACTTGCACACCTTTCCGCTGCTCCCACTCTGAATGAAACCCTCTGGCTGGTCCATATAGACACACTCCTCTAAATTTCCATTTAGAAAAGCTGTCTTTACGTCCATCTGCCAAATCTCATAATCGTGGAAGGCAGCAATGGCAAGAAGGATCCGAATGGATTTCAGCATAGCTACTGGAGAAAAGGTTTCGTCATAGTCCAAACCAGGTTGCTGACGAAAACCCTTTGCTACCAGTCTAGCTTTATAGGTCTCAACCTGTCCATCTACACCAATCTTCCTTTTGAAGATCCACTTGCATCCTACGGGTTTTACCCCATCTGGAGCAATGTCCAACGTCCATACTTTGTTGGTGTACATGGACTCCATTTCGGTCCGCATTGCATCCAGCCATTTTACCGAGTCGACGCTCTGAATGGCTTGCTGGAAGCTAGTAGGCTCATCAAAGTCTATGATGCAATCCTCTCTATCCCCGTCAATGAGAAAACCGTAGTATCTCTCGGGCGGATGAGACTGCCTACTACTCCTGTGGAGTGGCGTGGGAATGTCCTGATCTTTCGAACCCTCTGGTTCTACTAAGCTTTCAGTAATAGCTCGTGGTTCTGAAATTTCTTCCAGTTCTATTGCGCTCCCACTTAATTCTTTTTCTATGAACTGGTGTTCTAGAAAGTGGGCATGGCGAGAAATAAACACCTTTTGTTCCTCTTCGCAATATAAGAAATATCCCTTGGAGTTCTTTGGATATCCCACAAACTTGCACTGTACTTAGCATGCCTCGAGCTTGTCCGCATGCTGCTTTTTTACAAAAGCTGGACATCCCCATGTCTTAATGTGATTAAGATAGGGTCTCTTCCCACACCACATCTGATATGGTGTAGTAGGCACAGTCTTAGTTGGAACTCGGTTCAAAAGGTATGCAGCTGATTCTAGCGCATATCCCCAGAACGATCGCGGCAACTCAGCGTTACTCATCATGGACCGTACCATATCCAATAGGGTTCGGTTCCGTCTCTCCGATACACCGTTATGTTGCGGAGTGTATGGAGGAGTAAGCTGAGAGAGAATTCCATTCTCTTTTAAGTAACCCAGGAACTCGGCACTCAAGTATTCACCACCTCGATCAGATCTCAGTGCCTTGATACTTTTGCCTATTTGTTTTTCTACTTCATTCTTATATTCCTGGAATTTTGCAAAAGCCTCGGATTTATGTTTCATTAAGAAGACATAACCGTACCTTGAAAAGTCATACGTAAAAGTAATGAAGTAAGAATAACCGCTTCGCGCATGTGTAGACATTGGACCGCACACGTCGCTGTGTACGAGTCCCAAGAGCTCGCTCGCTCTTACTCCGTGTCCAGTGAACGGAGTCTTTGTTATCTTTCCTTTGAGACAGGATTGACACGTTGCATACGATTGATATTCGAACGGATCCAAATATCCTTCTGTATGTAACTTAGTCAACCTTCTCTCACTGATGTGAGCCAGTCTACAATGCCATAAGAAAGTTTTATTGATTTCTGGAGACTTTCTTTTGTGTGTATTCTGGACATTGAAAATCTGTGGTTGGTTTAATACGTATATACCATTGTTCAATGTACCTGATCCAATCAAAACTTGATTAAGGTGAATGTTCACTACATTACTTACAAATGCAAATTCATAACCTTCTTTAGATAATAAAGATACAGAAATGATATTACAGGTTGCATTTGGTACATAATAACAACTACGCAAAACCAAAAAGTGTCCATCCGACAATCCCAGGTGATAGTCCCCCACGGCCTCAGCATCCATGCTAGCACCGTTTGCAACTCTGAGGGTCATGTCACCTGCCTTCAAAACTCTACACTTTCTCAACACCTGCAAAGAATTACATGTTAGTTGTATGTATGCCCTAGAGGCCAGTATTGTACAGATGATGTATATTATATTGGATGCTTGGACATATATAGAGATGACTTTCTTGCTCGATATGATAGTATGCTATCTGGTTACTCTTTATCTTAACATGTACACTTGTCTCTTTAAACTGTCTTATAGTTACATGTTGATAAAGCCCTTAGGATGTGTACTTGACTGCCTGGACTATGATGCAGATCATACTAGTGGGGACATGGTAGTCCATAAGTACATCCTTCAAGGTCCCTAGTCGTGGGTGTATCGAGACGGGGCATCGATATACCAGTGTAGACTAGCGTATACGCTTCTCGACCCATGAGATGGGCGATGGATGATCCCATATCCATTGGTGTTTGACATCAGAGATGGTATACGGGTGCTCAGTGGAGACTAGGTACACTGGACGGACTCGCCGAGAACTCCCAGATGGTATTATACCTCACGTCAGATGGCAGTTCTCAGGTGACACTTGTGCAGGTTAGTCTGTAGACCCGAGATCGTCATAGAGTCTTGTGTGATTCCCACTGTGCTTTGATCTCCACCTTACCACGTCCATGAGGGCGTGCAAAACGGTGGTCTTTGGGTACAGTCCTGAGTCACATGGAGGCAATGAGCGATAGGAGGGGCTTCGTCTCTCCCGGTATTAGGGGTTGATGTTGCGCTGTGCTTGATTGGCCGCAACAGGGAAGTCCCTGGCCAGGGCTGATCAGAGATTTGCTGGTAAGTGTTACCAGTAGTTTCTTGACCCGTTATGAGCCTCACATCGGCACGACTTATCGGTTATTGGGGTCTGACGTATACCACCCCTAGGCTTGATATGCGACATATCAGAAGAACAGACCGGACTGTACGGTAAGTGTTACTGGTTGGATTCACAGGAGTGTGAGCGGGCTAGCTCGTCGATCTTCTGATCGCTCAATACCCGGATGGCCGTTACGTTTAGCAGACCGCTTGCGGCTTGTGGGTGCTTGATATGATCATCATCTGCTACCGGCGTATTGACGAGTCTTTAGAGTCCTACACAGAGGTTTCCTGGCTCAAGCGAAACGAAATAGGAGTGCATATGAGATATGTGCAGGACCGAGAATAATACGTTTATATGATACCGTATTCCATTCTCGCGATGAATATATTGATTGGTTATATTCGATATAACCTAGTTATCGAATCATTGATTCAATAAATCGATATATTGTATACTAGTCGGTTATGTGCGACATGACCGGATCATTGAATCAAGTGTTGATTTAATGATTTAATGTATAATTATATATTTGATATATTATTTTGCATTAACTAGTATTGGTTCACTTTAAATGGATTTTCTCACTTGATGTGCAAGTTGTATATGTGATATACTTTTGTGCACATCTTTGTATCATGTTTGATGATGTTTGCTAATTTGGTTATGTGTAAAGAATTAAACCTAGGTTAAGAAAGTGATTAGGGTTTTAATTATCCATTCTTTTATTTATTGATTTTGGAAAAAGAATGGGATAAGAATACAAAATGGTTGCTTTCATTCTTGAACCTTTGTGAAGCTTCATGAAGCTTTGACCAAAGTGACCAATTTGTCTTCATGCTTAACCCTAACCACTCTTCTAACCTTGGTCAATTCTCTACACCTAACCATGGTTCCTATTATGATAAGTATTCATTTCTTTTTCATTTTGGATTAACTTATCATAATATTTCCTTCTTCTTGATCTTCTTCTTCAAGAAAGAAAGCTTGATGCCATCAATGGCAACTTGAGTTCTAAAGTGAGAAATCCAATTCTAAAGTGAACCCACCTCCTATTTCTTCACCCTCTACCTCTTGCCAAGTTGTTTTGGGTGTTTTCTTCACAAGTTTCACAAATTTGTGAAGTCGGAGCTTGAACTTGTGATGCCTCGACGTAGATCATCTTCGGCACGAAGCCGACGACCTAGTCCGCCCATTTCTCCGATCAAGCCGACGATTGAGTCCGGGATTCTATATGGACAGCGAGAGGACGCCTACGTAGAGCTAAGGAAGTGGAGAACCGGATCTATAAAGGTTGTAGCCTCTCTCCTTTAGTTAAGATGTTAACTAGTTTCGTATTTCGCCTAGATTTCTAGTCCACGATCCGTATTAGGGTTTCTTGGCACCCGTAAAATTTGAAATTGGCATGGTTGATTCCTTGTGAGACCTCTATAGTGTGCTTAAGAACCCTACAGTGGTATCAGAGCCTAGCTAGAGCCTTAGGCGAAGTCCTGACGGAGTTTGAAGTCCGATCGAACCGAAACCCTAATATCAAAGTTGCTCTCTGTACATTTTTTAAAAACTGGGTTTTTTCCAAATTAAAAATATGCAGAAAATTCAGCAGGACTTTCTAAGAATTACTATGAAACACGATTACCCAATTCCTCCAAAGTGCGGCGGAACCGCGGCAGAAGCCTGGCTTCTGCGGCGGTTCCGCGGCCGTATGATGACGTCACCCACCCAATTTTGCACAGTAACTTCTTTTATTCAGTGCTGAGTTCTCTGGGAATTTTTAATATTTATTCAAGAGTTAAGTATTCTGGGTTGTATTGGGGACTCGGTATTTCGATCGGATTATCGGACTTTGTCTAAGTGCTTTCCGGATAATTTAGTGAATATGTTAAAATGTCCGACCGGATATAAATACCCAACTTTTCCCCTGCCGGAAAATATCCAAGTGTTGGATTTTTGTGTGGTTTAAGGACGTTCTGAGTAGTGCAAGTAATGCGATGGTCTCTCTAGAAGACAACAAACCTTAACTCGATTATGTGACCGTCTTGAACTGCCCTTTGAACCTTCGGGTTTGGGGCAGTACGGCATGCCACATGTGAGGCGTTGGCTTAACCCTTCTACGGCTGGACCGTTGGTACTGAGGCATGAAGTGAATGTCTTTGAACCTATTTCATGTGTTGGACGGTTTCGGGAAAACTTGGGTGTTCGAATGTTCGATCGGAAAGTTTAATATTTTCTATTTATAGGGAATGGGATACAATAATTGGAATTCACAAACAGTTATGAGATAACTGAATGAATGTTATAAATCTAGCGGTTTAGTTTCATTTGATATTGAAAAGAGTTTTCGATAATGAGACTAAAATGCGGGGTTTATAACTGTTAGGCATGTGATGTCTAAGTATTTCATTTGATTAGGCATGTGATGTCTAAAGAGCTTGCGGATTCCAACTGTTGTAGTTTTACACTTTCTTTTCTGTGACCGTAAGTGTAATATGTGATATCGCCGGTTTCGTTGCTATATGTCAATGACAATTGGGATGCGCATATTTACTTACGTTGATGACATGTGATGTTATGTGTTGCTGGATATGTTATATTGGATTGTCGTGTTAGAATAGCCGGGGGTTTTTATGTGAGATGGGTGTTTTTCATTTTCATTCATGTAAAAACTTGTATGTAATATTCTTTTATTTTGGGGCACTTCCAGGTTGCGGAAGATGTCACCTTTTGTATATTATTTACTTTTCCGCATTTGGATAGACCCAAGGAGGGGAGCACAAGTAACCGGGTTCTGGGGTCCAGTGGGAGACCATCTCGAGGAGTCGAGTCCGGGTCTCCTAACCCTAGAATTGGCAGGGTTGCTTGCCGCTCTCGTAGGGGTCTAGGGGTGTGGGAATGGCTATTCATCACGACTGTGGAATCCGTGTTTTATACTGGCTCGTATTGAAAACACGGACGTCCTAGTATATCCAATGTTTCATATGTTTCTTCTGCTGCGATATCTGTGATGTGATCATGTGATGTTCTGTGATAGATACAGTATATAGTATATATGATATATTATATAGACGTTACTTATGTTTTACACCCGCGCTAGCCCTGCCCTGCTTTGTCGTTAGTTACCTAACCTAACGGTGCACGAGGGGACATCGAGGCAAATGCGGATGGCATAAGTGTACGTCGTATTTATCTGTGATGTTTATGTATTTAAATGATGGGACTTCATTAATGTGATTAATGAAAGAAAAGAAACCTAAGATGTTGTAGAATCGAATTTCAAAATAAAACAGGTAGCTACAGTTCTTGCTTTGCATAGCGGTATATATGATATACCCTGCACCTTATTCGATGAGGAAAGGACCGAGATTCCTTCACCGGGAGTGACTCCTTTAGTAATAACTGGCAGATGCTACACACTCGGTTTGTTTTTGATTGCTTCTATAGTTTCTGCTTTGCACAGTGGTATATATGATATATCCCGCACCTCATTCGACGAGGAAAAGGCCGACGATCCCTTCACCGGGAGTGACCCCTTTAGCAAAACTAGAAAAGCCTCAAAATCACTCCATTTCAAAACTTCATTTGATTCTACAATGATATCAAGTTCATTACGCTCATGGTTTTCTGAAAACCTGCGTAGCCCTCCGTCATTTCAGATAAGTACTACTTAGTATTCGTGCTACGGTAGTTTGGCATTCGTCAAGGCGTAGTGTACGGTAACTAACTAGTATTTATCTGCTTGTGCATATGATGCAGATTGGATTAGGGTATTCGTACGGCGTTGTTTGGCATTCGTCAAGGGTCGTGCGGGTGGGTTTAATTCAATCAAGAAATGTACGGGTTGAACTTGACTAGTGGACTATGGGTTGTTTGGCATTCGTCAAGGTCATAGAACACTAGGGGCAAAATATTATCGGGAATTTCAAGTGTTGAAATTTGCAATGAGATTGCATACCTTCTAGGAGATAGTTGGATCCCGATACCCACTGCGAGTAAGTGTTACTCCTGGGAGAGTTTTACACATTACAATTAGCCGATCAAGTAGATGTCTAGAAAGGTGTCAACGGGGTTACGCCTCTGGGAAAACGAGGTTTACATTAATTAGGTTCGTGCGAAAGCACGGGGGACCTCCCTCAAAGTACCGACACTGGCCTGGCTGAAAGATTGGCGAACTTGTAGTGTGTAATTAATCCCGGCCGGTCTTTCCTTTTAGGGTTTGAAGGAAGATTTGATAAAAACAGTGGGAGCCATCCTGATTAGATAAAAAAATAACCAATCTGAACCCGCATGTTATCTGTTTTCTTCTCTCTCTCTCCAGGTAGCGACCATTTCATGCCTTAATCAAGATAATAATATGGATGTATTGACTGAACCCGCATGTTATACTGTGCAGGGGAACGTTGGACCCGTTCTTTCTTATAAGAGTTATGAGACTGAACAGAGAATAGGAGAATATCTAGATTCTCAAGCCGCCCAAAAGAACATGCATGTTGATGCATCTTCTACAGGTGTGTTAGTTATTGAGAACTGTTTCTCAGTTCACCCTACGTCCTGGGTATTAGATACCGGATCAGGATCCCATATATGTAAACAGTTACATGGGCTGCGAAAAGGTAGAGAACTGGGAAAAGGTGATCATTCCGTTCAAGTTGGAAATGGTGCAAATGTTGCAGCCAAAGCAGTTGGCGAATATCACCTAGTATTACCAAGTGGTGATACAATGATTCTGAATGAGTGCTATTATATACCGAACATGATGTGCAACATTATATCAGTTTCTTTATTGAGTAAAGAAGGATATAATTTTGTAGTAAAGGATAATGTTATGAATATATTCCTAGATCAAAAGTTGATTGCATCAGGCTTGCTACATAATGGCATATTCATTCTAAATCAAAATACAGTCCTCAATATACAAAACACACACAAGAGGAAAAATTCAGAAATGAACGAATCCTTCTTGTGGCATTGTAGACTTGGTCATATCAATGCGACACGACTGGCTAAGTTACATAAGGATGGTTATTTGAATCCGTTCGAATTATCATCTTATGATACTTGCCATTCATGTCTCAAAGGAAAAATGACCAAAGCTCCGTTTAGTGGACACGGAGAAAGAGTTACTGAACTCTTAGGACTGGTACATAGTGATGTATGCGGTCCCATGTCTACCCTTGCCAGGAACGGTTCTTCCTACTTCATTACATTCACTGACGATCTCTCTAGATACAGTCATGTGATCCTATTGAAACACAAGTCTGAAGCTTTTGAGAAATTCAGAGAATATAAGCACGAAGTAGAGAACCAAATGGGCAAAAGTATTAAGATCCTTCGATCTGATCGAGGAGGAGAATACTTGAGCAATGAGTTCCAAGATTATCTAAAAGAGAATGGGATTCTCTCTCAGCTTACTCCACCTTATACACCACAGCACAACGGTGTATCGGAACGAAGGAATCGCACCCTATTAGATATGGTGCGTTCAATGATGAGTACAGCTGAGTTACCTATTTCCTTCTGGGGGTATGCGCTTGAGACAGCCATACACCTATTGAATATGGTTCCTACCAAATCAGTGCCTACCACTCCATATGAGATATGGAAAGGGAAGAGACCATCTCTTAAGTATGTTAAGATATGGGGTTGTCCAGCCTATGTCAAAAGACAAAATCCGGACAAACTCGAGGCAAGATCAGTCATATGTAAGTTTGTAGGATATCCCAAAAATTCACAAGGGTATATCTTCTACCACCTCGAGGAACAAAAGGTGTTTGTTTCTCGACATGCCACTTTCTTAGAAAAAGGTTTTCTTATGAAACATATTAGTGGCATTGAGGTAGAACTGGAAGAGGTTCCAGCAACACAAACTATAACAGAAGACTTGGTAGAACCAGATGATTCGGTAGTACCCGACGAACCCCAGCCTCTCCGCCGATCTAGCAGGGTTTCTCGTCCACCTGAGAGATACTACGGTTTTCTCATTGATGGTGGGAGCGAGGATTGCATCATGGAGGATGATGACCAAACTAGCTTCGAGCAGGCCATCACGAGTAGGGACTCGGTAAAATGGCTGGATGCTATGCGGTCCGAGATGGAATCCATGTACACCAACAAAGTATGGACTTTGGAAGTTGCTCCTGAAGGGGTAAAACCCATTGGGAGCAAGTGGATCTTCAAGAAGAACCTTGGTGTAGATGGGAAAGTGGAGACTTTCAAAGCTAGACTTGTAGCAAAGGGTTTTCGTCAAAGACCAGGTGTGGACTATGACGAAACCTTTTCTCCAGTGGCTATGCTTAAATCCATCCGGATCATGCTTGCCATCGCTGCATATCATGATTACGAAATCTGGCAAATGGATGTTAAGACCGCCTTTATAAATGGTGATTTAGAAGAGTGCGTGTACATGACTCAGCCAGAGGGCTTCGTAGACAGTGGGAGCAGCGGGAAGGTGTGCAAGCTGCTTAAATCCATTTATGGATTAAAGCAAGCATCGTGGAGTTGGAACATCTGCTTTGACGTCGTTATCAAAGAGTTTGATTTCGTCAAAAACCCAGATGAACCTTGTATCTACAAGAAGGTAGCAGAGAGTAAGGTTGTCTTCCTCGTATTGTACGTGGACGACATACTCTTGATAGGAAATGATATTCCTATGCTGCAATCGGTCAAGCTCTTCTTATCACAAAGATTCTCAATGAAAGATCTTGGTGATGCCTCCTGCATATTGGGAATTAGGATCTATAGAGATAGATCCAAACGGATTTTGGGATTGTCCCAATCCAGGTACATTGACACCATACTAAAGAGGTTTAGTATGGAAGAATCCAAGCGTGGGAACTTGCCCACGATCTCTGGAGTCACTCTCTCCAAAGAGATGTCTCCCAAGACTGATTTGGAGAGAGCTCGCATGCAAGGGATACCCTATGCTTCGGCAGTAGGCTCTATCATGTACGCGATGCTATGTACCAGACCCGATGTAGCATACTCACTAAGTGTAGTGAGCAGGTATCAAGCTGATCCTGGAGAGAATCACTGGACAGCTGTGAAGAGCATTCTCAAGTACTTACGAAGGACTAAAGAGATGCTCTTGGTGTATGGTAACGGAGAACTCCAAGTGGAGTCCTTTACCGATTCGAGCTTCCAGAGTGATAAGGACGACTCTAAGTCGCAATCGGGCTTTGTCTTTACCCTTTACGGAGGGGCGGTTAGCTGGAAGAGTTCCAAGCAGGAAACCGTGGCAGACTCGACGATGGAGGCTGAATACATCGCTGCCAACGATGCTGCTAAAGAGGCTGTCTGGATCAAGAAGTTCATTACTGAACTTGGAGTGGTTCCATCCATTGAACATCCAATACCTTTGTATTGCGATAACAATGGAGCGGTGGCTTTGGCCAAGGAACCTAGGTCCCATCAGCGATCCAGGCATATTCTGAGGCGGTATCACCTGATCCAGGAGATAGTTGATCGCCGGAAGATCGAGGTCAGGAGGGTTGACACCAAGAACAACACGGCGGATCCACTCACGAAGGCCATTCCCCAGATACAGTTTGAGAGACTCTTCGGGATGCTCGGTATGCGATACTACAGCAGCTGGCCCTAGTGCAAGTAGGAGATTGTTAGTTGTATGTATGCCCTAGAGGCCAGTATTGTACAGATGATATATATTATATTGGATGCTTGGACATATATAGGGATGACTTTCTTGCTCGATATGATAGTATGCTATCTGGTTACTCTTTATCTTAACATGTACACTTGTCTCTTTAAACTGTCTTATAGTTACATGTTGATAAAGCCCTAAGGATGTGTACTTGACTGCCTGGACTATGATGCAGATCATACTAGTGGGGACATGGTAGTCCATAAGTACATCCTTCAAGGTCCCTAGTCGTGGGTGTATCGAGACGGGGCATCGATATACCAGTGTAGACTAGCGTATACGCTTCTCGACCCATGAGATGGGCGATGGATGATCCCATATCCATTGGTGTTTGACATCAGAGATGGTATACGGGTGCTCAGTGGAGACTGGGTACACTGGACGGACTCACCGAGAACTCCCAGATGGTATTATACCTCATGTCAGATGGCAGTTCTCAGGTGACACTTATGCAGGTTAGTCTGTAGACCCGAGATCGTCATAGAGTCTTGTGTGATTCCCACTGTGCTTTGATCTCCACCTTACCACGTCCATGAGGGCGTGCAAAACGGTGGTCTTTGGGTACAGTCCCGAGTCACATGGAGGCAATGAGCGATAGGAGGGGTTTCGTCTCTCCCGGTATTGGGGGTTGATGTTGCGCTGTGCTCGATTGGCCGTAACAGGGAAGTCCCTGGCCAGGGCTGATCAGAGATTTGCTGGTAAGTGTTACCAGTAGTTTCTTGACCCGTTATGAGCCTCACATCGGCACGACTTATCGGTTATTGGGGTCTGACGTATACCACCCCTAGGCTTGATATGCGACATATCAGAAGAACAGACCGGACTGTACGGTAAGTGTTACTGGTTGGATTCACAGGAGTGTGAGCGGGCTAGCTCGTCGATCTTCTGATCGCTCAATACCCGGATGGCCGTTACGTTTAGCAGACCGCTTGCGGCTTGTGGGTGCTTGATATGATCATCATCTGCTACCGGCGTATTGATGAGTCTTTAGAGTCCTACACAGAGGTTTCCTGGCTCAAGCGAAACGAAATAGGAGTGCATATGAGATATGTGCAGGACCGAGAATAATGCGTGTATGTGATACCGTATTCCATTCTCGCGATGAATATATCGATTGGTTATATTCGATATAACCTAGTTATCGAATCATTGATTCGATAAATCGATACATTGTATACTAGTCGGTTATGTGCGACATGACCGGATCATTGAATCAAGTGTTGATTTAATGATTTAATGTATAATTATATATTTGATATATTATTTTGCATTAACTAGTATTGGTTCACTTTAAATGGATTTTCTCACTTGATGTGCAAGTTGTATATGTGATATACTTTTGTGCACATCTTTGTATCATGTTTGATGATGCTTGCTAATTTGGTTAAGTGTAAAGAATTAAACCTAGGTTAAGAAAGTGATTAGGGTTTTAATTATCCATTCTTTTATTTATTGATTTTGGAAAAAGAATGGGATAAGAATACAAAATGGTTGCTTTCATTCTTGAACCTTTGTGAAGCTTCATGAAGCTTTGACCAAAGTGACCAATTTGTCTTCATGCTTAACCCAAACCACTCGTCTAACCTTGGTCAATTCTCTCCACCTAACCATGGTTCCTATTATGATAAGTATTCATTTCTTTTTCATTTTGGATTAGCTTATCATAATATTTCCTTTTTCTTGATCTTCTTCTTCAAGAAAGAAAGCTTGATGCCATCAATGGCAACTTGAGTTCTAAAGTGAGAAATCCAATTCTAAAGTGAACCCACCTCCTATTTCTTCACCCTCTACCTCTTGCCAAGTTGTTTTGGGTGTTTTCTTCACAAGTTTCACAAATTTGTGAAGTCGGAGCTTGAACTTGTGATGCCTCGACGTAGATCATCTTCGGCACGAAGCCGACGACCTAGTCCGCCCATTTCTCCGATCAAGCCGACGATTGAGTCCGGGATTCGAGATGGACAGCGAGAGGACGCCTACGTGGAGCTAAGGAAGTGGAGAACCGGATCTACAAAGGTTGTAGCCTCTCTCCTTTAGTTAAGATGTTAACTAGTTTCGTATTTCGCCTAGATTTCTAGTCCACGATCCGTATTAGGGTTTCTCGGCACCCGTAAAATTTGAAATTGGCATGGTTGATGCCTTGTGAGACCTCTATAGTATGCCTAGGAACCCTACATTACAGATATGAGATCTTGATCCGGTATCCAATACCCAGGATGTAGAGTTTATTAATAGACAGTTTTCAATAACATACACACCTGAAGCTGAAGCTGCAACTCGCTTCAAATCCTGTGTTCTGGCCTTCCAAGCCTTACAATCCTGTTTCCAGTGACCACTTTTGTAACAATAGAAGTATTATTCCTTCCCCACCAGCTTTCCCGCTATCTTTGTTGCTTTTCCTTTTCCCTTCGTATCCACTTTACCGACACCGCCTCTTGGTTTGGCGGGGGCTTTCTTCTTCTTACCCTTGGCTTTCGCCCTGGATCTAGAAGAGGAAGATCCTCCTACAAACAAAGTGGATGTCTCCCTACCCTTCTGTAGGGTGCCCTCAGCACTCCTCAACATGTTCAGAATTTCGGAAAGTTCAACCTCCTTTCCTTGCATGTTGAAGTTAAGGATAAACTGGGCGTAAGTGGAAGGAAGGGACTGGAGAATCAAATCAGCATAGAGTTCATTCTCCAACGTGGTCCCAAGGTCCGCGAGCTCCTCTATGTAGTCAATCATCTTAAGCACGTGTTTCGCTACCGATGATCCGACGGCCAACCTTGCTGAAAACAACTTCTTCGACACTTCGTATCTTGCGATACGAGACTGCTCTCCATACAGTTCTTTTGTATGAAGAAATATGGACTCTAGGTCCATATTCTTGTGCCTCCTCTGATGTTCGTTGTCCATCGAGGCTAGTACGAGGCATCTGGCCTTCGCGCAATCTATTTCCCAGGTCCTGTAGATTTCCCTATCTACGACACTGGTTTTGGGACCTGGGATAGGGGGAGCTTTGGTGGTAAGGACATACCCCAACTTGTCATAAGTGATTGCCATCTTGACATTCCTGAGCCAATCTTTGTAGTTTGGCCCTGTCAATATGTTTTTATCTAGTAATAACTTAAGTCCGGTCATGTTGAATGGTCGCTGCAATTAGGAGAGAGAAAAGAAACACTTTAGCATGATGCTCTTGCAAATTTAGAGTGGTTTTTAGTTTGTCTAAACTGGATGGCTCCCACTGTCTCTCGAATCCCTTCTCAAACCGTAAAGAAAGGATTAGTCAGGATCAATCTCACCGTACAATGCTTGCTTAACCGTTCAGCCAGGCCAGTGTCGGTACTTCGAGGGAGGTTTTCCAACGCTTTCGCGAAGTTCCTTGATTAAGTAACCTCTTTTCCCTGTGGGCGTAGCCCTGCTAACACCTTTCTAGACACCTACTAAGTTTATAGCATTGATCGTCAAGTGAGAGTTTTCCCGAGGAGTAGCATATACTCACAGTAGGATCGGGATCCAAATATCATCGCGTGATAAAACCGAAGGAATCCTACCAGAATTATCACACTCCAAATGGTATGCAGTGCTAGCAAGTTTCAGTACTTATGAAACTCCCGATGTGGATTTCTGCCCCATGCTCTTATGACCTTGACTTTGGCCAAAATATCATAAGTCACATGTCAAGTTCTACCCGTCATTCTCCTGGTTAATTTGGACCCACCCGTACCTACCCTTGACTTTGGCCAAAATGGCAGCACGACTGTCCCAAACCAACGCATCTATCTATGCTGCACATGAATACTCAATAGCTACCAATCACTATGCCTTGACTTTGGCCAAAATACATAGCTTGAATACTTTTTGACCATTCATGTAGAATGACGGAGGGCTACGAATGGTTTTGGCGAAACCGTGAATGTAGTGAACTTGATATAATCGATGGAACGAGACAGCTTTTAAAAGGAGTGGTTCAAGCTCCGCGTTTAAAAGTTTAGTTTTGAAAAGAACCGAGTGGTTTTCAAAGTGTTCCAATCGACTTTTACTTGGTTTATTTTCTTGCATTAGTTCTTTTAATGCGTCCCATCATTTAATCCTACCATTGCAGAAAACAACCAAAATATGACGTACGCTTATGCCATTCGCATTCGCCACGGGGCCCCGTCATCACCCGTTAGGTTACTTAACTAACGACAGAGCGGGGGCTGGGCTAGTGCGGCTGTAAAACATAAGCAACGCCTAAATAGTTATCATATATAAATATATAGCAATGATAGATATTACAGATCACAGATGAATACATTGGATATATTAGGAATCCGCAATCCGTTCGAGCCTGCAACGAAAAGCGGATTACACGGTCGTGGTGAATAGCCAATACCCCACCCAAGACCCCTACGGGTGCGGCAAACTACCCGCCAAGTACCCGAAGCGAAGCAACCTCCCTCACCACCGTGAGTAGGCCACTCGGCACTTCGAGATACCCGGTAGTTTGTGCACCCCCTCCATGGGTCTATCCTAGGAGCAAAAACAGTAAAAAGAATTATACAATGACGGCTACAACCCCGACCCGGTTGTGCGGCCATACAAATAATATTATTACATCAATTTACATATTACAATGAATGAAAGAAAAAGCAACACTCATCTCACATCCACCACGGCTATTCATCCGCGACAATCCAACCCATTCATATACACATACCATCATCAATCACAGATCACAGATATGTATAACCCCGACTAATCGACATATAGCGATTAGCCGACGTTCAATACATATAAACATCACAGATATAACCTTTTAGTCAAAGTGTATTGAAGTTTGGAAAAAATACGGATTTATAGGCTCCCAAAAACAAATTTCTATTCTGGAAAACCTGGGCACATATAAACCATCTTAAAAATCCTAAAACCAAGCCAGAAATACACTGCACCAAACTCGACCCAGTGAAGAGCCAAGACGGCCGCGGTTGCGCGGCAATAGCTTGCTATTGCCGCGGAACCGCGGCTCTTTGGTCGAATCACTGGATCGTTTTTGGTGGCTTTCTTCACAAAACCCTGAGATGATTTTAGGAGTATGATTTATTTCATTTTGAACAGAAAAAATTTTAACAGAAAGTTTGGGTTTTGAAAACTCGGTTTTGCGATTTTTCCGATTCGAATTTCCATACACTTTACTACCTAGCTAGTTTATGTTTAGTTAGTCTCTGATACCACTGTAAGTCCACGTTGCCCACGCCGGTACTTGCGGGGAGGCGGAAAACGGAATAAAAATCAAATTTTTATCAACTTAGGCAACATGGACTAGACAAAGAAGGATCTTTGCTAAACAAAAACAAGCTAAAGCTAACTAGAAACTAGCTAAGTGTTAGAAGGGTTATACCTAGGGCTTTATGTCCTTCTCTCCTCGCTCCTTGGAGTAGTGGAAAGAGGTCACCTTTGTCGTCTTCTCACGTCGAAGAAATATCCACCCGAAAGCCTCAACCTTTGGCTTCAACTCCAAGCTAGAAGTAACTAGGGTGCAAGAAGTGCTAATCCTTGAACCCTAGATGAGAGTAGAGATTATCAAGAAGAGGTTTTTCTCAAGCTCAAGTGTTTCTCAACACATGAGAGGGGAGAGCTTGAGGGAGAGGAAGAACAAGAGAGAGAAAGTCAATAATAGAATGAGAGAAAAATAAACCATTCTCACATATATGTGTGAATTATTGTAATTAGATAATTAGCTAATAATTGTCATGGTTAATCAACACATGACCATTATCATTTCATTTTTAATGCAAATTGCAAGGATCAAAGAGCATCTTCCAAATGAAATGATGATGGTCAAAGTGTCAACCAAGGTCAACAAGTCAAGGAGGTTAAATGGTCAACAACCATAACCATGCACAATTATTTAAACTAATATCAATTAACCATAATACACACATAAGCATTAGGGTTAATAAAATGACAATAGTCATTAACCTTAATAAAAGTCCTCTCCCTCTGTCTCAAGCAACTGTGCATACGCACCCGTATTCGTGATCCGAGGAACACGAATACAAAGAGAAAAAACCAATCCCAAATCATATACTAGGATCCGGCTTAAACCAAAGCCCGCTAGTATAAGCTGTCCGGACAGCAAATGTGTACAAGTGCGCGGATGTGAACGAACCCTGTCGCAAAACCATGCGACCTCTACTCATTTTGCCTAAAGGCGAATAGCTCTCTGTGTGGGACTCTAAAGACTCGACACTACGCTGGCAGTGGGTTTAACCACAGACCGCAAGCGGCACTAGCTGTACGTAACGGTCCCCAGGTAGATGTCGATAAGAAGACTGACGAGGTGAACCCTATCTGAACTCTTACTGAGCCTGTATGTGACAGTCTCCGTACAGTCCGGTCTGTTCGTCTGATACATCGCATGGCGGGCCTAGGGGGGCGGTGAACGTCAGTCCCCAAATAGCGGTACAAGTCGTGTCAGAGTGTAGCCCAGAACACCCTGAGATAACACTGGAAACCTACCAGTATATCTCGCTTGCCCTGGCCAGGGACTACTGGTGTAATGGCTCTCCTGGACACAGCGCGATGTCAACTCCCAATACCGGGAGAGACGAATCCTGTCTAACCGTCACTGCCTCCAAGCGCTTCGGGACTGCACCCAAAAACTACCTGTTTGCACGACTCCTTTGAGCCGTGGTAGGGTAGCAATCAAAGTGCAGTGGGAACACACTCGAGGCGAAGTGACAGTGTCAAGTCAGCGGACTAAGCTGTACTCATGTCACCTGGGAACTGATAACTGACGATAGGTATAATACCAACCAACAGTTCCCGACGAGTCCTGTCCAGTGTACTCGTAACCTAACGAGCACCCGCATACTATCTCAAGTACGACGTACTGACGGCTGTGGGACAGACCGTCTCCCACGCTGGGATGAGAAGCGCATTCGCTAGTCTACTCCGGAGTATCGATGCCCTGTCTCGATAGTCCAACGACTAGGGACCTGTATAAGGATGTGCTTATAGATCACCCAGCTCCCACGAGTGTGAGCGCCATCACAATGCTGGTAATCAAGCAAAGATCCTAAGGGCTCTACTAATATGTATATCAGCGATATGCTAAAAGAAACACATGCACATATTAAAGCAGAGACAAACCAAGTAGCATACTACCATTTCGAGCAAGATTGTATATACAACTGTGAATATCCCAAGCTTCCATCAAGTAATATACAAACTAGTATGATATAGTAATGGCCTCTAGGGCATATACACTAACATAGACGATGTTAGAAGTCCGATCGAACCCGAAACCCTAGTTTAAAACCCTTCTCTGTACATTTTTTCAAAACTGGGTTTTTTTCCATATTAAAAATATGCAGAAAAATCAGCAGGCTTTTTAAAGAATTACTGTGAAGCACGTGCCTTTGATTCGACAGAAGCGCCGCGGAACCGCGGCCCCACCTAGGCTTGTGCGGCGGTTCCGCGGCCAAATTGATGAATCAATGCACGTGGTTTGCACAGTAATTTGTTTCTTTTAGTGCTGTATTTTCTGGGAATTTTTAATATTTACTCAAGAGTTGAGTTTTCTGGGTTGTATTGGGGACTCGGTGTTTCGATCGGGAAGTTTAACTTCGTCTGTGTTTTTCCGGATAATTTTAGAAAATCTTGAAAAGTTAGACCGGATATAAATACCCAATTTTTCCTTGTCGGGAAATTTCCAAGTGTTTGATTTTTCCGTGGTTTAATGACGGTCTAAGTAGTGCAAGTAACACGATGGACCCTCTAGAAGACATCAAAGCTTAACTCGATTATGTGACCATCTTGAACTGTCCTTTGAACCTTAGGGTTTGGGGCAGTACGGCGTGCCACATGTGAGGCGTTGGCTTGACCCTTCTACGGCTGGACCGGTGGTACTGTGGCATGAAGTGAATGTTCTTAAAACCTATTTTATGTATTGAGCTGTTTCGGGAAAACTTGGGTGTTTGATTGTTCGATCGGAAAGTTTAACATTTTCTATTTATCTGGAATGTGATACAATATTTGGAATCCACAAGTAGTTATGAGATAACTGAATGAATGATATAAACATAGCAGTTTAGTCTCACTTGATCGGTTGCCACGGGATTTTGATGTGATCAAAAGTCCGTTGCAATCACGTAGTGTACGCGGATACTCGCCGGATAAACTTAATAGATAGCTACACCCCTTAGCCCCGATCAAGTGACTGTAGGAGAACCCTGTCGCCGAAAGCATCCGTTCGGGTGCTCGCGGCAGCGGTGTTCCGCCTTGGTGCACTTCGTCGACGGTATCGGGGGTGCGGCCGTCTACTAAAGTTTGCGATGAGTATTCGATCAAAATGTCGGGAATCTTGTTGAATTGCCCGGCTTGATATTGAAAAGAGTTTTCGATAATGAGACTAAAATGCAGAGTTTATAATTGTTAGGCATGCGATGTCTAAGGAATTCATTTGATTAGGCTTGCGATGTCTAAGGAGGTTGCGGATTCCAACTGTTGTAGTTTTACACTTTCTTTTCTGCGACCGTAAGTGTAATATGTGATATCGCCGGTTTCGTTGCTATATGTCAACGACAATTGGGATACGCATGTTTACTTACGTTGATGACATGTGATGTTATGTGTTGCTGGATATGTTATATTGGATCGTCGTGTTTGAATAGCCGGGGGGTTTTATGTGAGATGAGTGTTTTTCATTTTCATTCATGTAAAAACTTGTATGTAATATTCTTTTATTGGGGCACTTCCAGGTTGTGGAAGATGTCACCTTTTGTATATTATTTACTTTTCCGCACTAGGATAGACCAAAGGAGGAGGGCACAAGTAACCGGGTTCTGGAGTCCAGTGGGAGACCAACTCGAGGAGTCGAGTCCGAGTCTCCTAACTCTAGAATTGGTAGGGTTGCTTGCAGCTCTCGTAGGGGTCTAGGGGTGTGGGTTTGGATATTCATCGCGACCGTGGAATCCGTGTTTTAGACTGGCTCGTATTGAAAACACGGACGTCCTAGTATATCCAATGTTTCATATGATTCTTCTGCTGCGATATCTGTGATGTGATCATTTGATATGTTGTGGTGGATACTGTATATAGTATATATGATATATTATATAGACGTTACTTATGTTTTACACCCGCGCTAGCCCTGCCCCGCTCTGCCGTTAGTTACCTAACCTAACGGTGTACGAGGGGACATCGAGGCGAATGCGGATGGCATAAGTGTACGTCGTATTTATCTGTGATGTTTAGGTACTTAATTGATGGGACTTCATTAATATGATTAATGAAAGAAAAAGAAACCTAAAGATGTTGTGGAATCGAATTTTCAAAAACAGGTAGCTTCAGTTCTTGCTTTGCACAGCGGTATATATGATATAACCTGCACCTTATTCGATGAGGAAAGGGCCGACGATCCCTTCACCGGGAGTGACCCCTTTAGCAATAACTGGCAGATGCTACACCCCTCGGTTTGTTTTTTGATTTCTTCTATAGTTCTTGCTTTGCATAGTGATATATATGATATATCCCGCACCTCATTCGACGAGGAAAGGGCCGACGATCCCTTCACCGGGAGGACCCCTTTAGCAAAACTAGAAAAGCCTAAAAAACACTCCATTTTAAAATCATTTGATTCTACAACGATATCAAGTTCATTACGCAATAGGTTTTCAGAAAAACCTGTCGTAGCCCTCCGTCATTTCAGATAAGTCCTGCTTAGTATTCGTGCTGCGTTTGTTGACCTTGTCAAGACGCAGTGTGCGGTAGCTAACCAGTATTTATCTGCTTATGCATATGATGCAGATTGGGTTAGGGTAGTCGTACGGCCTTGTTGACCTTGTCAAAGGTCGTGCGGGTGGGTTTGATTCAATCAAGAAATGATGGGTTGAACTTGACTTACGGTCTATGGTTTGTTGACCTTGTCAAGGTCATAGATCGTTTGGGGCAAAATATTATCAGGAATTTCAAGTGTTGAAATTTGCAATGAGATTGCATACCTTCTATGAGATAGTTGGATCCCGATACCCACTGCGAGTAAGAGTTACTCCTGGGAGAGTTTTACACATTACAATTAGCCGATCTAGTAGGTGTCTAGAAAGGTGTCAACGGGGTTACGCCTCTGGGAAAACGAGGTTTACATTAATTAGGTTCGTGCGAAAGCACGGGGGACCTCCCTCAAAGTACCGACACTGGCCTGGCTGAAAGATTGGCGAACTTGTAGTGTGTAATTAATCCCGGCCGGTCTTTCCTTTTAGGGTTTGAAGGAAGATTTGATAAAAACAGTGGGGAGCCATCCTGATTAGATAAAAAAATAACCAATCTATTCTTGCAAGAGCGCACGCTGAGTGTTTTCTTCTCTCTCTCTCCAGGTAGCGACCATATCACGTCTTAATCAAGATAATAATACGGAATATTGACCGAACCCGCTTGCTATACTGAGCTGAGGAACGTTGGTCCCGCTCCAACTTATAATTGTTATAAGACAGAGCAGGAAATTGAGGAATGTCAGAATTCCTATGCCGCCCAAACGAAGAAAGTGCATATGATGCATCTCCTTCGGGTATGTTCATTACAAAGAACTATTTCTCTGTATCCTCTACGTCCTGGGTATTCGATACCGGATCAGGATCCCAGATATGTAATCTGTTACATAGGGCTACAGAAAGGTAGAGAACTGAGATCGGATGATAAGTTTCATGAGACAGAAAACGGTGCAAGTGTTGCAGCCAAGTCTGTTGGTCACTGTCACCCTGTATTCCAAATACATTAATTCTGAACGAATGTTATTAGATACCGAACCTGATATACAAAATCATATCAGTCTCTTTATTAGTAAAGAAATGATAAAACTTTGTATTTTTGGATAATGTTTTGAACATTTCCTATATCAAAAGTTGATCGGTTCAGGCACGTTATCTAAAAGCATTGATGTTCTAAATCAAACTACAGTTCTTAGTATACAGAACACACACAAGAGGAAGAGTTCAGAAATGAACGAATCCTTCTTGAGGTATTGTAGACTAGGTCATATCAATGCGACCCGACTAGCTGAAGTTACATATAGATGCATATTTAAATCAGTTTGAATTTACATCTTGTGAAACTTGCCAGTCATGTCACAAAGATAAGATGACCATAGCTCCGTTTACTGGAAACAGAGAAAGAGTTAGTAAACTCTTGGGATTGATACATGTTGATGTATGTAAGGTCCCCAGTCTACACATGCCAAACCCGGTTCTTTGTACTTCATTACATTCTCTGATGATCTCTCAAGATTCAGTCATATGTTCCTGTTGAAACACAAGTCCGAACCTTTTGAGATATTCACAGAATATAAGTTAGAAGTAGAGAACCAATACGGGTATAAGTATTATGTCCTTTGATGAGATCAAGGAGGAGAATACTTGTGCATTGAATTCCTGGACTATTCTAAAGGAGAATGAGATTCTCTCTCAGCATTACTCCTCCGTATACACCATAGCTCGATGGTATATCGGGGCGGAGCAATCACACCCTATATGATAAGGT